>QEPC01008101.1:274754-294611 GCA_003113815.1 Sphenodon punctatus
GGCAGGGTGGGTGGGGGGTGTCCCCCCTTCCACCCGCGCAGCCTGGACTCGGGGAGGGTTTTTTTTAAAAAAACTTTCTTGCTGGGGCTTTAATTTTTTTTACATTGCAGCCATTTTTAAATGGCTGCAATGCAAAAAAATCCGGTACCCCGAAATCCGGTACCGGGTCCGGATTACCGGGTCGAATCCGATAATGCCGGTACGCCCGATACCGGCATTATCGGATACCGGATTCTACCGGTTTCCCACCCCTAGTATTTAAGGTACTTTTAGGCATCATGTTAAGCAGTGGAAAAAGTCATGTGGCAATTTACCTAGGATGTTCAAACACTTCTAGTACATGTTAAATCTGGAGTAATCCCTGGTGATCCATGGAGGAGTTCTCAAGATAATCTCTAGTGTATAAGAATAGTCAATGCTGATGTCCCTATAACTTCTAGTAGAGAACAATAGGAGATGCCAGGGTCATTCTTCTGCAAGAAGCAGGACATAAGACACCTTTGTAAAATGACAAACTAGACTAGAATAATTCTACAGACAGATAATTGTCACATTCAGTGAAAACAAATGAGACAGTAGACCACAGTAGCCTGAGTCACCTGCTCATCGGTTTGGTGGCCACCAGATGTTCACCTATGGTCGCCTTGGGCTGGACAGCCAGCTGCTGCTGGACACATCATCCAGAGAAGGTTGGCGACATGGCCGGGGCTAAGGCTCACCCAGCTGGTCTAATCTGATTTGTTAGGCCTCACCCAGCCCAGCTGTGAGGCAAGGTCTGATGAGCAAGCCTGGAGAAGTGCACTCACCATGGCCATCAAACAGCTGATGTGGGGAGGTGGGGACTTGGAAGAGTGTGTTCACCTGGACCAGGTGCACGTGCTAAACAACGGATTGGGGAGCTGGAGGAGTGTGCTCCTCTGGGGCCCCTCAATTAGCTGTCTTGTGGGCTGGGTGAGCACACTCCTCTAGGCCTCCCATAAGCTGTTTGGTGCATACACCCAGGCCAAATGAGCACACTCCTCCATGCCCCCCTGATCAGCTGTTTGGTGGCAGTTGCTCCTGAGGGGGGGGACACTCCTGCTGGGGAGCCAGAGTCCAGGAGTCCTGTCACATCAAGACAGCTCCTCATTTGAACCATGGTGTGGAGGGGCTTGTGACATCAGGCCCCCCAACCCTGCCCGCATTTCCCAGGGGGAGCTACTTATTTGAACTACCCTCCCCGCCAACCCAAGGAGTGGCAGCTGCAGTTGCCCTCCCTAGGGTGGCCAGGGGATCTGACTCACTCCCAACTCATTTTTTTTTTCCATGCATTGTCAACTGCTTGTAAAACAGAATGTACTAAGAATAAACAATAGGTCTGAACAAGTACACTTTTTTCACGAGCAATCTCACAAGTTCAGGGACAGCGGTCTACTTTCCATTGATTTCCTGGACATAGCACAAATTCTCAGACAAAAAAAATATTATTTTTTTAAAAAAAAATTCAATCACAATGTCCACTAGGCCATATGCACATGCACAATGGCCACTGCTCTTTTTCAAAATGGCAGCAATTGCATCACTTCTATTTTGGATAAGGACAGCAGATTACGCATGTGCAAATGGCCACCGGGACATTTTTCACATACGCAATAGGGCCCAGTGTTCATTTGCACAAACACAGTCAATTTATTTATTTTTAATTAATTTTTATTATTGCCCAAGAATTTGTTGGACATTTGGAGATTCTCAGTTTACCCAACGACAAACTGAGAACCTCCATTTCATGAACATTTCTTGTTTGACCTATAGATGACTAATAATGTGCTGCTCACTGCTACTTTCTTAACAAGAAGGGTGGCAAGTAATTGACATGCAAGGCTAGGACTCTGGGTAAAGATCCTGACATTACCACAGACTTTCTGTGTCCATCTCACTTGGGGGCCTGATGCAACACCCAAAGAAGTCAATAATAGATTCCCATTAAAGGGTAAAAATAAACGTGCAGCCAGTGTGTCAACTACATGTGCTGGGAGGTGGGGGGGCAGCCCTAGTGGGATCAGGTTGGAGCACAGAATAAAGGTGCACCTAACAGGGCCAACTGGCAAGCTCTCCCCTACCCCACCCCTGGCTAGTGAGGGAAGAGAACAAATGTGTGGGTGGGCGGTCTCACCTCCAACATGTCCCCAGAGCTCCACACTCTGCCATGATGGGCAGCCATGGTGACCAATCACAGGCCACATGACTGCCAGCTATGGTGGCCCCCAATCCCTGGCAGGGAATGGGGCCACAAACAGACATGTGGGCCTGCAATGGCCTGTGTTGGCCCGCCTAGGCAGTCCTTGGCCCAGGCTGCAGGCCTGGAATCTTCTGAGGGACCATATCTGACCAACCGCCTATCCAGTCTGGGGCAACAGCAGGACCACATCTGGCAGGCTTGAAACAGACATGATGGTAAGTTTCTGGCCCAAGCAGGCCATAGAAGCCTCCCATGTCTATTATCACCCAAAGTTTAGTAGGTGCTAGATTGAGTCCTCCTTAGACTTTCTATGGCCACAATCCCCAAAGCAGTACTGTAGAATAATCCCTTAAATGTAGCCTGTCTCAATTACCTATTAAAATGGAAATAATATCAATAATATTTCCTTTCTCCTCCCTTTGTCTGTTTAGATGGTAAGCTCTGCCAGGGAGGTACTATTTTTATAAAGGGAGCAATCTCATGGTGGAGGATTGTCCTGCCAGTGTATATGTAAAGCCTATCACAAAAAGTCCCCTGTTTTCCAAGGGGCATGTAGGAGCTACTGCAATGTAAGTATTTTCTTTGCTTAGTGCTCTCTTTGTATAGCTGCCCAGACATTTCTGATGAATTGTGCCACTTAACTATCAAATATACAATAAAAAGCACATAATATTATTTATCCACTTATTCGCCACTACTCCTCTACTTAGATTTTTCCCTTTGCTCCTAACTTTTCTCTCCAGTATAGCCCTTCTCCAAGTGACACAGTACTTGCTGACTGATTGGTTTTTGGAGATTAGGCATGGGACCCCGGGGCAATTACCGGATACCGGATTTACCGGTTTTCCGGTTCTCAAAGAACCGGATTCTCGGATTAAATCCGGTATCCGGTACCGGTTTTATTCCATTGATTTCAATGGGGCACTGTGTCCCCATTGAAATCAATGGAATACAATTCCTCTCCCCTCCCCCTCCCAGGCTGGGCAGGGTGGGTGGGGGGTGTCCCCCCTTCCACCGGCGCAGCCTGGACTCGGGGAGGTTTTTTTTTTTTTTACTTTTTTGGTGGGACTTTACATTGCAGCCATTCATTTAAATGGCTGCAATGTAAAAAAATCCGGTACCCGGAATCCGGTAACAGGACCGGATTTACCGGGTTGAATCCGATAATGCCGGTACGCCCAGTACCGGCATTATCGGATACCGGATTTACTGGCACGCACGCCCCTATTGGAGATATTGGATATCTATTTCTCTATATGCCAACAATGAATAAAAATCCAAATTGTGTATTAAAAAGCCCAGAATTCCCACTGGGAGTTCCTTAAACATTGCAACACGGATTCGTGTGAGTGATTTGACCTCATGCTTTGAGACTCTGGCATGAGGATGAGGTGCTCTGAGAAATCGTTCCACGCCACTCCAATGTTAATGAACATAGCAGTCCGTGTCCCTGCCAAACAGAAGCACTTATATTCTTAGTCTAAGAGGAAATTCAAATTGCAATTTGCAGCCCCTGTAGCATCTTTTTTAATCCATCAGCCTAACAAGGATCCTACCTACATATTGGGTGTTTTTACACACGCATTTCTCCTGGATGTTTGCTGTTATATCCTGAACTTTCTGTGTCTCTAAATCATTCACCCAGATCTTAAACATCCACATCTTTGAACTTCTGAGTGAAACTTTTCCCATAACTTTTGTGTGTAAAACGTTCTCCTGGTAAACTGCTTTGCTCCAGGCAGCTGTGGTACTTGGTTTCCATGGCAGCCTATCACGTCTACAGCTGTGGCTACTTTAGGCTGCCTAAGGGCAGTGTTTGTGTGAAGAATGCATCCAGGAACTGCCTCAGGGCAGTGTGTGTGTGAACAATGAATCCGGAACTTACTTGTGAACTTGTAAACCCAAAAGACTGAAACATCCGGAACTTTAACGTGTATGTAAAAATGCCCATTGTTGCCCTGTTGACTCAACAGTAACTGAGTTTGAGGCCTTGCAGAGCAGTTTCCCAGTTGAACAATAATTCAGCAACAGGTAGCCAGTATTTTGTTCCCTTATAAAATGCGCACAAGCCCTGTTTCTTTCAACAGATCCTGCAGGAGATAGTTCTTTTTTCCTGGAAACCTTACATCAGGCACTTGTTCCAGGATAACAGTTCACACACACACACACCCCTCCTCTCTCTCTCTCTCTCTCTTGCCAGGAGCCCATATTATGGTTCTACAGACAAAACCGTCTGCTGAACACACTGCAACTTTATCCCAACCTCCTGCATCTGAAACCTAAAAAATCCTGTTAGCTTCTTGCTCTGACTTTTGAACTAGAAGCCTGGGTTATTGCTCTCTCCTGCCCATTTATACCCTCGGAGCATTGGACCAATCACCCCTACGAGCAGCCAGACACTTCAAACAGCTGGCAAGGGAACGCTTGTAAAGTCAAGCCCTGCTTGGGCTGAAAATATTCAGCCAGACTCTCCTGAGTCTGGGCTTTGCTCCCAATGGAGCACCATGACATTTGTTGTAGGAAATGTTGAGACATAAGAGACTTTGCAAAAGACATTGACAGAACAATCTTCCACCACTAAAGTCCATGGGAGTTTTCATTGGCTGGTAAACTTAAGTGGGTGGACCAAAGTCAATGGCAAAACTTCCACTGATTTTCATAGTATTGTCCTGCCCTTTGCCTTTCAAAAGCATTTCCCAATTTAAGAACAAGAACTATTAACTGAATTTCCAAGGTTGCTTTGAAGATGGCACACAAATTTAAATCTAGGAGATTTAAAACAAATAAAAGAAAGTATTTTTTCACTCAACGTACAATTAAGTTGTGGAATTTGTTGCCAGAGGACATGGTCAAAGCCAGTAGTATAAATGGGTTTAAGAAAGGATTGGACAAGTTTCTGCAGGATAGGGTCCATTAGCAGCTATTAGCCAGGTAGGCTTGGGGAATGTAACCTCTTACCGTTGGGAGCTGGGAGTGAACAGCAGGGAATGGATTGTCCCGGGGCGTAGCTAGGGTGGAATGGGCCCTGGTGAAGAAGTCAAGATGGGCCCCCCTCTTTGTGTACTGCTGGCAGGCCGAGGGGTGCCACCCGGCTCGGCAGGCCTGGGGTGCTGCTATCAAACACACAAGGCACCCAAAATTCAGCCAGCTTATTAAGTGCATTATGCCATGAAAAGAGACATATATATAGTCAGTTCAGTTGTACCCCCATAATCAATGCATGCATCTCCCACCCCATAAGCAGTTCAATTGCACCCCCGCCCTCATATAATCAATTCATGCTGCCCCCCACCCATAACTATTTAATTTGCGCCCCCGGGGCAGCGTGAATTGATTATATGGGGAGCGCAAATGAACTGGTTATGGAGTGAGGGTTTAAAGACAGTATTCCTGTTAGCAATAACTGCTAACTCTTCATTAAGAAGAGTTAGTGAAATAGCAGCCATAATAATCTCAGAACCATATTTGCAGATTTTCCAAGATAGAATAGATATTTCTTTACATCCTAAATTCCTACCTAAGATAGTATAAGTAAGACATTTGAGAGAATGTGGCCCTTTTTACATGGGCCTCTCCAACCCATGAACACACAGATTTCTGTGTGTGCATGGGTAGGGGAGTCCCGTGTGAACGATGCGGTGCATGCGCCTGCAGTGAATGGGGGTGTGTGCACACGCCCGCCTAGCACGCATCCCCACTCGCCCCCCACTCGTCCCCACGCATGGAACAACCGGAGAAAACGGCGCGCACGCGGACTCCCCACCCAGCAGAGCCGTTTTAAAATGGCCTGTGAGGAGCCACTCAAAGAAGAACAGAAGGTTGCTGCCTTGTAAAGAACGTTCTTCGAGATGGCTCCTAACATTCTCACAACACCCACCATTCCAGCCCCGCATGGAATTTTCTTATATTCCTAGAAAGTGTTGGAAGGAACTGTCATTCTGAGGGAGAGAGTGATTTTTATACTAGAGGAACTCGAGACCATCAAGTGGTCTATTATTTGAATAGGGTGAGTATGCACAACCCAGTTGTGAGAATATTAGAAGCCATCTCGAAGAACCTTCTTTACAAGGCAACAACCTTCTGATCACTCACCCTGGGAAGGAGTTGTTTGTTTACAAACATCTTTATCTCCCTGTCCGATTGGTGTCCAGCTGCTGCTGCTGCTGTTGCATCTCTACAAGCAGGCAGAGGCAGGTGAGGGATGGGGACCCCCTCCATGATGTGGGGGTGACCTGCACCTGGGCCTCCTCCAGTCCATCCCAGGTGTGGGGCTGCCCCTGCAGGGCCAGGCAGCGGCCCCTGGTGCCTAGCAGCCCTGGCATTATGCCGGGTTCACTCAATGGATGCTACACCCCTGGAATTGTCCCATAATGACCAGCTGGGTACTTCAAGCAACCGAGATTGGCCACTGTCAGAGACAGGATGCCGGACTCAATAGATCATCAGTCTGACCCAGTATGGCACTTCTTATGTTCTTATGACAAATTCACCTTATTCAGATCATTAAATATAAACCAAATCTATTGTTCAGATTCAGAAAGTTTGTTTTTTGAAGTCTGCATGCTCATTACTGTTCATTTGTTAACCAGAGGTCTTTTTAAAAATTTGTAAGTCATTAGTTGGGTAGCTGGTGTCATGTGATATACTGCAGTACCAAATAACAAAGCAACAAAGTGCCAAAGTAACACATTTGAAAAACCTGGTGGGAATGACCAATTCCAATTTGATTTCTGAATATAAATTACAAATTTGCTTCAGCTCTTGTAAGAATAAAGTCAGCATAATGTCAGATGTTCAATCGCCAATGATTTCTCAGGCACATAAAATACAACTTACCCTGCTTGATTCATGCTCTCTCAGTTCTTGGCCTGAAAGGGAAAGAGAGAGACGTTTCTATTTGCCTCCGTATTTATTATTGAAACAATTTCTCGTTTAAGTCTTTGAAAGCTTGTTCACAGTTTTAGCTATTCCCTGAATTAAATTCAGTGACATTGCTGAAAAAACATTCAGAAGCAAATAGCCATAATATGTTCTAAAGACATCAGAAATACCCCAAGGAGCGAGTTAATGGGAATGAACATAATAAGGCTTTTTGGGAAGAGTGATATGTGGCATAGATTTTCTCTTAACAGTTTTTAGCAAAGCCCCTGAAGGCCCTTCTGAGGGAAGGAAGGTTTTTTGTTTTTGTTTTTGTTTTATTGGAGGGTAAATCTTGCTTAATTTGAAAGAATACTTCATTATATTTTTCCCCTAAGAAAAGCCCTTGGTTGTTTTCCCCATTACCACACCCCTCCATTACTGGAGACTTGGTGCAAATATTTAACATTTCTAGATTACCTGGGACTAAAGTAAAGATTCAAAATGTCTTGCTTTTTCTTCTGCTTTCAGCAACTCCCTTATCTAGGTGACCAGTGCCACATCGAAGTGACCAGATTGTTTCACCTCTGCCTTCTTCAAGATTGGGAAAGGAATGATGAGTCCAGTCCCTTTGTAACCCATTGCTGCTGGCTCCTATTCTCAGCCATAGCCAGAGGTTTGGGGAACTCAGTTCCCGACTCCCACTTCAAAGGAGACAGCTATAGGATCCAACCACCATAATCTACCACAACCATTCTTCTCTGCCGGAACAGTCTCCTGGAACAGAGAGGAGCCACATTCTGCAAGGAGCCTATGTTGGTTTTTGTTTTCATTTTGGAGGAGGGGGGGAATCATTATTTTCATTATAGTTTCAGTTTCATCTTTGCATTAGATTCCAAGGGGAATCACTTTAGGACTTCCTAAGGAAGTGCTTATATTTTGCCTCCAAAGCACTTTCCCCCTTCCCCAAAGCTGCTCAGAGTATTGAAGAGCAGCAGAAATATCACCAAGAGACTGGCACGTAGCATGCGGGCAGGGGACAGAGCAAAAGCAAACACGGGCAAGTAGTGGGCACTGTGGGGGGCAGTGGAGCAGCAGGCACAGTGACTTCACAGAGGAAGGAGGAGACAGATGGTAGTGCATGCCCCAAAAAGACTTCCGTTTCTTGGAAGCAGACTATCAGGGAGAGACTGGCATGCAGCAGGCAGGCAATGGTTGGAGCATCAGAGGCACAGGCAGTGGGCAGACCGGCACTAAGAAGAGGCATGCTGTCCCACGTCTCTTGGGCTTAAACGAATTTATGAGAGAGGGACATGATACAGACTGGCATTAGCATCAGTTTTCCAGATGAGCAGCAATCAGGTTTCCTTTGGCACCCCAAAGTGTGGTAGACAACACTGCAGGAGGCAGGACTCGAGAGAGAGAGAGAGAGAGAGAGAGAGAGAGAAAAGCAGCAGGCAGGAGGGCAGGACCTGGAGGCAAGCAGTTCTGAACATTTGGTGCTGTCCTTGGCACCCCAAGGCATCTGGGCATCATCTTGTAGCAATTGCCCTCAGGAGCATGACTTGCACAAGACAGACGTGCACTGGCAGGAGCAGACAGTGGTGGCAGGCAGCAGAAGAGTAGAGGCAGCAGGCACCCAAAAGTCAAGCAGGAAATCAAGTTGCAGAGAGTGCTCCAAGGGGCAGGGCTTATGTGTGTGTGTGTGTGTGTGTGTGTGTGTGTGAGAGAGAGAGAGAGAGAGAGAGAGAGAGGTGCACTGGCAGGAGGAGCAGCAGCAGCAGGCAGTGCCAGGCAGGCAGGTGAAGGAGGAACAGAGGCAGCAGGTACTGGCATTGACACCACAAAGCCTGGCAGGGTATCAGCTTGCAGAGAGGGGGCAGTACTTGTGTGAGTGAGAGGCACACTGGCAGGAGGAGCAGCTTCAGGCAGTGCCGGGCTGGCAGGCAAAGGAGGAGCAGAGGCAGCAGGTAATGGCAAAAGCATTAGCACCCAAAGTCTGGCAGGGTATCAACTTGCAGAGAGCACTCCAAGGGAGGCAGGACCTGTGTGTGTGAGAGAGAGACACGCACTAGCAGGAGCAGACACTGGTAGCACATGGTGGTGGAGGAGCAAAGTATACATTGGCATTGGCACCCAAAGTCTGGCAAGATATCAACTTGCAGAGGGCGCCCCAGGGGGGCAGCACTGGAACCACCAGACTGAAAGGGTATCTTCAGCTCGCACAGATTGCACCAGAGGGGCAGCATTGGAACTCCCCTATGCTGGCAGGGCATCTTCAGCTCGCAGAGACAGCTCCAAGGAGGAAGCTTTGGAACCCTCCCCACCCCCTCCCCAGACTGGCAGGTTGTCTTCAGCTCACAGGGATTGCCCCAGGGGAGCAGGACATAGAAAAGAGAGAATGGCTTCATTCAGTCATCCTGATTGGTGGCAGTCAGGGGTGTAGTCTATTGAGCAAACCAGGCATAAAGCCGGGGGTCTCTAGGTCCCAGGGGCCGCCGCTAGGTCCCAGGGGCCACTGCCCGGCCCTGCTGCAGGGGCAGCCCCATGCCTGGGCTGTGCTTGAGGAGGCCTGGGTGCAGGGCACCCCCACAGCATGAGAGAGTCCCCATCCTTCATCTGCCTCTGCCTGCTAGCAGCTCTGCAGCAGCAGGGACACCAGGACGCCGATCAGACTGGGAAATAAAGTTGTTTGTAAACAAACCCCTCCCCATGTGAGTGATCAGAAAGTTGTTGCCTTGTAAAGAAGGTTCTTCGAGATGGTTCTTAAAATTTTCACAACCGGGTTGTGAATGCTCACCCTATTCAAATAATAGACCACGTGATGGTCTTGAGCTCCCCCCTCAGAATGACAATTCCTTCCAATCCTTTCTACAAATATAAGAAAATTCCATGTGGAGCTGAAAGGGTGGGCTGAATGTTTGAATTTGTCTTGTTTTATTGTTGGTTTAAATTGTTGTTTTTATGCTGTAAGCCGCCCCGGGATGTCATGGCATGAGGGGGCAGCTAAGAAATATAAATAAATAAATAAATTCCTCTCTCTCTTCCCTGTCAATTGCCATTGACGGGGGTCTCCATCCTCCCTGTCCCCCAAGCCCATAGTTTGGGCTTCATCATCGACTCGCACCTTACCTTCAAACCCTACATTGACTCCGTGGCCAAATTCTGCTGCTTCTCCCTCCACAACATTGCTAAGATCCGCCCTTGTCTGTCTGTCTCCTCTGCCCAAACTCTCATCCATGCCCTAGTCACTCATCCATCCACACCCTAGTCATCTCATGCCTCGACTATTGTAACCTCCTCCTCTCTGGCCTTCCCCGCTCTCTTCCCTCATTTCTGTTCAAAACTCTGCTGCCATGATCATCCACCTAGCCCATCGCTTTGACCATGTGCAGCCTCTCCTCTCTCCAGTGGCTCCCTCTTCCTGAGCGTATTCTGCACAAGCTACTGGTCTTCACCTACAAAGCCCTTCACAACCTTGCTCCCCCCACCTCTCTGCCCTGATCTGCCTCCGAACCCCTGTATGCCTCCCCTGTTCCCCCAACCACCTTCGTCCCTTCTCCCTCACTGGCCCACATGCCTGGAACTCCCTCCCTGCCCTCATCCGCCTTGCCCCCACCCCCTACACCTTAAAGTCCCTCCTCAAAACCCACCTCTTCTGCTCCACCCTTCCTAACTCCTACTAATCATCGCCACCCAGGATTATCCCCCACCTGTTATCTATAAACTCCCAATTTACTGTAACCAAGCCAAAAATGTGTACCTGAGTTCTCGCATCCTCAGGAATGTTGCATCCCTTGTCTCGCCCTCTGTTCCCCTTTCCCTGTCTCCCCTCCCCCTGTCTTTAGAATGTAAGATCTCAGGCAGGGACCGTGTCTATCTTATTTTCTGTAAAGTGCCAAGTACATCGCTAGCGCTATACAAATGATTTAAAATAAAATTATTATTATTATTATTATTATTATTATTAGTAGTAGTAGTAGTAGTAGTAGTAGTAGTATTAATAATAATAATAATAATAATAAATAATAATTAATAATAAATTAATGCGCTTAATAGGCGGCTGCATCTTGGGTGTCTTATGTGTTTGATAGCAGTGCTCCCAGGCCCGCCGAGCCGGGCGGCACCCCTAGGCCCACCAGCGGGACACAAAGGGTATTTTCAGATGTGACGAGATCACAGTGAACCACAGTGAATACCCACCTGTGGTCACTGTGCCCTGCACGTCTGTTCGGCGGCCGCCAGATGTTCACCACACTGAATACCCACATGGGTCAATTTCAACCATGCTTCCCGGGCTCCCGGTGGGAAAATCCGCAGAAGCGTGGTGAAAGTGATTCCAGGCAGGCATCAATAAAAAGTAACGTCTGGCCAGCTATCACGGCCCAGAATCCCCAGCAAGATTCTGGGCCATGGTGAACTCGGCCAGATGCTGCAGTGGCATTGGCCTCGCTGCCCGCCTGTCTTCCCGGAGGGCGGGTGGCGAGGGAGCATGGAGGGGGAGGGGCCTAGGGGTTCGCCCCACCCCGCCCCGCCCCCGTCTGATTCCCCGCCGGGATCCCCGGCACGTCTGTTTGCCGTGTCTGTGTGATCCCGTCAGGGAATCTCTGGGTTGTTTTCGGGATGGGGCGAAGCCGCCCCTTCATGTCTGAAAACACCCAAAGAGGGGGGGCCCATCTTGACTTCTTGGCCAGGGGCCCATTCCACCCTAGCTATGTCCCTAGTGGCAGTAGATATAGGTTACTAGGCACAGATGGTCTCTCTCTCTCTCTCTCTCTCTCTCTCTCTCCCCCTCTCCCTCTCCCTCTCCCTCTTGTTCTGGTAGGTGGCAGCTAGTGAGAGCACACAAATGTGGCCTCTCTTTGGTTCTGGTGGGTGGGTGGCAGTGTGGATAGGGTGTGTGCCTCTCTCTCATTCTAGCAGTGGAGTGTATATCTCTCTTTAGTCCTGGCAGGTGGGTGGCTGCATGAGCAGAGTGTGCACCTCTCTCGTTCTATCAGCAGGGTGCATGTCTCTCACTTGTTCCAGCAGGTGGGTGACAGTGTGGGCAAGTGTGCACCTCTCTCTCTCGGTCCCCAAATAACTAAAACAGTTACTTACAATAAACAGATTACAAATAAAAAGGATACACTTAAATGTCTATATACAAATGATAGAATTCTAAAAAGTAAGATGGGAGAATTAGAGTGTAGTGCGATAAATGAGGATATAGACATCATAGGAATCTCGAACACCTGGTGGAATGAGGACAACCAATGGAACACGGTATTACCAGGATACAAAATATATCGAAATGACAGAGTAGATCGAGGTGGTGGTGGGGTGGTGCTATATGTAAGAGACAAGATTGAGTCAAGCAGAATTAATATTGTAAAGGAAGCAAACAATACTCTGGAATCTCTGTGGATAGAAATTCCATGTATAAAGGGGAAGTGTATAGGGGTCGGCCTATACTATTGTCCTACTGACCAAGACAGTGAGACTGACTGTGAAATTCTAAGGGAGATTAGACAGGCTACTAAAGTCAGAAGCGCAGTAATAATGGCAATTGCAATTACCCTCATATTGACTTGGTGAATGTCTCCTTGGGACGGAATGCAGAAATAAAATGTTTAAATGTCATAAATGACTGCTTCCTGGAGCAGTTCATCCTGGAACCAACAAGAGAAGGAGCCACTCTAGATCTAGTCCTAAGTGGAGTGCAGGATTTAGTGAGAGGGGTAATGGTGCTGGAGCCACTGGGCAATAGTGATCATAATATAATCAAATCTGACATATTCACAGGAAGTAAAATGCCAAATATAACCACTGTGGTAGCATATAGGGATGTGTGAATTCAGAAATTTGGTTCAGTTCGAAAATCGAGTTTGGTTCGAAAGTATGGTTCCGTCGACCAAACTATTCGAGTTCGGTCGAATTCCAAACTTCCGAACCAAGTTCGTATATTCAAAACCGGGGTTTTTGGCCTTCTGAACTGGTTTGGATTTGGCTGAACAGTTCAGTCAAATTCGAGTTTGGTTCGAAAGTCTGGTTCGGTTGACCGAACTATTTGAGTTCGGTCCGAACTCTGAACTGTGTTTGCACATCCCTAGTAGCATATAACACTATTTAAAAATGAGGAGACTAGTTAGAGGGAAACTTAAAGGAGCAGTTTCAAGAATTAAATGTCTACAGGCAGCATGGAGACTATTTAAAAACACCATCTTGAAAGCTCAGATTAAATGTATTCCACAAATTTAAAAAGACAGGAAGAGGACCAAACGTCTGACTGTGTGGCTAAATGGTGAGGTGAAGGAGGCTATTGGAGCCAAAAAGGCATCCTTTAAAAAATAGAGAGTCCCAATGAGATAAATACTGGGAAGAGCATAAGTGTTGCCAAAGTAGATGTAAAAAATTAATAAGGCAGGCCAAAAAGGAATTTGAGGAGTAACTTGCTAAAGATGCTAAAACTAAGAAAAAAGCCTGCTAGAGAGTCAGTTGGGCTGTTAGATAACCTGGGGGTGAAAGGGGAGCTTAGGGAGAAAAAGGACATTGCAGAGAAGCTAAATGAGTTCTTTGCTTCAGTCGTCACTGCAGAGGATGTTGGGGAGATACCCACGCCGGAACCTTACTTTGTAAGTGATGAATCAGAAGAGACGTCACAAATTAACATGACTCTGGAGGAGGTTCTAGAGCAAATTGACCAACTAAATACTAACAAATCACCAGAACCAGATGGTATTTACCCCAGAGTTCTGAAGGAACTCTAATATGAAATTGCAGACCTACTGGTAGTAATTTGTAACCTATAAACTAGAATCTGCCACTGTACCCAAGGACTAGAGGGTGGCAAATGTAACCCCAATATTTAAAAAGGGCTCCAGAGGTGCTCCTGGAAACTACAGACCAGTAAGCTTGACGTCTCTGTTGGACAAAATGGTGGAAACTATCATTAAGAACAGAATCGCTGGGCATATTGATAAACATGACTTAATGGGGAAGAGTCAATATGGATTTAGCAAAGGTAAGTCATGCCTCACTAATCTGTTGGAGTTCTTTGAGGGTGTAAATAATCATGTGGACAAGGGAGACCTGGTAGATATATAGTGTACCTGGATTTCCAGAAAGCATTTTATAAGGTCCCACATAAAAGACAATAGAGAAAATTAAAAAGTCATGGGATAGGAGGTAGTGTCTTACTATGGATCGGTAACTGGTTAAAGGATAGGAAGCAAAGAGTAGGACTGAATGGTCAGTTTTCACAATGGAGAGATGTAAAAAGTGGTGTGCCCCAGGGATCTGTATTGGGACCGGTGCTGTTTAATGTATTCATTAATGATCTGGAATAGGGTGTTTAGAGTGAGGAGATCAAATCTGCAGATGACACCAAGTTATTCAAGGTAGTTAAAACACGAGCAGGCTGCGAAGAACTGCAACAGGATCTTATGAGACTGGGTGCCTGGACATCTAAATGGCAGCTGAGATTTAATGTGGACAAGTGCAAAGTGATGCACATAGGGGAAAATAATCCAAACTATGAGTACACAATGCTGGGTACTAAGCTAGGAGTTACCATTCAGGAAAAAGATCTGGAAGTGATTGTGCATAATACACTGAAATCCTCAGCCAATTCTGCAGCAGCAGTAAAAAAAGAAAACTGAATGTTAGGAGTTATTCGCAAAAGAATAGAGAATAAAACTTAGGATGTCATAAATTATAATGCCTCTATACAAATCAACGGTGTGACCACACCTGGAATAGTGTGGGCAGTTCTGGTCACCCCACCTTAAAAAAGACATAGCTGAACTAGAGAAAGTAAAGAGAAGGGCAACGAGAAGAATGATAAAGGATATGGAATGACTTTCGTACAAAGAGCGGCTTGACTATGTGGGTCTCTTCAGCTTAGAGAAGAGAAGACTGTGAGGGGACATGATAGAGGTTTATAAAATCGTGAATGGTGTGGAACGAGTTGATAGGGAACAGTTATTACCCTCTCAAATAGTACTAGAACTAGGGGACACTCCATGAAACTAGCTGCCGGCAGATTTAAAACAAATAAAAGGAAGTACTTTTTCACTCAAGGCATAATTAACTTATGGAATTTGTTGCTAGAGAACGCTGTCAAGGCCAGTAGTATAGCTGGGTTTAAAAAAGGATTGGATAAGTCCTTGGAGAGTAGGTCCATTAATGGCTATTAACCAAGTAGTTTACGGGATTGACTTCTTACTGTCGAGAACTGGGAGTGAACAATGGGGAATGGATTGCCCATTGTGCCTGTTCTTTCTTTTCCCATGCGATAGAGATTGGCCACTGTCGGAGGACAGGATGCTGAGCTTGATGGACCATTTGTCTGACTGAGTATGGCACTACTTATGTTCTTATGTTCTAGCAGCAGGGTGTGTGTCTCTCTGGTTCTGGAGGATGGCATGACCAGCCACTGCCACTGTGTGTGTCTTCTCACTCAGCTTTCCAGAACCCTAGCTATCACATGACTAAGGCTTCAGCTTGCAGAAGGTGGCCTGCTGGCACCATACGAGGTAGATAAAATGGCTGGCAGGCACTTGCAGTTGGCACTACCCTAGATGCTAAAAGAGAGAGCGGGGGAAGGCAGGGATAGGGGGCAGCTAGTATTTGAGTAGGAGGGGACGGAGGCATCAAGAGAGAGCCAGCAGGAAGGACAAGAAGCCACAGCTCCCTGTCAGGGGCCTGAAGGTGTGTTGCTGCTGAGCGGGGAGGACATTTGCTGGAACACCTGGGCCTGCCCCACCCCCGCTCTCCAAGACAAGACAAATTGACTCATTTTTCCAAAATGGGAATGAGCGATAGGCAGTTAGGGATTTCATTTTCTGTATTGTCTAACTGGCACCAAAGCCAGACTGAACTGATGGGGAAGAACTTCAGCTGGTCGGTCCTTTGTGTCTGGAGGCATTTCCAAATGAGATGATAGCCCACTGCAGTCTGTGTTCAGTCCATGAAGCCCCCACCCAGCCCCCACTCACATGTTTAGTGTGTTGTTCAGCAGAATAAACGGGCAGCTCCCTGCATTTATTTCATGCACTTGCAGGCCACCCCCACTGGCAACACCAGCAAGAGCAAGAATGGAGAGAGAGGGGCAGGAAGTGGGCACTCCTCGGACGGTCTAGAATTTATACCCACAACTCTAAGGTGTTGACAGACCTGTAGGTGTGGAGATGCTGGACACAACCTAATTGATGGGAGGCAAACACATAGATGCACATTAGCCTGCATTCACCCACACGGTGGGCTCTACATTTTCTTAAACGCCGCTATGAGTAGGGGCTGCATGTCCAGTGGGTGGTAGCCATGTAACCAATCAGGATGAACACCTAATGAACAGGCAGAGAACACACACCTGGTGTGGGCTATTGTGGGCTATCATCTCATTTGTTAACACCTTGGGTATGTGATACCCTACAGATCGGCAAAAGAACAGAATCGTCTGAAATTCTGTTGGTGTCATACAATCTACATCCAGCCCTGTCATTAGCTCAAATAAAATACTACAGTGAGTGAGCTTTACTTTCTAACTGAAGTAGAGACACACAAGTCAAGACTTGTCAGAGCTCTGGACCTCCACTAGGTTCCTGGATTAGGTTTGCAACATCTGGATTCTTCAGATGCAGGGTGTCCCTGGCTGGGAAAGCCATGAATTATTTAGCACTAAACAGCTGATTACTAACAGCGTTTAAACAGCTGATTAGTGATCATAGAATCATTGAGTTGGAAGGGACCTCAGAGGTCACCTAGTCCCAACCCCTTACTCAGGAAATTTGCAGCCACAGCGTCCCCAACAGATGGCTGTCCAGCCTCTTCTTGAAAACATCCAGCAAAGAAGAGCCCACCACCTTCCTACACAATTTGTTCCACTGTTGAACAGCTCTTACTGTTACAAAATTCTTCCTAATGTTTAACTGAAATTTGATCCTTGTAATTTGAGCCCATTATTTCTAGGTTAACCTTCAGGAGAAATAGAGAACAGGTCTTTGCTAGGAATGTGTGAACAGAACGGGATTCGGATGTTCAGTCGTTTGGCCCGAAAACCTAGTTCGGGTTCGGTCTGGCAGAGTTCGGTCCCGCCGAATGTTCGGCGGAGTTCAGTGCTGCCAAGAGGCTTGGGGTGCACAAGGGACCCCCAGAGGTGCCCGTGACACATGGCAGGATGTCAAAGACCCACAGCAGCAGAGACCAGGAAGGCTTGGCACTTGGCACCCTGGGTTGCCCGGGCAGGCAGGCTCGGGGCTTGACCCGTGGAGGTGCCTGTGATGGCATGGCAGGACATTGGAGACCCAGCAGCAGCAGCAGGTTCAGCTCCTTGCCCCTGGGGGTGCCCGCAGTGGCATGGCAAGCTGTCAGAAACCCAGCAGCAGCAGAAGCAGAGACCAGGAAAGCTTGGCGCTTGGCACCCCAGGTTGCCAGGGCAGGCAGGTTTGGCACTTGGCTCCAGGGGTGCTCGTGATGGCATGGCAAGATGTCGGAGACCCACCAGCAGCAGAGACCGGGAAGGTGTGGCGCTTGACACCCTGGGTTGCCCGGGCATGCAGGCTCAGTGCTTGGCCCCTGGGGGTGTCCGTGCCACCAGGGCTGGCCGTCTGAGACTCAGTGATGGCGGCAGCAGCAGTAGAGGCCGAGAAGGCTTGGGGCTTGATGGCTGGCATGGCACCCCTACTTGGCCGGGCATTGCAGGCTGGCAGACCTCCAGTTCTGCTTGCTCTATGCTGTCTGGGTTCTCCATTTTTAGTCGCCATCATGGCAGGTGGTGGCTGGCTGGCTAGCCACGTGAATCACCATCAGGCAAGGCTACTTGACCAATTTGCAGAAGAGTTGGTTGAGATCTGGCGAGTAGGATGCCAGCCTGCAATTACCGGTCCTGTATGGTTGCCCTGCCAGCCACCAGGCCCTGGCCGTGCCTCTTCCCTGCCTGGAACGTAGGCCGCAGAACCCTGATGGTGAGTTATGGGACAGGAGTGGCAGCTTCTCGATGACGTGGATGGACAGCCCTCTATGCCTGGAACGTAGGTCCCAGAACCCTGATGGTGGGTCTGGGGCTGGAGTGACTACCTGTTTCTTGATGCCATGGAATGACAGCTCTCTGTGAGTGGAATGATGGTCCCAGATCCCTGGTGGGTCCTGGGGCTGGATTGACTGGCTGCCTTTGAAGTCCAAATCACTGTCTGTGTCCAACAGGAGCAGAGCCAGCTCTTCCTGGGCCATGCTGTAAGCGAATAAGGATCCTCCACGTGGGTCGGCAGAATGACGGCCCTAGAACCCTGATGGTAGGTCCTGGGGCTGGAGTGGCTGGCTGCCTCTGAAGTCCGAATCGCTGTCTGTGTCCAACAGGAGGAGAGCCGGCTCTCCCTGGGCCATACTGTAAGCGAATAAGGACCCTTCACGTGGGTCGGCGGAATGACGGCCTCAGAACCTTGGCTGTGGGTCCTGGGACTAGAGTGGCAGCTTCTCGATGATGTGGATAAGCAGCCCTCCCTGCCTGGAACGTAGGCCCCAGAACCCTGAGGATGGGTCCTGGAGCTGGAGTGACTGGCTGCCTCTGAAGTCCAAATCACTGTCTGTGTCCAACAAGAGCAGAGCCGGATCTCCCTGGGCAATGCTGTAAGCGAATAAGGACACTCCACGTGGGTTGGTGCAATGACGGCCCCAGAACCCTGATGGTGGGTCCTGGGGCTGGAGTGGCCACCTGTTTCTTGATGCTGTGGAAGTACAGCTCTCTGTGAGCTGAATGACGGCCCCAGAACCCTGACGGTGGGTCCTGGAACAGGAGTGGCAGCTTCTGAATGATGTGGATTGACAGCCCCCTGTGCCTGTAACATAGGCCCCAGAACTCTGAGGGTGGGTCCTGGGGCTGGAGTGGCTGGCAGGGCCAGCCCCAGGATTTGTGAGGCCATGTGTTAAGTCTTGGTGTGGGGCCTAATTTGCATAATTAGTCTCCACCTAATTATGCAAATGCGTACATTTACATAAAATGTATTCCCTCTGGACAAGAAGGATTCCCATTCTCCACCACTCCGAGCAAGCATGGAGAAGCATGACCTCCCCATACTTCTCCCCACCCACCCCAGTTTAGCACCCCTTGGCTGCCTTACCTGGTGCTCAGCCAAGTGGCCATAGACAAGCATGGCCTCCCAATGCTCCCCCCCCCCAACCTCACTGCCTGCCCGCCTGCCCCACTCCCCAGGAGTGGTTCCACTATAGGAGCAGCCTGGCAGGCAGGCACAGAGAGACTGACTGCATTCACTGCCTTACTGGAGGAGGGGGTGAGCTTAGTCAGTCTGGCCTCCAGGGCCTGTTGCTTCTTGCTGCCAGTGCCACCTGTGCCTTGTGCATGTACATGGTGCAACCGGTCCAGAGGTGCTGCTGTCAAACACACCAGACACCCAAAAGGCAGCTAGCTTATTAAGCGCATTATGCCATGAAAATATATATATATATAACACCAGTTCAATTGTGCCCCATAATCAGTTCATGCTGCCCCCACCTCATACACAAACAACCAGGTATTACAGGAGTAGTAAAGAATAACCACTAATAATGAATAATTACCATTCCAAACAGAGGCCAGTAAATAACATACATCACAAAAGCAAATACTTCAAGGGAGTTAAAACTAAGAGTACATTTATGTATCAATGCAAATATATAACAGGGAGAACCAAGAAACCATTCAGGAAAAAGGAGCTGAAAACTGCAAACACTCAAAGTTCCCAAGTGGAAACTCAAACCCAAAAGTCCAAAGGCAGGAGGGCAGCAAAGTATGAAAGTCCCAACGA
>QEPC01008101.1:295720-316508 GCA_003113815.1 Sphenodon punctatus
ATGGAATATATAGTGGGAGGAGGGAAGGATTCAATGGCGGGTAGGGAGAAAGAACACAGGGAGGGGTAAACAATAAAAATAACACCTAAATCTATATAATCTAATCTAAAAAATAAAACTATGGAGGTAAATGTGTGGAAATGGGTGAAATAGGAGGAGGACGGCAATGGATTAGGAACACAAACTGCTGGGAATGGAGGCTTCTGAAAACGCCTGCTGACAGGATCAGTGGCTAGCTCAGAAGGAATTGGAAGGGGGGAGGGCAATGACTTTTGCTACTTTCTGAGCCTGCCTTACCACAAGCCCCATTGCCTCTGTGCAGCCTAGACCCATGCCAATCGCAGACTGCGATGCCAGTGGTCTGAGGAAAAGAGGGATGGTGATTGGGCAGGCTGGCTGCTACTCCAAGCCTCTCCACCCCTGGCGCCAAGAAGTCTGCTCCTCAGCTGCACCCCCCCTCCCTGGGCCTTCCAGTCACATTTTTCCAGGCCCGAACGCTGCTGAACTCACCCGAACGTGGGCAAACTGTTCGACCGCTTCCGCGTTCGGTTTGGCCATCTGAACGGGATGAGTTTGGGCCAAACACCGAACTCCTGAACCGCGTTCGCACATTCCTAGTCTTTGCCATCGTCTCTGTGACAGCCCTTCAGGTAGTGGAAGACCACTATCATGTCTCCCCTTAGTCTTCACTTCTCTAGGTTAAACATACCCTTTCGGCATAGGACTTGGTTTCCAGATCCTTGACCATCTTTGTCACCCTCCTCTGAACCCATCCCATTTTGTCAATGTCCTTCTTAAAGTGCTGTGGCCGGAACTAGACACAGTACTCTAGATGAGGTCTGACCAAAGCAGAATAAAGTGGAACGATTACTTCTTGTGACTTGGAAACGATGCTTCTGTTAATGCAGCCCAAAATTGCATTAGCCTTTTTTGCAGCTGCATCAAACTGCCGACTCATGTTCAATTTGTGATCAACTACAATAACCAGATCCTTTTCACATGTACTGCTGCCAAGCCAGGTACCACCCATCTACTATTTGTACCTTTGATTTTTCTTACCTAAATGCAGATCTTTAAATTTATTTCTGTTGAACTTCATTTTGTTAGTTTCATCCCAGTTTTCCAACTTATCAAGATCATTTTGAATTTTATTTCTGTCTTCTAAGGTGTTAGCTGTCCCTCCCAGTTTTGTGTCATCTGCCAATTTAATAAGCTTTCCCTCTACTCCCTCATCCAAGTCATTAATAAAAATGTTGAACAGTACTGGGCCCACAAGAGAGCCCTGCAGCACCCCACTCAACACCTCCCTCCAAACTGATGAGCCATTAGAGCTCTCTTTGAGTACAGTTCTTCAACCAGCTGTAAATCCACTTAATGATATTATCCTCTAACCCACATTTTAGCAGCTTGTCAACAAGGATATCATGGTGGACTTTGTCAAATGCTTTGCTGAAATGAACATATATTATGTCCATGGCATTCCCATGATCCACTAAACTAGTAACTCAATCAAAAAAAGAGATAAGTTTAGTCTGGCATGTCTTATTCTTGACAAATCCATGCTGGCTTCAAATAATCACTGCATTGTATTCTAGATGGTTACAATATAGATTGACTGCTTTATAATCTGTTCTAGTATCTTTCCAGGTATCGATGTCAAGCTGACCAGTCTATCATTTCCTGGATCCTCCTTTCCCCCTCTTTTTGAAGATAGGGACAACGTTTGCCTGTCTCCAGTCTTCCGGCACCTCACCCATTCTCCAAGCATTCTCAAAGATGATAGAGGTTCCAAGTAGAGGTGTGCACATTATTTTTGTTGTTACAATAATGATAACTAAAATTGTCATTTTCATTATTGCAATAACAAAAACGACAACTGAGAATAATGATAACGAAAATGACAACCAAGAATAACGATACTGAAAATGAAAACAAAAACAACAATGTCCACCTAGTTATCGTTGTCATTATTAGTTCTGTGGCAGTTTGGTTTTGGAGGGAAAATGTGGAGAGGGGAGGAGGGAGCAGACATCTCTGAACCCTAAACAGGGTTGAACTGTTGAACTGTGCCTGTATTGGGAGGGACGAGCAGCTCAGCAGTATCTGATGGATGTATCACTGGCCAATGAGCAGCACAAGCAGGCCCCAGCAGTCTCATGGCACTCTGTGATTGCTCAATGCCTGCTGCCTCCCACAACCAATCAGGGGGGCTCTGGGTGAGAGCACTGCAACCCTTTATAATGGGAGGGTCAAGCTTTTTCTCTCCATTCTGTGAGAGCTCTGCCTTTTAGGCTGCATTTACAGAACTGTGGTGCTTGCACACAAAAAAATCCTCCCTAGCCCTCATTGTATTACCAATATCTTTCCTTCCTCATACTCTACATTTTAACTTCTCCCTTTCCCTGCCCTTCTCCTCCCTGTACATTATATATAGATAGGTAGTATAGATTAGAAATAGATATATATTATTGACATATAGATTAGATTAGATCTATCTATCTCTGACGATAACCCCACTCTCATCCTTGGTGACTTCAACATTCACGTTGATGTCCCTTTCCAGCCCTCCATCTCTCGCTTCCTCTCACTAGCCTCCTCCTTCAACCTCCACCTTTGGAACAACTCACCCACCCATGCTAACGGCCATTCTCTTGACCTCGTCTTCTCTAGGAACTGCTCTGTCTCTGATCTCTCCTTCGATCCAATACCTCATCCCATCTCTGACCACTTCCCTGCCTCTTTCAACATCTCCCACAGCCCCCCTCCTCTTCCCCATCTCCATGCCCCTTCCATGACCTGCAGGTCATTAACCCCCTGGACTTTGCATTCTCTTCCCCCCCTTTCTCTCCTCTTCCTCCTCTGACTCTTCCATCTCGGCTTTCAATGCCTCTCTCTCCTCCACCCTTGACTCCCTTGCCCCCCTCTCCTCCCGCCCCACCTGCTCCCACAACCATCCTTGGATCACCCCTGTATCCACCACCTCCACTCCTTTTTCCATGCTGCTGAATGCCTCTGACGCAAATCCTACTCTCATGTCGACTTCCTTCACTTTAAATTCTCTCTCTCCTCCCTTACTTCTGCTATCTCCCTCACTAGACATCATTACTATGCCTCCTGCTTTGAGTCCTGTTCTCGAGACCCTCGCTGCCTGTTCTCCACCTTTGACTCCCTCCTCAAGCCCACCTGTTCTCCCTCTTCCCTTTCTGCTCAGAATTGTGCTTCCTTCTTCACCTCCAAGGTAGATAAGATCCACCTAGTCTAGATGCGCAAATGCGTAAGATGCACTTCTCCCTCCATAACACTGCTAAGATTTGCCCTTTTCTCTATGTCGCCTCGGCCAAAACCCTTGTTTGTGCCCTAGTCATCTCTCACCTCAATTACTGTAACCTCCTTCTCACGGGGCCTCCATCCCCTCGCGCTCTCCACCTACTGCCCCCAATCCAGCGTCAAAGTCGCTCTGAATCCGAGCGATCTTGTCTGCGAAGTAGGCCGCAGGATAACGTGCGGGGGCAAGATGTCTCAGCCACCAACACCACCCGTTGGCTTCTCCCCAAGAGGAATGACCTGAATCATTCAAGAACAGTCCTGTCCAGACCCCCCAGGTCACGCAGCTGTCTCAACAGAAGCCCATGGTCCACGGTGTCAAAAGTGGCCAAAAGATATAGCAGGATGAGAAATGTTGAACATCCTGCATCCATCTCCTGGTGGAGATCATCGACCAAGGCCACCAACGCTATCTCGGTGCCATACCCGGGGCGGAACCCAGATTGAAATGGGTCCAGGAAACCGATGTCATCTAGATGCACCTGGAGCTGGATCACCACCGCCCGCTCATAACCTTCCCTAAAAAGGGAAGGCTAGAGACAGGTCGGTAGCTGGTGAGCGCGTCCACATCCAGAAATGGTTTCTTCAGCAGGGGGTGCATGGTCTGGGCCCCTCGTATCTCTGGGACCGCCTCGCCCTCCATGCCCCAGAGCGGCTCCTTCGGTCTGCCAGGGGTGCCTTCTTGGAGGTCCCCCGTGTTAATCAGGGGGCCACAATGGAAAGGGCATTCTTGGTGGCCGGGCCCGCGCCTTTGGAACTCCCTCCCGGAGGAAGATCACCTGGCCCCAAGCCTTTAAACATTCCAGCGAAATTGTAAAACCTGGCTGTTTGCCCAGGCCTTTGGGGAGGGGGAGAGAGGGGAGGGGTTTTATTTTCACCTTCATCCTATTGATTGTGTTACTTCGATTGTTCCCTAGTCCTGTTTTAATGGTTGGTATTTTTTAAATGTTTTAGTATATTTTATAGAGTGTTTTTATATTTGTATTTTATTTGTATTGTAAGCCGCCCCGAGCTGTTTTAGGAGGGGCGGGGTAAAAATCCAATAAATAAATAAATAAATAAAAATATAAAGTCAGAGAGGTCTTTACATCAGCATTACCAAGTGCTCAGTGCAAGTTACATGCACAACAAACTACACCTCGGGTCACAACCGACAGGCTACTCTGGTCCTTACAACAGCCTGTCTCTGGAAAGACTCCTTTCTTCAAGGTTCATAGTGCAAGAGTTTGCCCTTTTCCTAGGCTAGCAGCCCTCAAACCTCGTGGTCCTGCAGCCTCTCCACCAAACAAGACCTTCTCTCTAATCCTCTTCTCTTTAGAAAACACTGTTCAGGGCACAGCAACCTCCCATTATTCCACTCCTGACTAGGGTGCAGGGAATGTTATTAACCTGGATGCTACTAGGTCATGGATGTGACCCTGCAAAGACTTACCTTGCAGCACCCTTCCATGCCCAGATCTCACAACTCTATCTCATTTCTTGTAACACTTGGACTTTGTCGAGGAAAAATCCATACTCACACTGTTGGTAAAATCTGTCAGAGTTCTTATTGATCTCAAAGCGCAGAGAGAGAGAGCAGCACTGAATCCACACAGGGAAACAGACTGATCTGCTCCTCCCAGAATGCATAGGTATTTTATAGGTTACAAAGATACAAAAGATACAGAGATGTCAGTAAAAGACAAAGTCATACAATAATGGGAGGTTACTGCAATTGTTTACCTACTAAGCAAATTATTCTCAAAACAATATAAGCTAGACTGTTTATGTGCCTAAACAAAGCTAATTAACTAGCACAGCTGCAAGGCCATTTTCTACTATCTGCTGTAAGGAAGAACAGAGTGGTGTCCCTCTGTCCAATGCTTATCATGCATGAAGCTGTTTCCCGGGCCTTGCTGTGTGAAACAGAACTCAAACTGGCCTCATGATTATTTCTATCTAACAGGCTAAAGCTCACTTCTGTTAAGAATAAGTATTACCCAGCATTCATCTGTCTTCTATTTTGTGCTACCTTCCTTTGGCTATGTGTAGCTTAATTCCATAGGGTCCCTTATAAAAATTCCCCCACAATCCCTTCCTTTTGTGACATTGAAGGCACAACAACAACCTAATTTTTAAACCCTTATGGACATTAAGCCATCAATCTCTGCTTGCTGAGTTTGGAGATCTGCATACATGTTATAAACTTGGGTACTTTGCCTTTGGTTCAAGCCTTGTGATAGTAATTTCGCAGTGCTATTTAAGCAGCATCTAATAAGTATTAAAATTAATTGAATGCATAAAATAAGCCAAACAATACAACAAAGGCAAGCAAAACAATATAAAAATTTTGAGAGACAAAGTCTCCAAGCCAGGCCCAAAGGGACCCCTTTTTGCTCAAGTGGGTCACAGTGTGAGGCACACAAGCAAAATAGCAGCTTGGCGATTGTTTGGCATGAGCCCTAAACCTGAAATTGCCACTGGGCTTCTCCTGGTAATTGCAAGCAGTAACCAGGGAGTACAATGTTATTTGGGCACTAAGGAGTTAATTTAGTTGCAGTGGCCCATGAATCCACATCCAAAACATGTTAGGTTGGAACACCTTTGACACATAGTGTCTAAAAGGCCTTGGCCACTGACCTTATCAAAGCAGGCACTGCTTTGAACTGACTGTACTGCAGCCGTTTTTTGGTTTTTTTCTTCTTCTTCTCTAGCCAAGCTGTCCAAAAATTTAAAGGGAACTTGAATGAGACAGTTGCTGATTACCATAATGCTACCCCAACATTCCTTTGGCAAGAAAGCAAGCCCTGTTCAGGGGCTATCAACTCAGCGACCTGAGCAGAGTAAACAGCTGGAAGTGAGCTGCTTTCAGTTGCTTCATATTGTGAGCAAACAGCATAGCTAGCAACAAGATTCTTACCATTATTTCTTAAGCATGAGCCATCAACATAAAAAAATAAAATCAGGTTTCTTCAGAGGAGTATCTTTTAAATCCGCTTGGGGCATAGTAAGATGTGAGGTGACACACAAACAATCATGGGGTTCCCCATCAGAAGGGGTTGGCAGTAATGAAGCCGGGTTAAGAACTGGACATCAAGCAAGAGTAACATGCTCATCCAACAGTAAAAGTATCTCATATTTAGTCAGGCGGGCATTTTACAAATGCTGTGTCTTAGATTTCAACAACAATGCAGCTTTAGTATGAAGGACAGATACTCCAAAAAGAGAGCCCAGAACCAGTATGTCTGAATATTCAACTAGCACACAACTGCAGCAGCAACAGCTCTCTTTGTCTGTTAACTCTTAATTAGTCATAGCCGCAAAGAAATGATAGTGCTCCTATTGCAACAACAATTTGCTCTAACACTTATTAAACAAAATTTAACCAAATTGACAAAAACGCTAACAATATCAAACCAAAGCTTTACTTTTGTACTTTGCTAAATCTTTTTGTTACTCCAACACACAAGTTCTTAATTCCTTTGCTTTGTCCCTACGCAGGGCAGAACATTCCACAGCCATCTTATCTACATGCTTTCTCCACCTAACACAAATAATTGGAAACTGTCTTTAAAAAAAAAACAATGTAATTAACTCTGATTTTTTTTAAAAACAGGGTGAGCTGTGAAAATCATGTGTTTCATTAAATCTTTCACTTTATTCTTCCTAGGAGGGTCTTGTTTATATGCAACATTGGCCTTTCTTTGTTGGCAGTCTGAGCACTTGATCCCATTATAATCAATTTTTATTGCTCTGTGTGCCATGATATTTTGTAGTACCAAACGTATGGGGTGGTGGTTTAGCCATGCAGGTAGCCAAATGTAATTTGTCAGCATAGTTCTTGCAGCCAAATTTTGCAGTGTCCATACTTTTGGACCTGGATTACTTATCCTTGGATATGTTTGGGTCATTGCTTTGCCAGCAGCTGCCACTTGCTCCAATATATAGTTACTGGCATCAACATTCCCTTCTCTTCTAAGGGCCCACATTATTTTTGGTTTGGTTTGCTGGGCCAAATGTACACATCCAGGGATCACACCATGACACAGGAACCAATAATTATAAATGAAAACATGTGTCCAAGGGCTATCTGATCTTTGTCTTTGATCCTCCTCCCAAGAGACTGTGTGGGCCTCTATATAAAATGTCTCAATTGGTCTGGGCAACCCTGCCTTCCAGACCTACTGGAACNTGACTTCAATGGGAAAACTGCAAAGTTAAAAATCTGTCTCTTATACACATCTAGATGTCTTTGATCCTCCTCCCAAGAGACTGTGTGGGCCTCTATATAAAATGTCTCAATTGGTCTGGGCAACCCTGCCTTCCAGACCTACTGGAACATCCAATACCCACTTGATTATTGACCCTGGGGATATAATTGTGGAATTACCACGAACTTTCCACTGTTTTGTACAAGTGCTACCTCTGGACAGGACATATTGGTGTACGTTTGTAAATCTAGAAAGTCTGCAGAGGAGTCCATTACTGCCATGCTTTAATATTATGTCCTCATCCATGGTGCAATTCCAGGTGACTAATTTTTTAAAAGGCAACAAAAGCTTTTGACTTTCTTGATCAATGAATGTTCTTCTAATTTTAGTTGTAAATCTGTTAATGAGAACCATCAATATTTTACCATCAGTACTTAAAATGTGTAGAGGTGCATTTTCTTTTTAATGCACATTTGCCAGGGCCACACACACTTGTAAAATCACAACAGCTGTCTGTTATATTTAACTTTGCAAAAGCAAGGCAGGGAGGGGGGGTTCTGGTTGGGTGCTGTTCTGGCACCTCCTGTGGCCCACCCCCTTTCTCCCCTCCCTGCAGGGTGCCTGGTGCAGGCCCCCTGCCTCCCCTTGGTGCCCCTGTGCCACCTGTTCCCTGGCCCTTGGTTCCCCTTAACCATTTCCGGGGTGCCTCCTCCCCCGGTCCGGCTGATGTCCCTGGGGAGGCCTGTCCCAGCTGCGGCTGCTGCTGCTGCTGCTGTTGCTGTTGTCCCTCTGCCTCCTCCATTCACAACACGACCCCTGCCTCCCCCTCCTCTGCCTGCGCTTCCTCCACCATTGCCACTGCGTCCTCCCTCGCTCTCTCTCCCACTGCTCTCCTCCACCTCCCTCCTCGCTCCATCTCGCCTCATTTCCCTGCTTCAGATTGCCCTTTAAATCTCCCTCCAGTGTCTGTGTTGTTGCTGGTTGCCTGGCAGCAATGTTGCGTGCTTTGTCCCCGGCTGGGAATTGTTTCCTTTTATTCTGGCCGGTGATTGCCATCCAGATGTTACTTTTTGTTGTTTCCCGGTGGGAATCTCTTTGACCACACTTTCAGAGATTGTCCCGCGGGGAGCTCTGGAAGCGTGGTTGGGATTGACCCCATGTGGGTATTGACCGTGGTGAACATCTGGCAGCCGCCGAACAGACGTTCAGGGCACTTTGGCCCCGCCGCGGGATTGACCGTGGTTCACTGTGGTTGACTGTGATCTCGTAACGTCTGAAAATACCCAGTCTCGTCTGTCTCCTCACCTGACTCTGCTGTCTCTGCCTTCAGTGCTTCTCTGTCCTCTACCCTAGACTCCCTCACTCCCTCTCCTTCTGCCCTTCCTATTCCTTCAACCCCTGACCCTGACTCACATCCTCCATCTGCCACCTCCATTCCTGCACTCGTGCTACTGAGCACCTCTAGTGAAAATCACACAGTCATGCTGACTTTCTTCACTTTAAGTTCTCCCTCTCTTCCCTCAGCTCTGCCATCTCCCTTGTTAAACAGCACTACTTTGCCACCCACACTGAATCCTGTTCTTGTGACCCTCATCGCCTCTTCTCAACCTTCAATTCCCTTCTCAAGCCCCCCTTTTCCCCACTCCACTCTTCCCTCGCTGCTCAGGATCTTGCCTCATTTTTCACTAACAAGGTAGATAAACGCCACCTTGATATTGCTTCCCACTCCTCTACATCCCCTGCTGGTTTCCCCCCTTCTCCTCCCCCTCCCTTCTATCCTCCTTCCCCCTAGCCCCCCTTGAGGAAATCACCTCCCTGCTCTCCACTTCCAACCCTTCCACTTGTTCCCCTTGTCCCTATCCATTCTCGCCTCCTGACCTCTATCGCACCCACTGTCTCCCCATCTCCCCTGCACATAGTCAATCTCTCCCTCTCTACTGGCTCCTTTCCCTCTGTCTTCAATCATGTCACTGTTTCTCCTATCCTCAAGAAGCCTACCCTTGATCCTTCCAATCCCTCTAATTACTGTCCCATCTCTCTCCTCCCTTTTGTCTCTAAGCTCCTGGAATGTGCGGTGTACACCTGTTGCCTTGACTTCCTCTCTGCCAACTCCTCCCTTGACCCTCTCTACTTTGACTTCCGCCCCCTCCACTCTACTGAGACTGCTCTTGCTAAAATAACTAATGACCTTCTCTTAGCAAAATCCAATCTCCTCTACTCCATCCTTGTCCTCCTCAATCTCTCTGCTGCTTTTGACACTGTCAATCACTCTCTCTTACTTGACTCCCTCCACTCCCTTGGTTCCATGGCTCAGTCCTCAGCTGGTTCTCTTCCTACCCCTCTCACCGATCCTTCAATGTATCTCTTGATGATGCCTCCTCTACTTCTCTTCCCCTCTTGATTGGAGTTCCCCAAGGCTCCGTCCTTGGCCCTCTTCTCTTCACTTCTCTTTATACACTCTGTCCCTAGGCAAACTATCAAATCTCATGGCTTCCAGTTACATCTGTATGCAGATGATACCCAACTCTATCTCTCCACCACCACACACACACACCCTCTATATATATATCCAGTCTCGCCTCACTAACTTCCTCTCTGACATTTCTGCCTGGACGTCTCATTGTCAGTTCAAACTTAACATGGCTAAAACCGAACACCTCATCTTCTCCCCTAATCCTTCCTCTCTCTTTTCCTTCTCTGTCTTCATTGATGGGAGTCAACATCCAGCCCGTCCCTCGCCGGCCCCACAACACAATCACCTCCTAGCTCAACAGAGCCTGTGGAACAGACCCCCACAGCGCCACTGGATGCCCTGCATCACAGATACCCTCAATAGCAGCATAAAAAATGCTAGGACATCTCCTAGCTAGTTCCACAGAGCCCCATGCAACAGTTTCCTTCTAATTCCAGAAAACGCTTCCATAAAACTACTCCAGAGACACAAAGAGAATTCCAGACACACTTTCCTCCTCTTTAAACATAATTTTGGTACCATCAAATAGTAAATACAAAACAGCATTTCAGTAAATCTTTGACATCTCAAAATCTGATACTGCTATAACTTTAAATAAAAATCTACAAAACTTTGGCCATATTTGACCTCTTTAAATTAAAAAACTGCTTTTAAAAACAGTGTTTGTTCCCCCCCTAAAGTCTGTCATTTTCCCATGGCATTATAATGGAGCCACCAGAGTTACTGGGGCTGAAATTGGTTTGAGCCAAACTTAAGAAGCCGCACATCCTCATGCTTTTATAGAGGGTGGTTTCAATGTTTGAATCAAGTGATTTCAACCTCTCTCTGAATGTGCTCAAGGGAGTTACTTGGGCATTGTCAGTCCACAGGGTTAGCGTGGGATTTCAGAGGCTGGGATTCAGGTCAGGGCATGCCTATAACAGCTGCATTACAGGAGGTTGGCATAGCATATGCAGATTTATTAATCCACAACCTAGGACCCTCTAGAACCTTAGGAGGCTTTGATGTAATCTATGCTACTGGTGGGATCTGCTGTCAGACAGAGTGGGTGGAGCACTGATCATTCCCCTACAAGCATGAGAACAAAGAGTACATGAGGTGAATCCCACAACATGGAAGCAGCCAAGAAATACACAACATCCTCCAGCACCTTTTGCTTGTCTGAACAAGCAGACATGGGGGTTGTGGGAGCAGCACAGCAATTCTAGCCCATGAAAGCTTGATGGAGCACTGCAAAGTTGGCATCAGCACAGGCTACAAGCACTGCTGTTGAGTCGCTGCCACTCCCTTGCTTTCCATTAGCTCTGGCTCTGGGCAGTAAAAACTCACTGACCCACAGTTCAACTGTGCTTGACAGGTTCCAGTAGAGACTGAGTGGGAAGCTAAGCAGCTTGCTTTGCTTCTCTGAACATAAGATTCAACATCTGGCCCATTCTCCATCACAAAAAGCATACATCCAAAATAACTTAAAACATAAGCCTCATATGTGCAGGCATACACATCCACTGCCCACTGCTGGGACCATAACCTGGGCTTTGTGGTTGGAGGGGGGGACCCTGCAGAGAGGTGAGTCCTGGTGAGTCCTGAGACAGAGACTACTAGTGAGCTCCTGAGTCCCCAGGATCAGGATGGGCTCTTTCTAATCAGGGGGGCCTGGCCTTCTCCCGTCCTCACCCGTGACTCTGCCCCTGTGGGCTGTGCCCTCTTCCCTTTGCCTCAGATACTGGGGTGTGGCAGCCCCTGTTGCCCCACATTGCCAGTTAAAGGGGTGGGGGGGCATATTTTTGCCTACTGCAATAGTGCTGCCTACCCTCCCACCACCCCGGGGAAGGGGGAAAGGGAACAACAAACCCAGTCCTAGGCCATGCTGCGGGCAGCCATGGTCCCATGATGTCAACAACAACAAAAATGGCCCTCACTACCACCCCCTGCCACAAGCACCATGGGCACGGATATGTGTGTGTGGACTCACGTGCTGCTGCTGCTGCCGCCGCCGCCGCTGCCACTGCCGCTGCTGCCGCTGCCGCTGCCACTGCCGCTGCTGTTGTAGTAGCCTAGAGGACAGTCTCACACAGAGGCTGCCTTGGTGAGTGTAAGGTTCTTGGTAACAGGTCGGGGGGGGGTCAAGGGCAGTGGCAGTCCATTGTCAGGTCCCTCTGGCCCTCTCCTTCTCTTGTCCCACCAGGGCCACCTCCCAAACCAAATGTACTGGTGCAGCGCCAGTGCGCCAGTGCTGTCATGCTGCTCAGCTTGCCTGTGCTGTGCTGCGGGGGGGGGGGGCAGGGCCACACTGCCACAACCTGGGTGGGGCTTGGCTATGACCTTCCTTGCCTCCACGAGTCCACAGCCCTCCGCTAGATGCCTGAGTCCCGGGGGGAGGGGCAGTAGGTTCAGGGGCCTGTCTAGGTGACAGCCCCCAGATCACATACCAGAGACTTCAAGCTAAAGTCTTCCTGCCGCCGGGTCGCACGCTGATGCTCCACTTGCCTCGCTCGCAGTCGCTGCTTCCCTCCTCGTGTGTGCAATGTGCTCACTGCTGCCTTCCTGGTTGGTGTTGTCGGCCTGAGCATGTGAAGACAAGGAGAGAAGAACACCAACACAGTACCGCAACTTGACACACACCCACACACACCCCCCGCACAACTTTTACTTTCCCGTGTGGTGGGCCGATGCACACACAGCACCAGGGGTCAGGGATTGAAATTCAGCCCACAAATTGTCCGCACCACAGGGGGGCCCATGTGGCAGCCATAAGGGGGCCACGGACCGGGAAGATTTTTTTAAAAAAAAAAAATCCGACAGCTGGCTGGCTTAGTTACCATAGGGATGGTTCCCCAGCCATGGTGGGCCCTGGGACAAATTTCCCGGCTGTCTCTATGGTAGCTAAGCGAGTGACTAATAACATTATTCTTACAAATCAAATGTGTGGATTAAAGTCAAAGCAAATAGGATGCTAATGAAATAAACCAACAATGAACCAATTTCACTTAAGATTACAATTTACGGACTACAGCTGCAACTAAGAAGAAATTAAACAATCTGCATTAATTAAATACAGCAGGAAGCATGTCTCAGCAGTCCAATCTATTCTCCAGATATGTCTCTGATTGTTAATGACTTAACCTTAAGTCACACTAATAAGCTTCAGAGAAAATCCCCATATTAACCAAACAATAATAATTACTATCCACTCTTCAAAAAGTACAAAGTTAAATAGCCACACTTCACACAAGATTCAAATAAATAGCTCTCCGAAGCCTCATTCAGTCTTCCAAATGTTAAGATCTGGATGATAATTGTTAACAAATCACAATAAGTCTGTATGAGTCACGATACACCGCACCATATTCTCCTCAATGGCTTTGTCCTCTATGTTGTCTATTGAAAGGAAGCAAGATCTTGTGGAACAGGAGTAGGAGTCAGAAGATTCAACGCCTGGCACATTCAACACCTCCCCGCTGCCAACAACGGGGAGCATGTCACTTCCGGCAGCGTGGGGAGCATGGAAACACTCCCCGCACTGGCTTTTCTTTCAACGCGGGACTCAGGAGGTGCTTTAGCGCCTCGTATAAAAGCGGCCTTAGTTCTAGGCCAGGGGTAAGAACGTTATGACTCATGGGCCAAATTTGGCCTGTTGTCATTTTTTATTTTGCCTCTTTCTAATTCCTTAATCTGATTCCAGCCCTCAAGCCCTGAAAAATTGAGCTCAGCAGAAGAGAAGGGAGAAGGGGACATGCACTCAAGGATGGAAAGGGTCCCCAGATCATGGATCCATGTCATGAGATTCAGTTCGTATCTTTGACCTTGGGTGCACGCCCTCCCCTCCCCTGAGGTCACTCTTTTAGTGCTTGAGGCTAGGAACTGGATCCATGAGTCACAGCCAGGGTTTTGGAAATGGGACAAATAAAAACAGCTGCGGGCCAGATTTGGCCCCTGGGTCAGAGGTTCCCCCACCCCTGCCTTATTCACATACACTGAAGACTGATATTTCTATAACTCTTTACAAAGGGTGTTTTTAAATGAGCAAGGCTTTTGGAGGGGTTCATGTCAACTGAGTGGCACGACTGTGGGACACCCACGCACGTGGAGTGAGTGGGAAGAGATTCTAATGGGCAGATCTCTGGGTGTCCATTGTGCCCACTCAGGCAGACTCCACACACTCCCTTCACTATGGACCGGTGGTGCAAACAATTTATACGGTGGCCTTTTCCCCTCCCACCAACCCAGCAGCACCGACCCCATCCTAGTCCCCATGACCTGCCCGCCCTCTGCCTTGACACACCATGGAACACCATGGAAACATAAAGCCAGTAACCCCTTCCTGCCCAGGAGACGGTGCAGCCACTGCAGCTGCTGGCAGTCCTGGGCTACAACAAAAGTGTATATTACTGGAGAGAAAATGCAGGAAGCTGCTGTCCAAGCTGCTGTCCTCCATGGCGCTGGCTCTTCTGTCGTGCATCAGGAGGGGTTTTGTTGTGCTTTGAGTCAACGCAGTGTTGTATTTTGTGTGTGTGTCCTTTAAGAGCTCCCCAGGGAGCACCCAGCAGGGCTGTGGGTAGGACTGGGGAAGTGGCTGTGCTGCAGACCTGTCTGCTAGCATGGGTGGGAGCCCTGGTTCATATGGGTAGGGGATGCATGGGCACCTGTCCCTTGACACCCATTTGCCTATGAGTGGCCGGTGTGTGGGTCATGGGAACATGCTTCCCCACACAGCACCTTCACATGAGCAGTTGGATGTGTGGATGGTGGGGAGCCACGCATGGCCGTGTCTCGTTTTAAAATACCCAAAGTCTTTTCTCAGTTGCCAATTCCTAACTGTCCAGCTCAGCTTACTAAATTCCCAGTGACTAGATCTCAATTTTTCATCTGATAAATATGGGCTCTCTTTTAAATGGTCCTTTTTAAATGGACCGTGGTGAGTGTGGGGGATGAGTGTGCAGCCGCGGTGGGTGGAGGTGGGTATGCACCTGTTCCCACAGGTGCGCACCCACCTCCACCCATCTCCATCCACAGAGCATCGGGCATTGGAGCACGCACCCCCACCCATCCCCCACGGCATTCACACGGGGGCCTCCACCCATCTCCACACAGTGAAACTGTGTGGAGATGGGTGGGGGCACCTCATATGAAAAGGGCCGGTGTTACACATAAGTTTATTTCTTGAATTCTGGATTGATTTATATTATTAATTTGATTAATTTATTATTATTATTATTATTATTATTATTATAGTGCCAGCAGTGTACCTGGTTCTGTACAATCAATAGCTATAGACAGGTCCCTAACCCAGGGGCTTACAATCTAAGAGAGTCAAGGGAGGGGAACACAAAGAGAGGGGAACATTGGAAGAAACAAGGGCACATTCACAAGGTTGAGAAGTTGCAGATGCACGTGCTTAGCTTAGTTACAGGGAGATAACCAAGTTAGTAACTTAGTTACAGGGAAAAGATTCTGAGTGAGGGGGATGCAATTTCACTCATGATGAGCTAAGGAAGGCCTGATGGAAGAGGTAGGTTTTCAGAAGAAATTTAAAAGTTGGGAGGGAGGAAGCAGAACGAAGTATCCAGGGAGGGAGTTCCAGGCAGGGGGGGCAGCGCCGCAGCAAGGAGAAGGGGCAAAGATGTTTAGAGGAATAAAGGGGTCACAAGCAGGTGAGGGTGGGGGCAGAGGATGAGCAAAGCTCCCGGGCAGGAGTGTGGAAGGATACACATGGTAGAATATCTGTGGGAAGGGAAGGGAAGGTCTCTTCTTGATTGTAACCAAGGGCTTTTTTTCTCATAATGCTAGAAAGTAGGGATGGGACTTTCCGTTTCGGAAAGAACTGACAGTACCCAATAATGGTCATTTTGGATTAATCAGAAATTTCTGCTCTTATTGGAATCAGTTGTATCAGATCTTTTGTACTGATTTTTGTATCAGATTTTTAACATTGCAGTTTATCCCCATTGACTTCAATGGGAAAACTGCAAAGTTAAAAATCCAATACAAAAATCAATGCAAAAGATCCGATACAACTGATACGAGAACCGAAACCAAAAGTAACTGAAACTGAAATTTTGCCCAGAGTCCCACCCCTAATTAAGGATTGTTCAAAGAATCCCTATGGAACTTATTCCACATCCTTGGAGACAGCTGGGGGACACTCTGTTCTGGTTCAGACAAAGAGATGAAATTTAAAAAAATAACATATGGGGTTTGGTTGCTGCCTTTTAAAATAATAACTTCCACAAGTTAATTGTAAAATGTGCTAAGGGAGTGTAAGTGGAATTCAGGGACATAAGCACTAATTCATCTGCCAATATTATAAGGATGTATGCTGAAGGCTCCGGCATCTAGAGATGAATGCCTTGGGTATTAAATGTCAGGTGGCAGTCAAGGAGTGACGTACCTGCACAATTCATTCCAGGTCAAGAGCTTTGCTAGACATTGTCTAAAAATAGAGGAAGAATGAGAATCAGAGTTCATGAATTCTTTGAACTGAGACCTGAAAGATCTGAACAAGATCCCAAGGGCCTGCAGAGTGGCTACAATTAATTAATGCTTCAACTTGTTTTCAATGCATGAGGTTCATGAAGGGAAGAGTAAATTGGATGCGGAAAAGAACATGTAGAACTAATCATATTTATTATACTGTACAGAAGATCATCTAAAGAAGAGATTATTTTAGGACCAGAACCATTCAAAGAGCTATATTTTACAAGGAAAGTTTGACTTTCTATTAATAGAAGAGAACTACAAGTGGAGTGATTTGTCAAACATTACAAATCAATCCTACAGTTCCATTCAGCAGCCTTGCTAATGTAAAGAGTGGAGAACCACGGCTTTGGAAACTTACGGGTGAGTGTAAAACAATGGAGTGTTTTCACATGGACAGCATCCATGCCTCTGCGCCGCCTCACCCCTGGGAAGGCAGGCCCACCTGAACTGGGGCACCAGCCAGAGATGGAGCTGCGATCAGTCTGTCTGCTCAGCTGACAGCCGCTGCAGTCCCACTCTCAGTGGCAACACTCACTCCTCCTCCCAGAACATTTTGCAGGGCCCTTTTCATCACAGAGCCTGGGGCCCTGGCCCATCTGGCTCAGCCTAATGCCAGGCCTGCAGGGAACTGAACAAAGGTCTCCTGATTCCAAGGCTAGCATTCAAAATACCAAACTCCCCTTTCTCTAAAGCAGTGAAGGATTAAATTGCTTGCCCAAGGTCACATAGCAAAATATTGCTGTAGCAGACTGTAGCAGACCAGAGAATCAGTGCTGACCCTACAGAGGATGGGCCCAGGAAGGGGTTGGGGTAGGGTCCAGGATAAGAAGTGGGGCCCAGGATAGAGAATGGGGGCCAGAGCAGGGTCCCATAAAAATGGCTGTGTATGGCATGATGCCACACTCCCTCCTCTCTCTTGGAAGTGCCCCCTCCCTTCTCCTGGAAGTCCCAGACAGAACCATAGGGGCACTGCACTGCAGCAGGACTCCAGTTTAGGTAGTGCTGAAACTCCTCGGTCCTCAGTTTTCCTCAGAAAACACTGAGGACTGGGGCATTCAACTCAATTTTTCGAGTTCTGAAGTTTCGAAGAAGGGCCCCGTTGGAACTCACAAAATCTTTGACCGTGTGAAGGGAAGGGGGACAGAGGCTAGTGGTAGGCCCCTGCTCTCTCTTCCCTGAACCTCACTGGCCAGGGAGGGAATAGGCCAGCAGCGGTATGGGAGGGGACGGTGGGGTCCCAGCAGGGGACAGGGATGGGGTGCTTAGGGGCAGTGGGGGGACTGGCAGCAGGGTCAAGGGGGTTTACTTACCTTCCAGAGGGGTCCCGTGCCAATGCGTGGCTTCTTCCCCACCATTCAGGTTCTTCTGAGCATGCTCAGTGGGGTTTTTAAAATATTTTTAAACTTACGAGCGGGGAAGAGGCCACGCATCAGCACAGGACTCCTCCAAAAGGTAAGTAAACCCCCCCGCTAGGCCACCTGCTCCCACTAAGCACCCACCCCTGGCCCCCCTGCTAGAACCCCCACTCCCCATTAATTACCCCCAACTTTGTCCCCCGCCCCTTCCCCACGGTCTCAGAACTTGGTCAAGTATTCACCAATCTTTGGAGCCTTGAGAATACTTGTGAGGGTTTTTTATTATTCAGAGCAGCCCTAAATTTGGGGGGTGATGTCCCTACTGCTGAGCAAGGGCTCCATCCCCCCACCCCACCCATGTGGAGATATACTGAGGGAGAATGTGTGGGTGCAAAAAGTATTCTGGAGGATGCAAGAAGGACCGAAGCTGCCAAACTCCTAACTCTGCTCTCACTGAGCTTTAGGGGGAATGAATGCCCAAAATGGTGCAGTTTAGAGGAGCAGAGAGAATGAGAATGAGAGGGCAAGGGCAGGTAGCAAGGGAGAAAGGTGTGTGTGGATGTGTGTGGCAGTGAGGCACATGTGCTGTACGCAAAAGGAAGAGAGTGAATTCTAAAATGTTTGAGAACCAATGTCCTACCTTAACAATGGTAGGAAAAATGGGAGACTGATTAGTTGAACATGGACACCACAGAACTTTGAATCAAGTAGAACCCTGTGTGGCTTGCCACCAAAGTCAACCAGATTGAACTAGAACCTTTTCCAGCTAATATGCCATTCTGAAATGGAAATTAAAAGTTATCACCCCTTCCACTAGCAACACTGCACCAAAAGTAAAATTTTACAGCGCCCACTTGTAAGAGGATCAGTAAAAGCGGCTCTTCTGTGACCTTCTATTTTATCACAGGGAGGCAAAATAAAGCCTTTGAAGAATCTTTTGGGAGAAATGTATGAATAAATAAGTAGCAATAAAACTCAAATTCAGCACTAGAAAAACTGGCTTTGTCTCCTTAGTGCCGGAATCCTTTTCCTTCTTTCAAGGATGGAGGTGGTATCCAGAGCATTGGACTCCTGAAAGCATTTAAGTAAAGAAAAGATTAGCTCTTAGAATAATAGCGAGGGAAGGCAGGATGCTATGATTAGTTTTATTTTTAATGTGTTCTTTTCAGTTGTGTTTCATTATAATTATTATTAATAATAAACGATGTTATAGATGTGACTTACCAAGATGAGAAGTACTGCAGAAACACAAGAACAGCTTACATTCTGAATGAACCAGCAGATAAGCATAGGGGAAAAGAAATATTATTAGTCCTGCTTTATACAGGGAGAGTCAAGATTTAAAAAAAACTAAAGCCTAAAAGGTTATCTCCAACCTCACTTTAAACTCCCCTTTGTTCCCACAAGCAGGGAAGAGGGGTTAAAAGAGGGAGAGCTACCTCTATAGAGAAGTGGGGGTGTATATGCCTACTCTGGAAATGGTGATCTTCTGAGCAAGAAGGCAGTAATTACCTCCATCCTTTTCCCCCCAGAAGCCATCCTATAAGTTCCCAAGCTGGTAGATCAGGGGAAGGGAAGAGTTTAATCCTTGCCTCTGCCTACTCATGGGAACAGAAATGGAGAGAGAAGTAAGTGACTTACCCATGGTTGCACTCAAAGTAGTGGCAGAGGTAAAAAATAAACCCAGATTTCCCAAGTCCATACTAGTGCCTTAATCACATGATTATCCTTCCTCTATTTCTGACTCTTTTCTTCATTCTCATTAAATATAACAGCAAACGAGCCTATTGACCCTAAGGGACATGAAAAGCCAAGTTCAGCGTTGCAGATGTCTCCTTCCCTCTTTCACAGACAGGGAAAATGAGAAATAGAGATATATTAAATCACTTGCCAGAATTCACACGACTCAGTAGCAAGATTTTTTGCATGTTTTTCCAGCTAGAATCCAAATTAAAAATCTAATTTATCAATTCTATACATTACTAGTTAATAATTTCTATTTTGCCTTTAATTTACATGAACCAAGTGAGTTTCCATGCAGATAAACCTTACAAACCTTAATATTGCCAGCTAAGTTCTTACAAGAAGAGCTATTTTATAGGGATGGCCGAACGCGGTTCAGAAGTTCGTAGTTCGGCCCGAACTAGGCCTGTTCGGACGACCGAACCCAAATCCAAACCCGAACTGGCCGAATCGAACTAGATCCGAACATCGAAATGACCGAACAGTTCGGTCAGTTCAGATCACGTTTGGGTGAGTTCGTGTGGCAAAAAAAGTGTCACTGGAAGGTCAAACGTGACAGGGATGGTGAGTCAGCTGAGGAGCAGTCTTCCAGGCACCAGTGGTGGAGAGGCTTAGAGTAGCAGCCAACCTGCCCAATCACCATCCCTTTTCGCCTCAGACCACTGGTTTGGCAGTCTGCAATTGGCCACGGGCTACGCTGCACGGAGCCAATGGGGCTTGCGGTGAGGCAGGCGCAGCAAGAAACAAAACTGATTGCCTCCTCCCTTACCAACACCTTCTAGCTAGTCACTGTTCCTGAACAGCAGGCATTTCAGAAGGCTCCCTCTCTCCCAGTAGTTTTTGTTCTTTCTTATTCCTAATCCATTGCCATCCTCCTCCTATTTCACCCATCCAACCCATCTACCTCCATATTCTCATTTATTTAGCTTAGCTTAGATAGATTTAGTTGTTATTTTTTGTTTTTATCCCTCCCTGTGTTCAATCTTCCTTCCTCCCTCCCCTCTCCATTGAATCCTTTTCCCTCTCCTTCTTATTCCATCCCTGATTCCCTTCCCCTGTTTTAAGTTTTGAATTTATTTAGAGTAGATAGATAGATAGATAGATAGATAGATAGATAGATAGATAGAGTGTGTTTGTAGGACAAGGCCTTTGTAGTTAATTATTAGGATACTCCATTTAGTTCAATAGGTTTTAGAATAGTTAATAGCAGTTAGATTTAGTGTAGA
>QEPC01008101.1:318836-351608 GCA_003113815.1 Sphenodon punctatus
GCAACTAGAAAGCACGTACAAATCCTGCCCTCCTCCCTGGGGTGCTAGGGGATGCTAGGGATTGCAACTAGAAAGGAGGCTCTGGCTGGCACATGCAAATCCTGCCCTCCTCCCTGGCATGCTAGGGGATGCTAGGAATTGCAACTAGAAAGGAGGCCCTGGCTGGCATGTGCAAATCCCGCCCTCCTCCCTGGGGTGCTAGGGGAAGCTAAGTAAAAAAAAAGTTTACAAACCTGGTGGCAGCACCTCCTGAGGCTTGCTCCTCATCTGAGGAACTGGTCACCACCACATGAGGTGTACTACGTGGCAGGGCAGTGACCTCCTCCTCCTCTTCCTCCTCGACTACAAAGTTGGCCCCCAGCCAGGGAAGCAACACGGCAGCCTTCTTAATTTATTTTTTTTTAAATTATTTGAACATTACACACACAAAACACACAGTCACCCACAACACCCACCAACCACAAAAACCACAACAGCACACCCAAACACAACCAAAACACACAAGCCGAACACCAACACAGCCAAACACACACTCACTCGCCACGCAGCTACACACACACACGAATTTCCGGTTTCCGGCTCATCCTCTCGCGATACTGGTTTCCGAACAGCCGAACCCAAACCTAACGGCCAAACCGAATGGCCGAACGCAAACCCGGCAACCACACCGAACGGCCTAACCGAACGTGGCCGAACCAAACAGCCGAACCCGAACCGCAACCTGTTCTCCCATCTCTACCATTTTAGTCTGCTATGCATGAATGGCTGGGGCAATCCAACAACCAAGATGTTCTGCAAAATCTGCTTCTTATGTAAAGGAAGAAAGACACTCATTTAAACAGGGGCAAGCTTGTTTTCAGCTGGCAGGTTTCAAGTCATTGGGAAGGACTACTTCATAATTCACAATGTGCCATTGATGAAGGAGATGTCCTAACCTTGGTCATATGTATGTCTGAGTCACAAAATTAGTGGAAATCCAATAAGCTTGCATGCTTGCAAGACCTGATTGGTCTATGGCAAAGCCCCACTCATGCTAAATGTTTATATATTTCATAGCAACAGATCACGTGTTCCCAGTAGCTAAACTGCTGTCCATAATTCCCAATATCATCTCACGATTTTCAGACCAAACTATAAAGACTGGGCCAAAACGTTGACCCCTCTGTTACAACAGTTCCATACCAATGTGACTCAGTTACCCTCAATAGAGTAAAACAGACATTAAAATGCTGCCATCATGTTTTGTATCAAGCACACAAAGTCCCCCAGTTGAATCACAAGCAAAAGCATAAACCAACACCAATCTAATAATAAAAACTCTCTGCCTCGCTCTCTTATATTAACCCATTAACATTAGGCATGAAAACCATTTCAATACATTTGTCATTCAAGAAGTTCTTTATAACAGGTGTCAAATGTTGAAAACAGACATAACGCTAACTCCACTTTAACACCACTTTAATACCGCTTTAACATTTCTTATGCATACTGCAGGGCTGCATTGGTGCCCTATGCAGCCCTGCAACATGCATAAGAAATGTTCCAGTGGTGTTAAAGTGATGTTAAAGTGGGGTTAGCGTTGTGTCTTATTTCACCCTAAGTAGTTCTCGCCAAGTAGATTGGACCTTATCACAAACCCATCAGAAGAAGAAAGGTCATTAAATAAATAGCTGATCCTTCTTATTATTTATGAAGAGTGAAATAATCCAACCAACTAGTTAGAACTAGTGGGGAGGGTGAGAGAAAAGCATAGCTTTCACCATCCTGTCCTTTCTGACATTTGCATGAGTAAAGCAATTTGTAATCTGCATTGATTAGCTTAACCTCTGGCACTAGAGATAAAAATAATTTTCTTTGACTCAGTGCACTGGGTGACATCTGGAAAAACTGATATTGTAATGACCTCAGAGCTAAATTTCAGAGCTCTGTCATGCTAGTTTCAGAACCTCGCTCCTGGGTTTGGAGAAAACAAGGTTAACTGTGAATGATCCATCAGTAGAGCAGAACTTCCCAAAATGTGAGTCAGGAGGACCCCAGGTGGGACTAGGTTATCCACAGATAGGGCTGCAATCCCAACTGATATTTTGTATACTTTGCTCTTCTCCATTGCTGTCTGACATCACAGTATTTTCATTCTCAAATAAGGGTATTACAGACAAAAACCTTGAGAAGCACTGATATAGAGGCTTTTCCCAGTGATGCAGGAAGACTCAAAAGGAATTGGGAAGGGATGTGGTACAGAAACAAAAGCAATGTTTCCACCATGAGGTGAACAGCTCTGTTATTTATTTATTTATTTATTTATTTTATTAACATTTGCACCCCATTATTCAAAGTTTAATTTTGCAAGGTGCTATTTAGTTTGGAATTTTAAGGATTATCAGCATTCTGTATTCTATGTCTAGTTCTCTGGGACTAGTCAGTGACAGGGCCCGTCCCCAGCGGACATAAGAGCTGCTTTTGAATCTTCTCCATTGCCTCCACTAAGTAGATATTTTTAAATCTCCTTTCCTGAATGTTTGGGTTTGCTTAGAGGACCTTGCTGAAATTTAGTCTCTGCTCTACTGGGCAGAGTTCCATGAGCCAGTTATCTGCTGTGTTATGGTCCACCTCAGATACAATTGCACTTTACTGCTGTTTAGGACTTCATCCATCAATCCCATGGTCTTGAGAAGACTGGGTTTCATTGACAGGATTTAAGGCTAATACAAGTATGGGATCCCACTCCATTTCTATCAAGCCAACCTTACAGCAATTGGAGAGAGACCGCCTCACACCCCAGGCCATAGAGCGACCTCTGTGGTCTACCGGGGGTGCCTTCTTGGAAGTCCCCTGGGTGAATCGAGGGGCCACGATGGAGAGGGCATTCTCAGTGGCTGCACTACGGCTGTGGAACTCCCTCCCAGAGGAAGCTCGCCTGGCTCCCAGCCTGTTGGCCTTTCATTGGGCCTGTGAAACCTGACTGTTCGCCTCGACCTTTGAGGAAAGGGGGGGAATAAGGGGGGTTACCAGTGGTTTTACCTCCTTCTTGTTGTTTTTATTGTTTTAGTAATCCCTTTTATGTATTGTTTTCATATATTGTTTTTAAATGTCTTGTGAGCCACCCCGAGTTGCCGTAGGGCTGAAGGGAGCGGGATACAAATCACTAAATAAACTCTTTTTTTAAATCACCTGGCCAGGCTGGCCACTGACACCCTATTTTTACAGGCAGAGAGCCAGGGCCAAATAAGGGGGAGCTGGGGCCCAGTACAAAATGGTGGTGTGCCCCTCCCAACTTGTAACCTAGGAATGTTTGTCATTGTTGGGCACACACTGACTCACCCATTAGAAAAAGGAAGCAGTTACCATAATTAACTTTTTAATTTTATTTATTTATCTAAAATGTATATCCCACCCCTCCTGCCCACAGGGCAGCCCGGGGCAGCAAACAACATTCATTAAAACAGTATAAAATTTTAAAACAATTTAAAAATACAATATGTGGGGAAAAACCCCCCCCCGCCCCTACCCCTCGCCAAAAGCCTGACAGAACAGCCAGGTCTTACATATACGCCAAAACAGCAGGAGAGTGGAAGCCAGTCTAGCCTCCTCCAGGAGCGAATTCCACAGCACAGGGGCGGCCACCGAAAAAGATCTAACATTGGTGGCCACCCGCCTCGCCCAGGGAACCTCCAAAAAGGCTCCCACGGATGATCTCAAGGGTCATACGGGCACATGAGGAGTGAGGCGGTCCCGCAGATAAGCAGGGCCCAGGTTGTGAAGGGCTTTAAAGGTTAAAACCAGCACCTTGAACCTGGCCCGGTGCTTTATAGGCAGCCAGTGCAGAGCCCGGAGCACTGGTGTCATGTGCTCCCTGCGACCCGCCCCCGTCAGGAGACGGGCCGCGGCATTCTGCACCAGCTGCAACCTCCGGACCAGCTTCTCGGGCAGCCCCACGTAGAGCGCGTTGCAGTAATCCAGCCTCGAGGTGATGAAGGCATGGATGACAGTGGCGAGGTCGGAGTCTGAGAGATACGGCCGAAGCCGCCGGACAAGATGTAACTGCCGAAACGCACTCCCCGCCACGGCCACAACCTGAGATTCCAAGCTGAGCCGCGAATCAAGGAGCACACCCAGACTCCGCACTTGAGACACCATGGGGGGGCGAACCCCCCCAACAAGAGGAGATTCAACCACCCCCAGGCTCCCCAAGCCCTCGCCCACCAACATCACCTCCGTCTTGTCAGGATTCAGTTGCAGATGGCTCAACCTCATCCAAGCCCCCACAGCTGACAGGCACTGGGAAAATAAGGAGACTGCATGGCCTGGGTCGGTGGAAAAGGAGAGGTAGAGCTGAGTGTCATCAGCATACTGATGACACTGCATGCCCTGAAACCCCCTCACGATCTCCCCTAACGGCTGCATATAGATGTTAAACAAGAGGGGGGACAGAATGGCACCCTGCGGGACTCCACACGTGAGGTCCCAGGGGGAAGACGTACACTCCCCCAAGACCACCCGGTGAGTTCTCCCGGCCAGGAATGAACGAAACCAGTCCAAGACCGTTCCGCCAATTCCAGCACGGTCCCGCAGGCGAGTCACCAACACCTCATGATCGACTGTGTCGAATGCAGCCGAAAGGTCTAGCAGGACCAGTAAGGTCTGACGACCCTGGTCCAACGCCAGACGGAGATCGTCAACCAAGGCCACCAATGCCATCTCCGTACCATACCCAGGCTGAAACCCACACTGGGAGGGATCATTAAGGGATCTTTTGATGTTCATTAAGCATAAACTCCTCTTCAGGGGCCTTGTCATACCGTATATTCAGACGTGACGGGGATCAATTCGCCCTGCCACAGAAACACCCTAATGATTCCCTGCCGGGGCCAACACATAACGGCCAACCGATGTGTTGGCCGCTCCTGCCGGGGATTCCGGTGGGGCGGGGCCGCGTGGTACAATGTGCGGCCGCACGGCCCTGCCCCTCCCCATGCTCCCTAGGCCGCCCACCCTCTTGGGAGACGGACGGGCGCCACAGCCAATGCAGCCGTAGTGCCTGCCCACATTGACCATGGCCCGGAATCCCGCCGCTGATTCGGGGCCGTGGTAGGTGGCCAGACGTTACAGTCCCCTTGATCACGGGGGGGAATCACATTCAACACGCAAATGGAGATGGTCCAGCCAGGACCTCCGTTTGTGTGTTGAACGTGATTTCCCCCCATGATTCATGGGGGTGAACATCTGGGGGGCAACCTCCGTTCCCCCCAACAGATGTTACAGGATCACGATCACCATGTGGGGATTCACCATGGTTGACTGTGATCTCGTAATGTCTGAAAATACCCTAACTGCATTGCCAGTCCTACAGACCAATATGTTATTTCTAGTTTGTTCCCGGACTTCATGAGTTGGGAGCCTCCTCCTGAATCATCACAGGCCCTCCACAGGCAGGGACTACCCATGTCTGAAGTTCTGTGAGCCAGGGCTTCTCACACTCACGTTGTCATTTCAAGTTTATTCATAGCCCCCCTGTGTTGGGGACTAGTCCATGGGGCCTCCCAACAGCACATGGGGTCCTGTGCATTCACCCATTCCCCCGCATCAATAAAATGGGACTCAGACATTTTTTTAAATGTGCAGGCAGAGTTTTGATTGAACCACACCCATTTCAGGCAAGATGCGTACATATTGTAACAATTCATGGGCAAGTCTATAAAACGACTAAACCTTATTGTTAGCTGTTAAACCACCTACTAAAGCAATTTCAAAGTTTCAAACAATAATGAAAAACGTTGGGACCAGGGTTTCATCTAGATAGCATGGGAAGGTAAAGCAAGTGCTCCTATTCCTAATTCAAAGTCATCTCAGAGTAACATCTGTCCTGAGCCACTTGGGAAGGGCAGGGCATAAATTTAAATAAATAAATAAATAACATGCTGCAAAACGGTGAAGCTGCAAGTGCTTCTTACTTCAAAGTAGCCCCCCAGAAAAACTTATTATAAAGCATGATGCACAAAGAATTCATCATTGTTAGATCTTGGGACTTTGTGGCATTTTCTGTTAAGCCCAGGGTATACAACATAAGGTTTGCAAGATGTGTGTGTCCTGCAAGGCAATTTTGATTGGGCGAGGGACTTTCATTTTAAAAACAAACAAACAAGTGAAGAAAAGTTTTAAAATGTGACTATGATGTTACGAAAAGGCTCTGAAACAAAGACTGATACAAAGAACCTGCCATTTTAATAAGTGTTTATAAATCTTGTGATTTTTAGAGACTCAGCTAATGACTTTGGAATATTTAGGATTGGTAATACCAGGGTTCTCACTTGCCCTAATTGACTCAGACACACTCGCAGTCAGAGATGGTACTAAAATAGATCAGATGATATCTTTTGTTGAACCAACTCTGATTCAGGTATACATTTGGACCCTGTGTGACCTGAAGGCTTGCATATCCTTGCCAACTTAGGGTTGTCATATATGCAAATATTTAGAGGACACTTATGAGAAATACAGGTTGCAGAGCTGCATTGGTTCCAATACAGCCCTGCAACCTGTATTTCTTATGTGTCCTCTAAAAAATTGCATATATGGCAACAACCACTTTGCCTTCATCTCTTATAATTAAAACTAACACGGAAAGCATCCTCGCTCTTGACTTGCAGTCAGGCCTTCTTTCACTGTTGCTTGGGTGTAACTCAATCCAGCTTCCTTGACCCAAAGATTTAATGCCTTGCCAAGTCCTTCTTCTGACTGACATAATATGCAGGTGACAGCAAGATGTTTCTTTATTCCCTCCCCCTGCCAGCAACATCAAACATGCAGGCCGGCTTGAAATGAAGCATGTCTCACCAGCTACAACCTGGCATCAGCGGATAAAAGCCATTAGCAGCCCATCTAATTATGGAAGTTGTGCGCCTCTGTGCTTAGAACTTACTACTAATTCAGAGCTGAATTCAGGTCCTTCTTCAAGCAAAGCACCAATCGCTTCCAGTGGATAGGTTTATAATCTTCGATATATCTTAAGGGCAGAAAATGCCATCTGCTAATCTGCTTTTCCTGCACATAATGGAAAATAGCACTCACTGTGTCAGTTACTGGGATTATGTACCTTCATCTGGTTTCCTAGCTCTTGGGACACATTTGTAGCCAGTGTCATAAAGTCAGCTCCTTGGTAGGCTATCCCATGGTGCTGCCATTGTCTGCCATGGGATTTCCTGTACACAGACAGCCAGTAAAAAGTCATCTACTGTTACATATAGTAGGACACTCCAGGAGCTCCTAATGGTTTTCCCAGAATCCAGTGCTTAGCAGAGTTTGCCAGCTGCAAAACTACCTGTCTTGCTGGCAGCCAGAAAGGCTCGTGAAAATCAGTTCACTCCCTTACATATTTCAGCTGGTATTTTTGGATTAATAATAGCATTAAAATAATAGGTGTTGATGATACCGAGGCTGCTTCAGTGCTTGCAAAGGGAAGGAGTTTCCAGAATCCTGTCCAACATTCCCAGGCATCTGTGAGGCAACAGCTTATTTGTGAGGGGCCACCAAAGCATCCAAGCATGGCAGCAAAAAGAGAAATGCTGAAAATTCAGATGTATTGACTAGATGTGGTTATGGAAGATGTGGTAGCAGAGAGGGGATTCCATTTTGAATTCATATCCTTGTGTTTAAATGGACATCACTAACCAATTGGTAAAATCAGTTGGAATATAGAACAAAAACATCAAGACTACACTTTGCTTTGCTGAATGCAGGGTTACTGACTCATGATTAAATCACCAGCCCTGTGATTTTAGGGGTATCAAAAGCCTAGAATCACAAATCTCATGATAAAATCAGAAGAATTTCAGCTTTTATTTGAAAAAAAACTATCCCTCATTGCAACAGAGTAAAGTTTAAAAACATAGCTGCCATGTGACTCAAAAGTTCCAAATGTTGGACTAAGCATGTAGGTCATGCTGCTACAGTCATGTTGTCAGACTTTTCTCTGTAGCTTTGAAGGCTAGGGACATACTTTTTGTTTACATGAAAGCTTAATTTCTTACAACTTTTTCCCAAGACTTGCAAATTTTAGGCTTTAAGAAATCTCTGAAATCGTGAAATTCATAATAAAATCACAAGAGTTAGCAACCCTGCTTAGAGATACGGTGTCTCCACCTGCCCAACTCTGCCCTGCCTCACCCCCGGAAGGGCTGTCCATTTAACAGTGGCCCACTGGATGTGCAGGCGCAGCAGAGGTGGAGCAGGTGGGACTGCCCTGCCGGTGAGTGGTGCTCCAGAACATCCTGGAGCACCACCAACAGAGCAGGCATCCCAACCCCGGGGCAGCCAACAGAGGCAGGGCTGCTATCTGTCTGCTTGCAGACAGTCACTGCAGCCCCACTCTCAGCTGGAAGTTGCCCCGGCAACACCATAGCATGGCAGGCAATCCACCCACAATGCTACAGTGTGCGGAAGCGGCACCGTGCAGGCAGATTGTGAACCCCGGTAGCTGCTGCTCCATTGGCATGGATACAAGTGGGAAGATGCAGGGGTGCCCCCCCCCGACTTGCTACGGGGTTGTGCACTCCCGTGTCTTTGTGAAAGTACCCATAGAATTTATTATTAATTCTTGGTCCCTCAGGTTCAGAATCTGTGGGTGCTCCTCGACTCCCAGATCCACCTAGATGGCCAGGTATAGGCTGTGGCGAGGAGTGCATTTCTCCGACTACATCTGGTGAGGCGTAGGGATGTGCACCAGGCCCCCATGTTGTTTTCGTTTTTCGTTTTCATTATTTAAAATTTTCAATTTCATTATTGTTACTAACGACAATGTTGTTTTCGTTGTCGTTATCATTTTTAAAATCATTTTTGGTATCATTTTTGATAGTTTTTTTAACGGTATCAATATTGGTATCATTTTTGTTATCGGTATCGATATTCATTGTCATTATTGATATTGATATCGGCAAAATTTCAAACAAAGGTTTTATTTTTGGTATCAGTATAATTATTGATTCCTGTGCATAACTAATATTTATCTATATCTAAGAGAAACAGGGGAAGGGGAAAGGAAAACTATTATCTAATCAATTATCTATATAACTATTCTAATCTAATCTATATATCTATAATATATATCTATATCTAATCTATACTACCTAGCTCTATATAATGTACAGGGGGGAGAAGGGCAGGGAAAGGGAGAAGGTAAAATGTAGGGTATGAGGAAGGAAGGATATTGGTGGGAATACCTGATTAATAAATAAATAAAAATACAATAAGGGCTAGGGAGGATTTTTTATGTGCAAGCACCACAGTTCTGTAAATGCAACCTGAGAAGCAGAGCTCTCACACAACGGAGAGAAAAAACCTGGCCCTCCCATTATAAAGGGTTGTAGTGCCGTCCCCCAGAGCCCCTCTGATTGGTTGTGGGAGGCAGCAGGTATTGAGCAATCACAGAGTCCCATGAGACTGCTGAGGCCTGCTTGTGCTGCTCATTGGCCAGGAATACATCCATCAGATACTGCTGAGCTGCTCGCCCTTCCCAGCACAGGCACAGTTCAAGAGTTCAACCCTGTTAAGACTCCAAGATGTCTGCTCCCTCCTCCCCTCTCTATATTTTTCTTCCAAAACCCAACTACCACAGCACTAATAATAACAACAATGATAACGACATTGTTGTTTTTGTTTCTTATCGTTTGTCATCATTTTTTGTATCGTTACCGATATCGGTATCGATATCATTATCATTACGATTATCGTATTCTCTGTCATCATTTTTTGTATTCTCGGTTGTTGTTTTTTGTGTTCTCCATTGTTGTTTTCGTTATCATTGTCGTTATTCTCAGTTGTCATTTTCATTATTTCAATAACAAAAACGAAAATGACAATTTTCAATATCATTATTGTAATAACAAAAACGACATGCACACCCCTAGTGAAGCGGCTTCAGCCATATTTCTCAGACTCCGACCCGGCCACCATAGTCCATGCTTTTATTACCTCTAGATTGGACTATTGCAATGCGCTTTAATGGGGCTACCCGTAGTGACGGTTCGGAAGCTGCAGCTGGTGTAGAATGCGGCGGCCCGGCTCCTTATAGGAACTGGGCACCAGGAACACATAACACCAGTGTGCTGGAGTCTGCACTGGCTGGCTATTGTCTTCTGGGTCCAATTCAAGATGTTGGTCCTTACCTATAAAGCCCTATATGGCCTAGGCCCCACGTATCTGCAGGACTGCCTCACTCCCTGGGCGCTGCATTGACCTCTGTGGTCATTGGGGAGTGCACTCCTCAAGGTTCCCAAGGTTTTTCAGGGGCGATGATAGATAGGGTGTTCTCAGTGGCCACACTGAGGCTGTGAAACTCCTTTCCATCTGAGGCCCAAGTGGCCATGGACCTCTCCTCTTTTTGACGGGTGTGTAAGACCTGGCTGTTGCATCTGGCATTTGGAGAGGGAGATGGGTGAGGTTGGAGGGGGGTTGGGGGTTAAGGAGGGAGGTTTTGTGGCCTTGGTTGTTTTTTGCCCCATTATTTATGTGTATATTTATGTGTATATTTGTTCTGTATTTTTATATTTTATTAATGTGTTATGGTTTCTGTGATTTTATATTATTTGTATTTTAGCAAATTTTTAGATGTTTGTTAGCCACCCCAAGCTGCTTTTCCAGGAGGGGGCGGGGTATAAATTGCTAAAATAAATAAATAAATAAATAAATCCATCCATTTCCCCCTCCAACCCTATCCCATCCCTTCACCTACCCATCTCTCTCAGCAAATGCCTGGCAAAACAGCCAGGTTTTACACTGATACCTAAAGGATGGAAGGCCCTGGGCCAAACGAAACTCTGCCAGGACAAAGTTCCACAACCGAGGTGTAGCAACCGAGAATGCCCTCTCCAATGTGGTACCCTGATGAACATGGGGGACCTCCAAAAGGGTGCCCCTGGCTGACCGCAACAGCCATTCCAGAACCCAGGGAGTGAGACGGTCCTGCAGGTAGGTGGGGGCCAGGCCATATAGGGCTCTAAAGGTCAACACCAATACCTTGAATCAGGGCTGGTAGGCAACAGGCAGCCAGTGCAGAGAACGGAGCACCAATGTTATATGATCTCGGTGGCCCGTACCCATCAGGAGATGGGCCAGCACAGTCTGAATCAGCTGCAGCCTCCAGACCATCACCTTGGGTAGTTCACCACAGCTACCACCTGGGCAGCCAGGAGGAGCTGTGACTCAAGGAGCACCGAACTTGAGGAACCAAGATGGGGCGCGCCCATCCATGATGGGGTCCTCCACTGCCTTGGCCCTCCCCACTAGAATCACCTCCGTCTTGTTGGGATTCAACTTCAGGCAGCACGCCCTCATCCAGGCCCCCACAGCTGTCAGACATCAGGTAAGCAATGAGACTGTGGGGCCTGAGTCTGCTGAAAATGAGAGGTAGAGTTGAGTGTCATCAGCATATTGATTACAACACACTCCAAACCCTCTCACGACCTCACCCAAAGGCTGCATATACATGTTGAACAGGACAGAATAGAACGTTGAACATTGGACAGAATAGAACCCTGCAGGACCCCACATGTGAGATCCTGGGGAGCAGATGTACAGTCACCCAAGACCACATGGTGAGTCCTATCGACCAGGAATGAGCAGAACCATTCGAGAACGATCCTGCCCACCCCGGCACGATCCCTCAGCAGAGTCACCCACAGCTCATGGTCAATGGTATCAAAAGCAACTGACAGATCTAACAAGACCAGACGGGTCAACTGTCCCTGGTCTAAAGCACGGTGCAGGTCATCGACCAAGGTCACAAATGCAGTCTCAATGCCATATCCAAAACAAAATCTAGACTGCGCAGGGTCCAGGAAACCAACTTGGTCAAGCTGGATCTTGATGGTCAGAAGCACTGAAAATGGCCAAACCCCAACTCATCTTTTCCAACACCCATTATGCTTAAGACCTAGATTTTCCAATGTGATCAGTGATTTGGGGGGGGGGGGGGGGNGGGGGGGGGGCGAGATCAGGTTTTGTTTGCCCACAATGCCCAAAACAAGATGCCTTAAAAGGGCCAGCTCAACAAAGCACACAGCCACCCTCTGAAAATGAGGCTCTGATTCTTTATGGTGATTGGACAGAGTGGGGACACACACGCACGCGCACACACACACACACACACACACACACACACACACACAGAGATTACTTTGAAAATGTTTTCAAGCTTACCAGGCTAAAGTAGGGAGGGGAGGGGTGATGGGGTGTGCTTAGGATAAGGAAGGGGATGTTGGATATGTCCCATGGATCTGTTCCAGTCTTCAGGTGCATACCCTCTTTCCACTCCTCTCTCCTCAGCTTTCAGTACTTTGGGGTTGGGACTTGATCCATGAGTCAGATCCAGTAATTGGAAAGGGGTCAAATAAAGAACAGCCATGGGCTACGTTTGGCCAATGGATACAAGTTTTAAATAAAATAAAATAAATGGTTCCCCATCCCTGCTTTAAGATGTCTCATGCTGGGCACTCAGAAGCCACCAATCCGTTTTTTAAATCTTGGCCTAAAACCAGGGCTGGCCTTACCACACAGTGACCTGGGACTACTCATTTACACAGTATTTATTTGTCAAATGGCAACCCTTCCAATAGGGTTGCCACAGTGTTTATTTGTCAAATGGCAACTCATCCAAAATTATGATGTTGAAATTTCAACATCATAATTTTGTGGCTATTGGAAGGGTTGCCATTTGACAAATAAATACTTTGTAAATGAGTTTGCACTAGCTGTGAGAACACTCATGTGGATATGTATAATGGGCCCACACAGGGACTCAAGAATAATAGAAGAGTTGTTACATAAAGGCCATGTGGGAATGTAAAAAATCTTTTTCAACATCCAGGAGGTAATGAGTGGCTGTGAGGGTCAATTGAAATCCACCTTTGAATACAATTTTTGTGATATCATGCTTGTTTGATTTATGGAAATGCAGAAAACTTTTTCCAACATCCAGGAGCCACTGTAGAAGGGGGCATCCCCCAAAACACGTTTGGCTGGTTGGCAAGTAGCTGAAGGCCCATGCTACACAAGTCCAAATTGGAAAAGAAAAGATCGTGGTCACAGCAACTACACTCCTCAGGAATTCAGATTTGATCTTTTGATGTTTCCTAATTCCATTTAAAGCCCCGGGGGGGGGGGCTTCTTTTGTTGCACATAGTTGCATGCATATATTGGGTGATTTCAGACGAGACGGGGTGACATTCTCCCCGTCCCAGAATCACCCTTCTGATTCCCCACCAGAATCAGCCCATCACATCCAACAAACGTGCCAGCTGATCCCGGCGGGGAATCGGGGAGGGGGCGGGGCCGCACAGCACAACGTGCAGCCGCACGGCCCTGCCCCCCCACGCTCCCCCGCCGCCCGCCCTCTGGGGAGATGGGCGGTCGCCGCGGCCAATGCAGCCGCAGCGCCCGCCCAAATTGACCATGGCTCGGAATCCCGCCGGGGATTCCGGGCCTTGGTTGCCATCCAGACGAGATGGGCCCCTTCATCAAGGCGGGGAATCACGTTCACCACGTGATCGGTGCCAGCCCCACCGGTCCCGCCGATCGCATGGCGAATGTGATTCCCCACCACGATTGACCGTGGCTAACATCTGGGGGGGAACTTCCGGTTCCCCAACAGACATTGCGAGGCCATTCTGCACCACAGGGTATTGACTGTGCTTGAGCATGGTCTCGTAACGTCTGAAAATACCTATTGTTGCATATATTTTGTTGTTCATGCTCTGTAATTTTAATTAACACAATACCCATACTTTGGGAATAAACAAGTTCTTTTTGTACTTACTTGTAACGTTATATTTGCACAGTTCCACATTTTGCATTTATTATAAGTTTAACCCCGTTCCTCCCCCATTCAGTGCATGCTTGTGGGGACGTGTTCCCTTTGAGGGTTAGGAAACAGCCTCTCTCTTTCCCCAGAAAAACAGCCCACCCCAACCCACCCACCCTACCCCCCCCCCTCGTCAAAAGCCTGGCGGAACAGCCAGGTCCTACAGAAATGTTGAAATGACAGGAGAGTGGGGGCCAACCGAGCCTCCTCTGGGAGCGAGTTCCACAGCACAGGGGCAGCCACTGAAAAAGATCTAACATCGGTGGCCACCCACCTCACCCGGGGAACCTCCAAAAAGTCTCCCACAGATGATCTCAGGGGTCGCACGGGCACATGGGGAGTGAGGCGGTCCCGCAGATAAGCAGGGTCCAGGCTGTGAAGTGCTTTAAAGGTCAAAACCAGCACCTTGAACCTAACCTGGTGCTTTATAGGCAGCCAGTGCAGAGCTTGGAGCACAGGTGTCATGTGCTCCCTGCAGCCCACCCCCATAAGAAGATGGGCCATGGCATTCTGCACCAGCTGCAGCCTTCAGACCAGCTTCTTGGGCAGCCCCACGTAGAGCACGTTGCAGTAATCCAGTCTCAAGGTGATGAAGGCATGGATGACAGTGGCGAGATCAGAATCTGAGAGACACGGCCGAAGCCGCTGGACAAGATGTAACTGCCAAAATGCACTCCCTGCCATGGTCACAACCTGAGATTCCAGGCTGAGCCGTGAATCGAGGAGCACACCCAGACTCCGCACCTGAGAGACCATGGAGGGAGGGGGCAAACACCCCCACCCCCCAACAAGAGGAGATTCAACCACTCAACCAAGTCCTCACCCACCAACATCACCTCCATCTTGTCAGGATTCAGCTGCGTCTTGTCAGGATTCAGGTTGAGTTCCCCTGAACAGAGGCATTTTGAATGGAAACTCTGGCATAGCCCAAATTACAATGCAGGAAGCAGCAATAAATCTCTATGCATGCTTAGTCATTTAATTATTATCACATTGAACCTGCTCCCCCATGTCATTTGGCTTGTGTGTGTGACAACAGTTAAAACACCTTACATAAGATATCTGTGGGTTTGCAAACAACCAGCACAATCTTCATTCCAAATATTAGGTTAAAAATAACACCCTATTAAAACACACACATACATAGCTAAAGCCAGCTGCAACCTAATTTCCCTCCAAAATGCACCATCCCTGCTATCCCTGCTGTCAGTTTAATGAGTTAATCTGTCACATCTCAGCAGAGTTGTCATTTAATCAGCCCTGCAGCATGGAAGGCAATGCAAAATCTCCCCACCATGACCATGCCTGCATCCTGTATTGTCACATGCTGTTGCCTCTGTGGCTGCAGCCCACTCCTTATTAGTGCACATGAACTGGTCTAGTCAGGCAGAGCTCTGTGGAACTCCTGCCAATAGACAAACCATCCTATTGCCTGGCTGATACACCATGCTGCCCCTGCAAACAAGGAAGGAGATGCAGTCAACACAGGACACAAAATGATGCTTGATTCTTCATTTGAAAAGATTGAAATTCACCCTTTGGCAGAAGCCCCAGCACACCCTGCCAAAATCAGGCATAAGGCAATGATCCCCATACCTTTCGCTGTAGGATCGCATTTTGAGACTAAGGGCGTTTTAGACAAGACACTGTTTCACACGGACTGCAGAGTCTGGGAGAAACAAATGTGTGCGTGCGGAGGGGATAGAGGGGAGTGTCTGGACATTCCCCTCTGATACCGGAAGTTGGCTAGTGCCATTGAAAACAGCGCACTCGAACAACGAGGGAGAATTAGACTTATGAAAGACTGATATCAAAGTTTCATCAGTACATCTCTGTCCATGTGCGAGTGTGCTGTTTTCAATGGCACCGGCCGATTTCTGATATTGGGGGGGGACATCTAATTACACCCCCGTCTGTTCAAATAAGTTTATTTCTCCCGGACTCTGCAGACTGTGAGAAACAGTATCTTGTCTAAAAATGTCCTTCCTTAGATAGAATCCCATGACCCTAGACTTGGTTTCTCTCCACAGTTTGGGAGAAGAGGTGACCAGTGTTCTAGCACAGGTTTACTTTTTTTCATCAAAGAGAAAAAATGCCTCTAGTCTGTTTTTTAAATAAAGACAAAGTTATTCACATGCTAGCTTTAACTGGACCATCGTCTGCTGGTAACAGGATGTAAGCTTTTGGGACATACAGAGCCCTTCCTCAGGCAAAGGCAGAATTATAAACTGAGCAAATGCAGGCCAAGTATATATCTGTGCTCTCAGTCATAGTCTTGGATTGCTAGTTGTCTCTTTGACATCTCAACTTGAATGTCTCATCAGCAACTCAAGTTTAATATGCTGAAGGCTGACCTCTTCATCTTTTCCCCTAAACCATTGTCTCTTTTCATTCTCTATCTCCATTAAAGGGGTCACTATCCACCCTACCCCACAGGTACGAAGCCTCGGATTCATCTTTGACTCCTCCTTCATACCTCAGACTCAGTCTGTTGCTAAGGCCTGTCATTTCTCCCTGTATTTCCTTACATCAGTAGCTGTATTTCCTTACAGCGGTAACTGTAAGGAAGTTAAATGCACAACCACTCTCCATTATAAACAGGGGACTGCTGAAGCCCCGATTTTGAGGAAACCAGTTGAGCTACATTTCTGAAAATTTAATCACGTGTTATTTTAGTGGGGACCATCGTAAATGTAAAACTGGAAGAAGATCTAGGCAGAAAATCAAAAGTTATGACTGTTTAAACATTAATTGGCTGTGGTCAAAATGCACATCATCCAGACGATTTTGAATCATCGAGATCTCATACCTGGTGACAAGTTGAACCCTCAGATTTCACAGCCTTGGAGCTTGAGATCGAGAGGAAGTGCTGGTGTAATGCCATAATGTTGGTGTAGGCAAAACCAAGTTATGAAAGAATAAAAAGTCAGTTCTGGAGGATGGCACATGCGCAGTCGAGTGGGCGCTGACCGCCATGTTACAAAGTTTCTAAAAGTTGCGTGTCCAAAAGATACGTGTGTCTTATTTTCACAAACGACAGTAAGCCACTTGTTAGAAAGAGTACGTATGTTTAAGGAAATGAGATACGAATGGCTCGATTTTGTAGTCAATAGGCTTTTCACTGGCATTGGTTGAATCTTTCAATACTAAAGCACACTTGGTTGCTACTTGGATACGGGATGCTATTGGCTGTGCCTCCCGACTTTCAAAACATCACAAACCACTAGAGGGGGATAAAAGAAAGTGACGTCGTTATTTCTGTCTTAAACTGTCAGGTTTTGCACATCAAAACATACATACATATTATACTTAAACACTTACATTAACCAACCAATCATGTCACAAAAAACAAGAAAATATACCAAAACAAAAAACTTAAATGCACAACAGTTTTTAAACAGTTTTTAAAACTAAAGGACAGAGTTAATGCACTCTGAAAAAATTGTTCGTTGTCGAATTCTTATAATAAATGAAAGTTTAATAATGAAAAAATGTGAACATTTAGTTATTGATAAAAATGAATAAGAGTAAGTATGTATGGTAAGGAATTAAGTACATATATTACATTTATGTTTATGAGCATAAAATATGAAATATTCCTTAAATTCTGAAATAATTTCCATGTTTTTTGGTGTTTATGTCTTGTTGCAATGTATGGAGTTTAATGTTTTTTAATTGTAATTATAATGAATTTGTATGTTTTTTGGCGTTTAAGCTGGAGTCAAAATGATTTTGTGATTTTTTTAAATATTTTTTTTATTTTCTCCATATTTTGTGATGTTTTTGAAGAGGAAAGTTTTTAGTTTTAAAAACTGTTGTGCATTTAACATTTTTTTAAACTGTAACGTTTTTTGTTTTGGTAAATAACTGCTAAATTTAGCCCTTCCTTATTGTTCCCACTGCCAAGACTCTAGTCCATGCTCTAGTCATCTCTTTTCTTGGCTACTGCAACCTCCTTCTTACTGGCCTTCCTCAATCTCACCTTGACTTCTGTTCAGCACTCCTCTGCCAAGGTCATCCACCTTGCCTGCCACTTTGATCATGTTCAACCCCTCCTCTCTTCCCTCCACTGGCTCCCTCTCCCTCGTCATATACAGCACAAACTTCTTGTCTTCACCTTCAAGGCTCTTTGCAGCCTAGATCCTCCCAGGGCCGGCCCCAGGATTTGTGGGATCATGCGGGGCTATGTTCAAAGTCTTAGTGCGGGGCCTAATTTGCATAATTTAAATAATTTGCTGAGACTGCCACCCCCAGCTGCAGGGCCTAGGCTGGCACAGGGTCATGTGCAACCACACATGTTGCACATGCCTAGAGCCAACCTGGGTCCTCCCTATCTTTCTACCTTTACTAGACTCCTTCCAGAAAGCTTTGCTCCTTCTCTCCCACCACCCTCACTTGCCCCAGATTCTTCTGGTCCCTAAACCATCTACTACAACTCTTCTCTCATGCTGCCCCCTATGTCTGAAAGTCTCTCCATGAATACATACACTCTGATCCATCCCTCTTGACCTTTAAATCCCTCCTATAAACTGAACCCTTCCATCAGGTTTCACCTTTCTCTTCTCCCCCATAGAGTCTTGGTTTATGACATCTATCCTCAGGATCCCTTGCCTTCCCTGCAACTAAACCAAGTACATGCACCTACAACTTCTCCACTTCATAAATGTATCTCTGTCCCTTCTCTGTGTGACTGTTCCCTTTGTCATCCCTTCCCTTGTCTATTCTTGATTATAAGCCCCTCAGGACAGGACATGTGTGTTACTACAACTGTTCAGTACCCTGCACATTGCTGAAGCTAAATAAATAAATAAATAAATAGTATAATGAGGGGAAATCAATAATCAAATCAAAGTCAATACAGGTTAGGATAGCACACTGGGGAGGGGACAGCAGGAAAGAATGGTACAAGGAGAAAAAGAAGGATTTAAGTGCCTAAGTCCTACTGTTTTTATTGAGACCTTGGCTGCTAAGGAATACCTAAAGTTATGAACATCCCATCTGGTCCAGTTTTGTGAAATGAGTTTCAGCAGGCATTGTCCACCTCAGTGGAGATGCTGGGGCTGTGAGGGCCACAACTTGTGAACTTGACCCTTGCCCATCTTGGCTGGTGAAAGCCAGCTGGGAAACATTGGGGCTGTTGCTGGTGGGGGTTGTCAATGCCCCTCTTGTGGAGGGCAAGGTCGCAGGGTGCCTGAAGGAGGCTGTGCTGTGAACTTATTAATTATTATTATTATTATTATAAACATTTGTATAGCACCAGTGCTATACCAGTGTATAGCTTGGTGCTGTACAGAAACATACAATAGACGCGGTCCCTGCCTGTGGCTTACAATCTAAAAGACAAGGAGGGGGAGACAGGAAGGGGGGACAGTGGGAGAGACAGGGGAGAAGACAAACAAACATTCAAGTGGATGCAAAATCTCAGGTGTGTGTGCTTGGCTTGGTTACAATCAGGATGGTTGCAGCAGTCTGCAGAGGAGGGCAGACAGTACGTATATGGGGAACGACTATTAGGCATTGGGAAAGGTGACGAGGAAAAGGTGGGTCTTGAGGAGGGATTTGAAGGAGCAGAGGGAGGGGGTAAGGCGGATGTGGGTAGGGAGGGAGTTCCAGGCACGGGGGGAAGCAAGGGAGAAGGGTCGAAGGCAGTTAGGTGAACAAGAGAAATGAGGGAGAGTGAGGAAGGGGACAGCGGAAGAGCAGATAGCGCGTGCAGGAGTGTGTAGGGAGATTAGGTCCGAGAGGTAAGGGGGAGCTTGGTCGTGGAGTGTTTTGAACGTAAAAACCAGGAGTTTAAACAGGATACGTTCAGGAATGGAGAGTCAATGAAGAGGAGAGGCTGCACGTGGTCGAAGATACGGGCAGAGTGAATGATCTTAGCAGCGGAGTTTTGGATTGCGATAAGGGGGGAGAGGTGAGAGCAAGGGAGGCCAGCAAGGAGGAGGTTGCAGTAATTGAGGCGAGAGATAACCATGGCATAAACAAGGATTTTGGCCGAGGAGGTAGAGAGAAAGGGGCGGATCCGAGCAATGTTATGAAGTGAAGGTTTAAAAGAGAGATGCGTATCAAAGATGAAGCCCAAGCTGCAGGCTTGGATAACAGGATGGATGGTGACTCCATCGATGCAGATGGGCAGGTTAGAGGGAGAGGAAGGGGAGGGAGGAAAAATGAGGAGTTCGGTCTTGGCCATGTTGAGCTTGAGTTGACGTCAGGACATCCAGGCGGAGATGTCAGAGAGGAAGTTGATGAGGCATGAGTGGACAGAAGAGGAGAGAGAGGGGGTAGAAAGATAGAGTTGGGTGTCATCAGCGTAGACATGATTTTGGAACCCATGGGAGGCAATAATTTTGCCAAGGGACAGGGTGTAAATAGAGAAGAGGAGAGGGCCAAGGACAGAGCCTTGGGGGACCCCAACTGAGAGGGGGAGGGAGGAGGAGTTTGACTCGGGGAGTAAGACTTTAAAGGAGCAGTCAGAGAGGTAGGAGGAGAACCAGTCAAGGACAGAGCCACGGAAGCCCAGAGAGTAAAGCGAGTCCAATAGGAGCGAGTGGTCGACAGTGTCAAAGGCAGCAGAGAGGTCAAGGAGGACAAGAATGGAGTAGTGGTGCTTAGATTTGGCGACAAGTAGATCATTGGTGATCTTGGCCAGGGCAGTTTCAGTAAAGTGTAGTGGGCAGAAGCCGGATTGGAGAGGGTCCAGGGAGGAGTTGGCAGAGAGGAGGTCCAGGCAGCGGGAGTAGACGACACATTCCAGGAGCTTGGAGGCAAAGGGAAGGAGGGAGACTGGTCAGTAACTAGAGGGGTCAGATGGGTCCAGGGTGAGCTTTTTGAGGATGGGAGAGACAGTGGCATGCTTAAAGGCAGAGGGGAAGGAGCCTGTGGAAAGGGAGAGATTGATGATGTGTAGAAGTAGGGAGGCGACAGTGGGAGTAATAGAGGTCAGGAGGCGGGAGGGGATGGGGTCGAGGGGGCAGGTGGAGGGGTTGGATGAAGAGAGCAGAGCGGAGATTTTCGAGAGAGAGGCAGGAGGGAAGGATGTGAGGCGAGAGGGAGGAGGGGGAGGTATGGGAGCAGGAGGAGGAGGTGGGTGGGAGGCAATGTCCTGACAGATCTTGTCAATCTTGACCTTTGGTCAAGAAGCCATCTCTGATCTTTTGCCATCTTTGCTCAAGATGCCCTTGCCAGTTATTGGCCAGTCTCTAACCTTCCCTTTTTAGGTAAGGTTATTGAGTGAGTGCTGGCCCAGCAGCTCCAGGGGCATCTGGACCGCATTGCTTTCCTTGATCCCTCACAGTCCAGCTTTCATCTGGGCTATGGCACTGAGACTGCGTTTGTGGCCTTGGTCAGTCCATCCTTTTGATTTTTTTAGATTTTTCAGCGACTTTTGACACGGTTGATCACGAGATGTTGGTGACTCACCTGTGGAAACATGCTGGGGTGGGCGGAGCCGTTCTTGAATAGTTGCATTCTTTCCTGGCCAGAAGAACTCAGCGTGTGGTTCTTGGGGATTGTACATCATCCCCCCAGGATCTCATGTGTGGAGTTCCGCAGGGATCTATTGTGTCCCCTCTCCTGTTTAACATGTACATGGAACCCTTCAGCAAGATCGTGAGAGGGTTTGAGGTTCAGAGTCATCAGTATGCCTCTCGTTTTCATCAGACCCAGGCCTGGCAGTCTCGGTGTTTGCTTGGTGTCTGGCTGTGATGGGGGATTGGATGAGGGCAAGCCACTTGAAACTGAATGAATGTGGACCCACTTACCTGCAGGACTGCCTCACCCCTCATGTCCTGGAACAGCCCCTGCGGTCAGCCAGGGGCACCCTCTTGGAGGTCCCCCGGGTTTCCAGGTTGGTGATGTTCGAGGGGGGGTTCTCGGTGGGTGCACCACAGCTATGGAATTCCCTCCCAGTAGAGATTTGCCTCTCTCCAGATCTCCCCTCCTTCCATAGACAATGTAAAACCTGGCTGCTTTGCCAGGCATTTGTTGAGGGGGATGGGTATCTTTTAGGGTTAAGGTACTTTTTCTCGGGCCTCTTTTGTTTTCTGATTTTAATATTTTTTACTGTACCGTATTTTATATTTTTTGTATATTTTTATTTGGTTATTCACCGCCCTGATCTGCCATTGGAACCACTCAAAGATGAACCTGCTGCTGCAGCAGTACGGAAGCACACACCGAGACTTCCAATAGGCAAGACATCTGGAGGTGGCAGCAAGCGCAGACATGGGGGCCGGGCCAGCCAAAGCATGTGTGAGTAACTGAGTGAATGTGTGTGTGTGTTTGAGTGGGTGTGACAGTGTGAATGAAAGAGAGAAAGAGGGAGAGATTGAAGGGGGGGATGCGTCTGGGCATGCGCGAGCAGTAGCTGCTTCAGCGATATGCTCCAGGCAGCCCTGTAAAACTTCGCCCCCCCAAAAAAGTTAAAACGGAGTGCCGACACCCCTAATGGGGAAAAACCAAATGAAGAACCCCCCTACTCCCCCCAAAGAGCTGCAAATCAGAGGCAGTGGAGTGGTGAAAGCAGTGAAAAACCACGGAGAAGCGAAAGAGGTGGGGGAGGGGAAATGCACAAAAGCTGCGCAGCCAAGATGGCGCCCGCAAAAGGGCCTGGTGAGGGGGAGCAAAGGGACCTCACAATACAGCTGGCCAGCCTCGTGGAGATGATTAACTCCCACCACGCTGACTCCAGAAAGCAATGGGGCCTCCTGAATGAGAATATCCAGAAGGTCACCTCAGTGGTAGAAAGCCTCAATAAAAAGTTGTATGGGGTGGCAGAGAGAGTTACCAGCCTGGAACAGAGGTTTGAGACAAGGGAGATACACCAGCAGAGGTGGGAAGACAGACTGCAAGAAATGGAGAGAGCTATGGGGGGAGTGCAAAGAAAGATAGAAGACTTGGAAAATAGGGGAAGGAGGAACAACCTCAGAATTCAAGGAATCCCCGAGGACATAGAGGCCCAGGGAGGCAGAGACTTAATTAAAAGAATCTTGAAAGACATCCTCCCCAAGAGCCCCCACCTACACGAGGTGGAGATTGATAGAGCCCATAGGACCCTCCGCCCCAGGCCAAAAGAGGGGGAACCCCCCCAAGCTGTGATATTTAGATGCCTTAGATTCAGAGATAAGGAACAAATCCTTTGTGAGTCCCACAAGATAAAGGAACTAAAGTTCCAGGGTCACAGAATCACAGTACAGCCAGATCTGGCAGCTGCAATGGTCACAAGGAGGGGATGGTATAAAATTCAAGAAAAACTGGCAACATGTGGCATTAGAGCACAAATAAGATACCCAGCCACCCTCACCTTCATGCATGACAACCACAGGAGGAACTTCTCTGACCCCAAAGCATTAGAAAAATACATCGCAAATAAGATGCCAGAGCTACGAGGGGCAGATGAGAGACCGGCAGGGGACTAGATTAAGAAGCCGAGTGAATGGGAAGAGAAAACGCCAGTAACACAACAAGAGCAGCAACAGCAGAAGGGCGAAGGAAGGACATTGAACTAATGGAAAGAATACTTTCTAGACAGGCCCGTCCTGGAGGGGCAGCAAAGAATTAGTGGCTCCAGATGCACCCCCGAAGGAGGAGAAGGAGAGTGATGGACAACTGGATAAGTTGCCAAGGGGGGGAGGTGGAGGGGGGCAGGGGACATGGAAGGGAGAGGGGGAGGGGAGGGGGGAGTTGGGGGAGTTGGGGGAAAGGGGAGAGGAATAGCAGGAAGGCAAAAAGCAGTTACAAGAAATACAGAGAAGCAGGTCAAACAAAAAGGGTCATAGACCATAGGGGAAATGGTTGATTTTAGAGTATGCTCATTGAATGTTAAAGGGTTAAACTGTCCAACAAAGAGAAAAAAGACTTGGCAATATCTGAAAAGTCACGACATCCAGGTGGTAGCACTACAAGAGACCCACCTGTTGCATAAGGATAACGTAAGAATGCATGATAAACAATCTGAACACATCTTCTTTGCTAACTCCAAACAGAAAAGGGCGGGGGTCCTGTTGACCTTTGCCCATACACTAAAATTTCAGAGGGAGAAAATATTGAAAGATGCAGAGGGAAGGTACATATTAGTGCAAGGCACAGTGGCAGGGGAACAGTATACATTTATTAATGTCTATGCCGCAAATACAGGGCAAACACTGTTGTTAGAAAAAATAGGGAAATTGGTAGAGCAGGAAAGTAAGGGGACCCTAGTGTTGCTAGGAGACCTCAACAGTCTACTCACTAGACTGGACAGATCAGGGGGGGGGAAGCTAAAAAGAGGCCAATTAAAAGTAACCCAGATATTAACACGGGCTCAACTGTTGGATGTGTGGAGGTTAAAACACCCAAAAGAGAGAGAATATACTTTTTTCTCTAACAGACATATGACTTATACAAGAATAGATGTTTTATTTATGCAGGATAGGGACTGGGAAAAATGTAGCCACATAGAAATTACCCCGGCAGCGTTCACGGACCATAGTGCAATCATGGCAACATTGGAATGGGGGGGTGGGAAACACACAAGGTTTTTCACTGGGTTCTAAGAAAGGGATCTTTATTGAATGTAATTAAGAAGGAACAGATTAAACAACATATAGAGGACTATGTGAAATGGAATGATAATGGAGAGGTGTCGCAGGGAATGGTATGGGAGGCTGCAAAGGCATACTTGGACTCCTATAATAAAAAAAAGAGTAAAATGGAGTTAAACGAACTTTACCTGACACTACACAAAATAGAGGATAAGTTGAAAAGGAAACCAACGAAACAGGGAATGAAAGAGAGGGGGGAGATTAGAGGATTAATAGACACAATGGAAACAGAGAGGGTGATAAAGAAACTTAGATACACTAAGCAATTCTACTACAATAAAAGCAATAAGGCAGATAAAGTATTATCATGGATGGTTAAACAGAGAAGGAAAAAAAACCAAATCACACAGATACTACACCCCTCAGGACAGAAATGGGTCACAGGGCAGGAAATGCGGGACCAATTTGAAGACTTCTATAAAACATTATACACAACTGAATCTCCTGACAAGGCAGGAATACAGACTTTCCTGAGTAAATTAAGTTTACCAACTATAACAGCAGAGCAGGGGAGGCAGTTAAATGAACCCATCACGTTAGAGGAAGTAAATCAGGTCATCAAGGACCTCCCTAAAAATAAAACCCCTGGGCCGGATGGTTACATCCCAGAATTTTATCAAATTTATAGAGAACCATTGGCCCCTCTGCTGACAAAGGTATTTAATGAAATACAAGAAAAGCAGGAGATGCCCGAGACATTCTACGTGGCCATCATTACATTATGCCCCAAAGCAGGGAAAATAGGAAAGGAATGTGGGGAGTACAGGCCAATTTCCCTTTTGAATATGGACGCCAAGATTTTTACCAAGATCTTGGCTACTAGACTACAGGCTATTATAATAAGGGCGCTTATAGGGCCTGACCAAACTGGCTTCAATCATTAACGGTAGAATGGGAGTAGATAATATCAGAAGGGCAATTAACCTGATATACAAAGCCAACAAGGACAAAATTCCCACTGCTCTGATATCTTTGGATGCAAACAAGGTCTTTGACAGGCTAGAAAAAGAATTCCTAATGGCCACAATGTATAAAATGGGATTTAGAAGAGCTTTCTTAAAATGGGTGGCAAGTATCTACAAACAACCAGTAGCTAATATTGTAGTCAATGGAATACTCTCACCAAGAATCCACATCACCAGAGGGACCAGACAGGGATGCCCCCTCTCCCCCCTATTGTTTGATTTGGCAATAGAACCATTCATTGTAGCAATCAATCAGAACACAGAAATCACAGGGGTAAAGGGGGCTGGTAGGGAACATAAGACAATGGTCTACGCAGACGACATGTTATTAACAATAACTAATATACAGACCTCAGTGCTAAGGCTAACTAAGCTGCTACAAGAATTTGGGGTGCTGTCAGGATACAAGGTGAATACAAACAAAACACAAGTTATGCTCCTAAACAAAACTGGAATGACACAGGCAGACTTAGAGATATTAGGGCAATTTCAAATGCAACAGGAACAACTGAAATACCTGAGGATCTGGTTGACCAAAAACACCAAAGACCTGTATAAGAGAAACCACCTGCCTCTTATCCAGGAATTTCAGGCTAGACAACATTCATGGAGACGATTGGCATGCTCCTGGATGGGAAAGATGAACATAATCAAAATGCAACTTCTCTCAAAAATTCTATACACCATACAGGTCATACCAATCCCAGTACACAATGAATTTTTTCAAAAAGTAGATAAAATCATAAGACCCAGGGTGCGCAGGACAATATTAAAAACAGCAACGGAACAAAGCGGGTGTAACCTGCCAGACATGAGACTATACAGTAAGGCCTCGGCCCTGAGGACAGTGAAAGTATGGTATAATGAAGGGGAAGAACCAAGATGGAGGAATTTGGAATTAGACATCCTAGGATTAGACAATGGGAAAGACATATTCGATAGCATAGAAAAGATATCAGTGTGGGGACCAGAAAAGAAGGATCATCCATTTGCAGGTATCACATTAGACACATGGAGAGATTGTCAGAAAAAGCTGGAGATCACTCAGGGCAAAACACCGTTTACGCCACTGGAAAAAATAGGGCCTAAGTGGGATGGTAAGGAGCTAGCGACTCTGAGGAGATGGAAAGAAAAGGGGATTCATAGAGCCTCACATATGTTTGCACAAGGCACCTTTAAAACAAAGGACACTCTAGAGACAGATCTGAAAGAGAAGGTCCAATTTTGGTTATATTGTAGGTTACATAGCGCACTGACCAACCTGAGAGACAAAAAACACTTTGATAGACCCCCTGTGGAATTGGAAAGGATATCAACCCACAAGGGTATAGGGGAATTTTTTCCCCTATAGACTAGTCAAATCTATATAACATCTGCCAGATGCGGGTTACGTATCTAAGTGGACAGACGAGCTAATGGTGGAAATAACAGAAGGGGACATGAGACAAATATGGTCCTATATGAGTATATGTTCTAGATCCTTACTAGTAAAAGAGCCACAAATCAAACTGGTACAGAGATGGTATATCACACCAGCTGAGATTAATAGGATAAAGCCCGCATATCCTCCAGATTGCTGGAGAGGATGCGGGGAAAGGGGAACTTACCTGCATTGCTGGTGGGAATGCTCAAGGGTTGCTGGGTTTTGGGAAAAAATATGGAAGGTTATTAATGACCCTTTGGAAATACCCCTCCCTTTTAAACCAGAGATTGCCCTTCTGGGCATATATCCGGCAAAGACAATCTCCAAATAGCAAAAGAGGACTTTCAGAAACTTAATTCTGGCCAGGATACACACCATAGCTAAGACATGGAAATTTGCCAAGGGCCTCACGCGGCAGGTGTGGCTACACAGGTTGTGGCATGCCTGTCCATGGAAAGGATTACTGCCAGTCTGGAGAAAAACCTGGATAAATTTTACAAAGACTGGGACCAATGTTGGACAGTTCTAACGAAGAAAATCAAGATGGACAAATACGCACATTCGACCTGCTTGAGCGAAATTTATTGAAACAAGTTGGTGGGAGGGAAAATGGGAAGGGAAGGGGAGGGGGGATCACAGTAGGGGCGTTATAGAGTTGAAGGAGGATATAGGTTCTGAAGATCCACAAGGGGTCATTCCCCTTGGATATTGGCCGCCTGACCTAACGGGCAGAATCTGGGCGGATCATGGGTGGAGTGAACAGGAGGGAAAAGCAGAACCGGCATATGTATGTCTTTGTGTTATAACTTGTTAAAACAATAAAGAGTAATAAAAGAGAGAGAGAGAGAGAGAGAGAGAGAGAGAGAGAGAGAGAGTCTGTGTGTGAGAGGGGGCATATGTGTGTGTATGTGTGTGTCTATGTATGTGTGAGAAAGTGTGTGTGTAAGAGTGTGTTTGTGTGTGAGAGTGAATGTGTCTGTCTATGTATGTGAGTCTATGTGAGAAGAATTGTGTATCTATGTGTGTGAGAGAGAGATCAGAGAGAGTGTGTAAGACAGAGTGTGTGTGTGTGTGTGTCAAAGTGTGTGTCGGTCTATGTATGTGTGTCTACATGAGAAAAAGAGTGTGTGTCTGTCTATGGGTATTTTCAGACGTTACGAGATCACAGTGAACCACGGTGAATACCCACCTGTGGTCACTGTGTCTCGAACGTCTGTTTGGTAGCCGCCAGATGTTCGCCATGGTCAATCCGCACATGGGGTCAATTTGAACCACGCTTCCCGGGCTAGCCGGGGGAATGTCCCGGGAAGCGTGGTCAAAAAGATCCCCAGGGGGGACCAAAAAAAAGTAACGTCTGGCCGGTTGCCACGGCCCGGGATCCCCGGCGGGATCCCGGGCCATGGCGCATCCGGCCTGACGCGGCGGCCGCATTGGCCCCGCCACCCGCCCGTCTCCCCGGAGGGCGGGCGGCGGGGTGCGTGGAGGGGGCGGGGTCGTGCGGCCGCACATTGCGCCGCACGGCCCGGCCCCCTCCCAGATTCCCCGCCGGGATCCCCCCGGCATGTCTGATATGGCGTGACGGGGTGACCCCGGCGGGGAATGAATGGGTTGTTTTCGGTACGGGGCCAAGCGGCCCCGTAACGTCTGAAAACACCCTATGTGTGAGAGAGAAATCAGAGAGAGTGTGTGTAAGAGAGAGTATGTGTGTGTCTGTATACGAGTGTGTGTGTGTCAAAGTGTGTGTCTGTCGTCCCGGCAGGACACAAAGGCAGATGTCCTTATTTTCATCTGTAGAATGTTGGAGGGTATGGCAGTACTGGGTGTTTTTACACACACATTTCTCCTGCATGTTTGCTGTTACATCCTGAGCTTTCTGTGTGTCTAAATCACTCACCCAAATCTTAAACATCTGGCTCTTGGAACTTCTGCATATTCTCACAGATTTAAGAAGTTCTTGATCTCTGTGGTTTTACAAATCTGGATCCTGTAACATCTGGGTGTCTCCCAGAACTTGTGTGTGTAAAATGTTCTCCTGGTAAACTGCTTTGCTGCAGGCAGCTGTGGTCACTTGGTTTCCATGGCAGTCCCTCACGTCTACAGCTGCGGCTACTTTAGGCTGCCTCAGGGCAGTGTGTGTGTGAAGAATGCATCCAGGAACTGCCTCCGGACAGTGTGTGTGTGTGTGAGAGAGAGAGAGAGAGAGAGAGAGAGAGAGAGAGAGAGAGAGAGAGAATGCATCCAGGAACTTACTTGTGGACTTGTAAACCCAGAAAATTGAAAGACCACCACTTTAAGGTGTGTGTAAAAATGCCCATTGCTGTGGAACAGTGGTACCAAGCAGCTGTGTAGGTGAAACAATGTTGAGTGCTGGTGTTGACTTGAGACCAGTGGAACCATATAGAGGATGACCATTGCTCCCTAAAGATACATCCTACTTCTTAACTACTTTGGCATACCTCCCAACCGTCCCTACTTTGGAGGGACAGTCCATCTTTGGTGCTGAATCCCACTGTCTGCCTTCCAGGAGAGAGAAAGAGACTCAGGCACCTCTTTCCAATTCCTGGTTGCCTCCCAGGAAAAGCGCTTGAGAGGACCGTGGGGAGATGATGGAATGACAAGGAACTAAGGGGAATGATAAGCAGGAGAGCTTCTGTTCCTCTTTATATACTAGGGATGTTAGGAGATGGGTGTGTGCACATAAATATATAAGGGGCAACGCTTATTTGCTAGGCAAACCTGGGTCAAAATGTGACTGTCTCTGAGTCCAGCCAGAATAGTCTCTGTAGAACTGGCAAGCTTTCAACAAGAAAAACTTTCCCAATCAAATGATACAGAGGGTAAGGAATCATATAATCTTTCCTGGTGATGCAGCGTTGCCATTTTTCTAAGCATCATTATCTTTCCTTTATGATAAACCTCCCCTCTTGATTTAAAATGTTCTGCATGTTAAAGCTTAAAAGTAAACATTCTCCCAATTTGATAGAGCCCATTTGTTAGGCTAGTGACCTGAAACAAACAAAAGAAAAATCCATCATTAACACTGACATATTTGCAAAATCAAAAAGAGAAAATTCATGATAAAATTCCTCAGGGCATTGAATGCAGGCTGTGAACAAGAAATAAAAGATCCCCACATGTCAAAGGAAAAGGGATATAGCGCATGCAATGTGCCATGAGTGGAAACCTTCAAAGTAAACTCTAATATCATCTTGAATAATAAAGACACAGCGTAGGCTATTTCCTCACTGCATTTGGAATCCATTCAGGAAAGGATCAGAATGGCTTCCCTTCATAATGCCAACCTTTACTGCTCAGCTTAAATTATATTGAAACTACATGCAATAAATAAATAAATAAATTAAATGGAAGATTAAAACGAGCAACCATTCAGACTTTATCTTGATGGAGTACCACAATGTTTTATTCATCAGACTAGAGGGAATAGCAGAACGTGGCTAGCCAAGGAGAGCTGTCGTACTCTCAGACATGCACAGGAAGCCAATGTGTAGGCTAACAATGTTCATAAGCAATGGAGGAGAAAAGTAAGCATTCTTTCAAAGCAATTTTGAATGAGATTTTTCCATGCCCTGTGGCTCAGTTGACTGCTAGTATTCAGGGTAAAGAGCTTTTACTTTACCTCAGCTTGAAAAAGGGAGGCACAACAGATCCGTTAAAGGCAACAGGTAAAAAGAGACATGACAGCAGTCCACTGTGGCCCACTTGGGACTGGACCTCACCAACATGTCTGTGCGGGCACCACCAGATGTTGGCCCAGGACTGCCCTGGGCCATGTTGGTGGCTAGCCGGCGCTCTGATCTCAGGAAACCCCTAAAATCACAGCCCAGGCTAAGGCCCATCCAGCAGGTCGCAGTGGGCTATCACGTCTCTTCGGCATGCTCTGCACCCTCCCCAAAGCCTCAGCCACAAGCATGTCTGTTCAGTGCCCCAACCTGTTCCAGATCGTGCTCAACGCAACTTTCTGCCCCAGGTCAGGGCACCGCCCCACCAGCCACATGCCCATTTTTACCCAACAAGGGATATCCCTCCTATTCTTTCATGGTTGATGGGAAATTAATCACTGTTGGGTATCAGCTTAGCTCCTAATAGCTAGCAGAAATGAACTGAAGCTGCAGGTCGGGGATCTTGGATTTTGAAGTTGAAAGGTTTGGTTTAGGGGATTTGGAGACTTGACTCAGCCACTGTAGTGAATATTGAATTGGTTATTTTGGCATAAGCTTTTGCTATAGCCTAAAATGGTTACAAAACATAACCAACACATAAAATACAACCTAATTTAGGATAAACTAATATAAATAACTAAAATTGTCCTAAACTTGAACAAAATTAACTAACTGTTAGAAAAGAAGGCCATTAAGACCCACAATAAAATACACATAAAAATACAACTCACATCTTACCATGCAAGTTACAGAAGAAAAAATAAAATTGGCAAATCGAATCCTGGAAAACCATAGTCAATCAATATCACTCGCGCCAATGTAGTGTTATTAGGGGATATTTGTGAAACACCAATCAGGATTTGGACTTTTAATGTCTCAGATTTTAGGAAGACTTGGTCCAGGACTTGTCACTAATGTGTAGGTGTCTACCTCACAAAGACTGTCATCTCCACAAGCACCATTTGCAACAACTTCAATGGAGACCAAAGATCATCAGCTGAGTGGTCATGAGTACTAGAATATCAGGAGACCAAATAGACTCTTATACCTCATTCATCAAGATGGCAGCTGAGGGCCTTCAGGTAAGAGTAGAGATGTATCAACCAGCTGGCAGGATAATGTTCCCCTACAGTGATAGCTTTGCTATATATCTGCACTAGTTCTTTAAAAATAATTCAGAGCTGGATGTCATTAAGTGGTGTGGTATCAGGTTAACCTTTGCTGGGTCCGTAAAGTTCACAGAAAATGTTTCCTGTGGGGAATGTCAATTCTCAGCCTCTCTGCATCACATTTCCTTTTTTATATACCCATTTGAAGTCTGGTATCTAAAAGTCATTGGCTGACTGAAATCTAGCTAAGCAAACAGACAATGCAGAATGCCTGCCTGGACCACAGGCCAGAGAACCAAGCATGACATTTTGTTTTTTGCTGTCATTGCTGCTGATTAGCGGCTGGGCTGGGCTGAGCTGAGCTGCCCGCCATCTCTAAGGCAGACCTGGAGGACTGATGCAAATGCAGAATTAAGTCACTGAGAGATAAGAGTGCCTGCTTAACACAGTGATTCTCAATCTGTGGGTTGAGACTGCAAGTCAGGTTATACCTTCTGCAGCTGCTGTTATGATCCCAATCCATATCTCATATACTCCACATGTCTTTATTGCTCTCTGAGGTTGCAGGGTAAGTCTCAAAGTGGGGTCATGCAAGCAAAAAGTGTGGGAACCACCAGATTAGCATCTACCAGAACTACAGGCATGAATTCAGTGAGGGGTGCAATCAGGATCTCAGCTCCTCTATCCTAGGCCATGTTCACACGTACAGCTGGGTTAATAAGTCCTTAATTCACATATACCTCAATATCATTCACACATCAAGTTATACCATTCAGGAGAAGGAGGGAAAGTATGTATTCTGGAAAAATCAGGAGCAGATGCTCCTCTTCCCTTTCTGAACTGAAGTTTACCTTGAATCATGAACCCTTTCTGTGTTTGGTTAGCGAATATGGTATACAAATCATTTCCAGGCTACAGCACAAAGCGCCTCTATCACAGAAAACTCTATGGAATTCATCCCAGAATGCTTTGTGTGCAAGGGAAGAAGGGATAGGTGTCATGGTCCATGGGGTGGGAAGGCACGGGCCCCTAGGGGTCCGCGGTGCCTGACGAAGGTGGAGGTCATCACCCCCCCACTAAGGGGGAGGGAGGTGCCGGGTCCAGGGTCCGCACGTGGGGGGCTGGTGCTGATGAATGCGAGGTCCGTTGTTAACAAGGCCCCA
>QEPC01008101.1:354354-394615 GCA_003113815.1 Sphenodon punctatus
CCCATTTATTCATTTGTTTTCTAGCCCTGTTTTATGTGATGTGTTTTAGATGATGTTTTTATATTTATATTTTAAGTGAATTTTAATATTTTATTGTGTTGTTAGCCGCCCCGAGCTGCATTGCAGGAGGGGGCGGGATATAAATCTGTAAACTAAATAAATAAATAAATATATATTGTGCACACTTTCACAACTTGACCAAAGAGGGAAGATGATGGTGATACTAAATTGGTTTAGGACTGTAGTGTGAACAATATACCCAAGTGAATAAAACCTGAATAATTACTTGGGCTTTGATAAATCAGTTTAGTTTTGTATGTGTGAATGTGACCCTAGATTGTAAGCCCCTTGGGGCAGGGATCTGATTCTAATTCATTATTGTTCTGTGCCAGGCACATTCTGGTGCTACATAAATAAAAATAATTAATAACATCCATGGAAACAACAATATTGCTTTACTACAGCATGTGGCGTAGTTTATGGACCACTTCTTTGTAAATTCATCTTAAGGAAAATATTGACTACAAATTAGAGTAAAGCATGGGGCCGGGGAGTCAAGACACGAGAGTTATACTGCAATATCTGCTAAACATCTTCAGGCAAGATAATTAGTCTGGAACCATTTGGAATGTCTCAGATCAAAGACACTATATGCCAAATAGTGATGGCATGATTGGCAAAGGTGCTGAGTCCCACGGCAGTTGTAAGCACTCAGGACTTGTGAAAAAGCAACCTATAATATTTTCCTTAGTCATGCATGTTTGGAGGCTCAAGCATTTTAAACAGTAAAAGGGAAAAAAAAAGTATTATGTTTCATAATAAAGAAGTAAATAAGCAGTGAATGCATTGCGGTGAGGCAAGTGCAGTGGAACGCAATGAAATGGAACTCGTGGCTGCTGCTGATTCTAATAACTAATCCCTCACACACCAGAGGCAATAATATCCATCAGATGCAGAGAAGACAATTCTGTCTTCATAGACTTTGTGTTCCGGCTCAACAAACCTTGGTTTAGCTTGCATTAGCCACAAGGAGGTGTAACTGCCATTGGGGATTTATTAGTCTCATTTCTATAAAGAAAACAGCTCACAGAAAGAGGCAGCAGAAAGCTAAGCTGCATGGAGACAATCCAGGAATTCACTTTATACTCTCTGCATTTGCACATCTTCCAGAGAACAGAACTATAGGTGTCGATATTGGAGTACATGGTAATGTGGAGTGGAATAAAGCAGGGATTCCCATGCTTTTTGAACCCAAAGTCAATTGTCAGTCCTCAAATCTTCCCATGGATCATCATGCACCTGACAGAGGTAGCCATGATGTAGTACATGCTCATTGTGGGTTGACTGCAACTACACAAGGAAGACAGCTTTTGTCTCCACCTGTGCTACAACCATCTACTTCCACAGCCAGCTCACATGCATTAGTCACACCTCCCCAAACCCACCTCCCTGCATCTCCACACTTTCCCCTAAAGATGGCAATAGCATTGCCAATGGTGGGGTTCAAAGTCCACTGACCTTAAAGGCACTTCTTGGCCTTGCTATCTTTCTGCCCTCAGTTTCTGCTATGTTTCCATCTGGGAGCTTTGCTCCTTCCCTATCATCACCCTCACCTGCTCCCTAAATCATCTTCACCCCTCACTGTGAGGCAGGGCAGACAGGGACTGGGCCCAGTATGGCGGTGCAGTACTGCAATTTGGGCAGCCTTGCCCCACCTTGGGTAAGGCTACTGCATCCTGCGTCCCTGGTCTTTTTCAGAGGATGCATAACATAGGACAGAGGTGGGGAACCTTTTCTGTTCTGGGGGCCACATTGCATATTAGTATGAGCTCTGAGGGCCACATAGAGGTTGGGGGCAGGGGTGCTTAACGGGTTTATTCAAGAAAAGGAGGGCCCAGATCATGGGTCTGTGCTGTGGATCTCTCCCCTACCCTTGTGTGCATGCGCTCCTCTCTGTTCCATTTTCATGAGCTTAGTCTTTCAGTGCTTGGAGGTAGAGAACGGATCCAGGGTCCAGATCCTGACAGTGGAAAGGGGCCATATTAAAAACTTGCCAAGGGCCGCATTTGGCCCCGGGCCTGAGGTTCCCCAACCCTGGCATAGCAGCTAGCTCCCCACCCCACCCTCAGCGGGGTAAACATCTGGCGGCTACCGGACACCTGAGCCACTGCATCGCATGGCAATGGTGCCCAAATTGGGGTAAGGCTGCCCAAATCGCAGTACCGTCTTGTGTGGCTGTACCCTTGGTAGGGTTGGCACCTCTCATGGAAATGATCCAGACACCCACATTTCAGCCTCTGGGAGAGTCAGTGTTATTTCCTCAAGAGGTGACAACTCTGCCTTGAAGGTCATGTTACAATTACATTGGGTGAAATCCTGACAGTTGATGTCAAGAAGAATCTTGCCACTGACTTCAATGTAATTAAGATTTCACCCATTATCAGTTTGTGTATGAATACTCATTCACACTTCTCAGATCAAAATGCATTAAATTCCCCAAACTAGTATAATTAAATGTATCCATTCCAATGCATTCTGCTCTGTCTAGTTGTGTATTGTTATAAAACTATATCTGTTGAACTTGCGTCTGTCATACCATCTTCCCTTGCAAATAGATCAGACAGCAAATGTATTATTCATGCTGTTTTAAGACAATGTTTAATAAGCAACACGTTATTACCATTAAATTATTCATTTTATCCAAGGTTTATCTGCTCTGCAAATCCATTCTTAGATAGGAATCAATTGCCAGCTCAAAAGGTATCAGTGCAATCATTTGATTGCTCACTCATCATATGTTTATCCCCTTTATGAGGTGACTAGGTTTTCTATAGTTTTGCAGGCAAAAGGAAAAGGCGGCTGGGGGGGGAGAGGGAGAGTGTCTTCATTTAACTTATCAAAACAGATTTGTTTATTTTTTCTTTCCATTTTTGGAGTTTTTTCTTGGTTTCCAACCTCCCACCGAAATCTTTTTGATTTCCTAACAGGACAAAGACTTTGGTTTCCCCAGTCAAAATTAGTAAATCAAGAGCTAAAGTGGTTTGGAAACTCATAAAAAAAGGTTTCATAAAGTCAGACAGAATAAACTCTGCAAACAAAAGTGGCAAAAACCAAGAAAATGTTGGCAGAATCTTTCCTAGAATCTTACATTTCAACAAACAAACAAAAATCTGAAAAAAAATGTGATTTGTCAACAAAACGTTCTTTCAAAAAAATTCAACAAAATTTATGTCTCACACCAATGATTGCCATTTTGTGTGACCACATTTTGAGACTTCAGAATACCTTTGGGATCCTAGAGAATAACAGACAGGCAAAGTGTATGAAATAGCAATTGAATCAGTGACCTCATATGCAGATGACATGACCCTCCTGACACACAATTTGGGAACTGTCATTGCCCCTACACTCAGATGAGCATCTATACTGGGTTTGGTAAGAGTTGGGCAATTAAATTCCATATAGATTTCAAGCAGCTTTTGTGGTTCACCTTCCTCTCATGTTTGGATTGAGCTCTTATAGGTTCTCAGAGTTTGGCTTTGATCCTCCAAGTGTTCTGCTAGCACAAGCCCCAGACATTTTGGTTTCCACTGGAGGTTTTTAATAGGGCTGCACCAAATAGGTGCTCTGAGTACTCGCAAGGATTTCTGAGGTTACGAGTACCAGGACCGAGTCTTCAGTCATCATTTGGAAATTTTTCTGATGTCTCGGAATTCAGAACTGAGAACTCCGGACCTCAGAAATCCTCAAAACTCAGAATCATGGAAACTCAGAAACACCAAGCAAACCCCCACCAAAAAAGTAGGGTGGCTATTAGCATGCCCCATAATTACAAGCAAGCTCGGTTGTGGGTGGGTGGGTTGCAGTGGGATGCCCCACCAAAACATAGCATTATCATTCAATCTTGGTGCTTGGTGCCTATTCTCAGAACCTGCCCCCCCTCAGATGGGAGGATGGATCAAGGTCTGAGGTCCCTCTGTTTGGAGCTGCTTCTGTTGAACGCGAGGTCTGTGGCTAATAAAGCACCAGTGATCCAGGACTTAATCCTGGATCAGGCCACAGACCTTGTGTGCTTCATGGAGACCTGGCTGGACGGGGAGGCGGGCCCAGTTTTGGCGGACCTCATTCCGGCAGAGTACTCCGTGCAGCACCAGCCTCGACTTGAGGGCTGGGGGGGGAGGGTGTAGCTATGGTTTTTAAGGAGTCCTGGACTGCTAGGAGGTATCCAGTGCAGTCTATTCCAGGAATTGAGGCTCTCCACGTGGTGTTTGATTTGGCGGGGGACAAAATTAGGGTGTGGCGAAAGGGGTATTTCGCCAATAACATCTGGTGCGTCGACTTCAGCCGTATGTCTCGGACTCTGACCTAGCCACGATTGCCCATGCTTTTATTACCTCGAGACTGGACTACTGTAACGCACTCTACGTGGGGCTACCCTTGATGCTAGTTCAGAGGCTGCAGCTGGTGCAGAATGCGACGGTTCGTCTCCTAATGGGGACGGACCAACGCGAATATATTACACCAGTGCTTCGCTCTCAGTGGAACGCAGAAACACTTGGAGCCCAAGCAAACCCTCACCACCATTCTGAAATTCATCCCACAAAATAGGACAAGGCAGGGCTTCTACTGCCTCTGGTTCACCCACTGCTAAAAGTGTTGCATCAAAACTGTGGTGGATCTGAGCGATTTTATCTGCAAAAAAGCCCACAAGCAAATCACAGTGGACATTCGCTGACTCTAAATCCAGGCGTAGGGAGGCCGGACTGACTATCCCCCTCACCACCCTGAAAAGCTCCGCCGGGCGCGACTTAGCGGACGCAATGAGGGCAGCAAAGAAAAGTTTCTTTGCTGCGCACACTGCCATGGCATAGGTACGTAACCAGACTCTATGCCGCAATCAGTCAACTTCAGCACACGAGTAACACCACCGTCGCTCTAACCGCCGCCCTTCCGGCTTCATCTGCCACAGCTCCTCCGTATACCACGGGGACCTGCGTTGTCGGTGGTTTGGGAAAAGACGCCTGGGAGCCACCCAGTCAGTGGCCTCCACCAACATGGAATTCCACATGGTCACGAGGTCATTGAGTGAGCAGCCATCGAGATCAGAGGATACATCCCCTAGAGCAGTCTGGAACCTTCTAGGTTCCATAAGCCGTCGGGGCGAACCATCCTAATTGGTTCTGAAACTTCCCGGGGGCTGACGTGCACCAGGATACCTGCTCGGAGGAGATAATGATCTGTCCATGACAAGGGTTCTGCTGACACCTCCTACACTAACGGATCCCCCACCTCAAGGCCTGTGCAAAACATCATGTCTAGGGTATATCCCCCAATGTGTGTGGGGCCCACCATTCTCTGAGACAGGCCCATGAATGCCATGGTGGCCATGAACACAAGCTCTGCTCCTCCAAGACTGGCGTCGGCACCAGCTCAGTCAGTGTGGACAGGGAAGCGCCATACAGGTGGGTGCCTGGTATATCAGCAGTATCCCTAATCTGTCTCCAGCCAAATCCAACCCCAAATGCAGACCCTCTGTCCCCATGATGGTTTGCAGAGGAAATCTACTCACAGACAATGTATCCTTAAAAACAATGGCTACACCGCCTAGCCCCCAGCCCCCCATCTGAGGCTGATGCTGCATGGAGTACCCAGTTGGGACAAGATCAGCCAATATAGACCCTGACTCATTGTCCAGCTAGGTCTCCGTGATACATGCTAGGTTGGCTGCCTGGTCCAAGATCATCTCCTGGACCGCAGTTGACTTATTGGCCACCGACCTCGCATTCAGTAGCAGTCACCCAAGGCTGGGGGCCATCTGATCCCAAATCACCTCACCGCCTGCGTGGGGGCTAGTGAGCAGGACAGGAATATGACATCTGTCCCGCCTCACAGCTCTAATCTGTAGGGATGTGTGAACAAGGTTCGGACATTCGGGGTTCAGCCCAAACTCAGCCAGTTCGGATGACCGAACCGAATGGCTGAACCGAACACCTGAAGCCCCAAACAGTTCGGCCACGTTTGGATGAGTTCCGGTGCATTCAGGTGCGTTCGGGAGGGGAAAACCTGGCTGGAAGGCCCAGGGAGGGGCGGGCAGCTGAGGAGCAGACTTCCTGGCCCCAGGGGTGGAGAGAGGCTTGGACTAGCAGCCAGCCTGCACAATCACCATCCCTCTTTTCCTCAGACCACTGGCTTGGCAGTCTGTGATTTGCCACAGACTAGACTGCACGGAGCCAATGGGGCTTGTGGTAAGGTGGGCACAGCAAGTAACAAAAGTCATTGCCCTCCCCCCCTTCCATATCGTTCTGAGCTAGCCACTGATCCTGTCAGCAGGCGTTTTCAAAACTCTCCCTTTCCCAGCAGTTTGTGTTCATCCCAATCCATTGCCATCCTCTTCCTATTTTACCCATTTCCACACATTTACCTCCATAGTTTCATTTATTTAAATTAGATTAGATAGATTTAGGTGTTATACCCAGCATCAAGAAGCAGCCATTCCAGCTCCAGGTCCCACCATCAGGGTTCTGGGGCCTACAATACAGGCAGGGTGGGATGTCTATCCATGTCATCCAGAAGCTGCCACTCCAGTCCCAGGACCCAACATTAGGGTTCTGGGGCCGTCATTCCACTCACAGGGAGCTGTCATTCCACGGCATCAAGAAACAACCAGCCACTCCAGCCCCAGGTTCCACCCTCAGGGTTCTGAGGCCTACGTTACAGGCAGGGAGACCTGTCCATCCATGTCATCCAGAAGCTGCCACTCCAGCCCCAGACCCAGCATCAGGGTTCTGGGGCTATCATTCCGCTCACAGGGAGCTGTCATTCCACCGCAAAGAAACAGCCAGCCACTCCAGCTCCAGGACCCACCATCAGGGTTCTGGGGTCTACGTTCCAGGCAGGGAGGGCTGTCGTTCCACTTCACTGTCTGCCAATGCTCCACCGATGCCAGCCAGCCTGCAACAACCAGCCAAGTAGGGGTGCCAGCCACCGAGCCCTGGTCAGGCCTCTGCCGCTGCTCCACCGATGCCAGCCAGCCTGCAATGCCTGGCCAAGTAGGGGTGCCAGCCGCAGTTACTGTGCCCTGGCAATCCAATGTCTGCTGCTGGTGGTACTGCACGTCAACCATTTGCTCCTCCCTCTTGTATATGGGCATAGCTCGGATGAGTGCGCCGGTGGGCAGGGGCTGGGTGTCCACGAGATTCACCACCAGGCAAGGCTTGCCCAATTTGCAGTAGAGCTTCTTGAGCTCAGTCGAGTACGATGCCAGTCTACAATGCCCGGCCAAGTAGGGGTGCAAGCCACTGAGCCCTGGCCGGGCCTCTGCTGCTGCTCCACCAATGCCTGGCAGCCTGCAACGCCCGGCCTCTGCTGCTGCTAGGGATGGGTGAACGCGGTTCAGCAGTTCAGAGTTCGGACCAAACTCGACCAGTTTGGTCGACCGAATTGAACTTCCGAACCGAACTATATTTTCGAACCGTACCAAATTTCCGAACTCAGCTCTGTTCGCCCAGCCCTAAAAGATAATATTCCATTTAGTTCAATGGGGTTTGAATTTCCAAACTTTGTTCGGAAGTTCGGCGTTCAGACCAAACTCGAATAGTTCGGTCAACCAAACTGAACTTCCAAACTGAACCGAATTTCCAAACCAAATTTCCGAACTCAGTTTTGTTCGCTCATCCCTAGCTGCTTCTGCTGGGTCTCAAATGGCCAGGCATGCCCCCACAGGCACCCCTGGGGGTCAAGCGCTGAGCCTGCCTGCCCAGGCAACCCGTGGTGCCAAGCCCCAAGTCTTCCTGGTCTCTGCTGCTGCTGCTGTGTCTTCAATGGCCTGCCATGCCCCCATGTGCACCCCTGGAGCGCCCCAAACCTCTGCCGTGGCTGAATTTTCCAAATGTTCGGACTGAACATTTGGAACCCATGAACCTGAACTAAGTTTTTAGTCTGAATGTCCGAACGTCTGAACATCCAAACTCTGGTCTGTTCGCACATCCCTACTAATTTGTTTCCCAGACGGACCGTAATTCCCCCAGCCCAAGATGACCCCTATAGCTGAAGATTCCCCCCCCCGTCTGCTCCCCCAACCCCTCCAGGGACCATCCCACCAGCCTCCCAAGGGAGATCCCCACCTACTAGTACACCCCCTCCCCTCCCCTTGCATCAGAGGTCAGTTCCCCCTCCCCCAGGAGCTGCACCCCTCCCTCACACCAAGGGGAGCTTCCCCTCCCCCCAAACCCAGTCCCTTCATCCCTCACCCCCAATAGCCCCCTCTCCCCTATCCACCCATCACCCCCTCACACCAGGCAACACCCCTCCCTTCATATGCCCCTACCTCACACCTGGGCGCATGTCAGGATCTCCCCCCCAACCCAATCCCTACTCCCAACACCCTCCCAGCAGCAACTGTGGTGGTAGGGCTGACAGTCCAGCTGGTGTCCCTGGCACCCAGCCCCCATGCTGGTCCGGGGTTCCGGTGGTGGCAGGGCAGCAGCAGGGCAGCAGCAATGGCAGCTCGGCAGCTGTGTGATGGTAATCCCACTCATTAGGGTGTCCACCTCTACTGACTCCACCCACTAACACCCCGCCAACGGCTCTCCGCCCTTTGACGGCAAGCTTAGTGGGTGCCCAGAGGGCACCGTCCTCAGGGCAGTCCATCCTTATGGCGTTACCTGCGGGAGGAGAAGAGAATGACACAGCTGCAAGGGATCCAGGCAGCTTGTGCAGCCAGTTCTTGTCAGAAGCTCTACCCAGCCCCTCCAACAGTCCCTCATGGAAGTCTCCCTTTATGGCATTACCTGAGGGAGGAGATGAGAATGACACAGCTGCAAGGAATCCAGGCAGATGAATAAAACGGAGGTGATGTTGGTGGGTCGGGCAGTGGGGATGATGACTCCTAGGGATGTGCAAACAGGATGGAGTTTGGATGTTCGGCTGTTTGGTCGTTCAGACTAAAAACTTAGTTCAGTTTCGTGGGTTTGGTCCAGAGGAGTTCAGAAACACACACCACCACCACCACCCCCAAACGTTCAGCGGAGTTCAATGCCACCAGGAGGCTTGGGGCACTCCAGGGACCCACACGGATGCCTGTGGTGGCATGGCAGGCCGTCGGAGACCCAGCAGCAGCAGAGGCCCAGCCAGGGCTTGGTGTCTGGCACTCCTGCTTGGTCAGCCGTTGCAGGCTGCCAGGCATTGGTGGAGCAGTTGTAGACAATAAAGTGAAATGACAGCCCTCCCTGCCTGGAACGTAGGCCCCAGAAACCTGACGGTGAGTCCTGGGACTGGAGCGGCTGCCTACTTCTTGATGTGGTGGAATGACAGCTCCCCGTGAGCTGAATGATCACCTCAGAACCCTGATGGTGGGTCCTGGGACTAGAGTGTCATCTTCTAGATGATGTGGATGGACAGTGCCCCATGCCTGTAACGTAGGTCCCAGAACCCTGATGGTGGGCCCTGGGGCTGGAGTGGCTGGCTGCTTCTTGATGTGGTGGAATAACAGCTCCCCATGAGCAGAATGATGGCCCCAGAACCCTGACAGTAGGTCCTGGTACTAGAGTGGCAGCTTCTAGAAGAAGTGGAATGACGGCTCCCCGTGAGTGGAATGACAGCCCCAGAACACTAATGGTGGACATACCGGCAGTTTCAGATTAACCCGATAATCTGCGTTACCAGTTCCCTGTGCCAGATTTTTTTACGTTGCGGCCATTGAAATGAATGGCCACAATGTTTAAAAAACACTTTCCAGCCCCCATCCAGGCTGCACAGGTGGAAGGCGGGACACCACCCATCCACCCTGCCCAGCCTGGATTTTTAAAAATTTAATTTTAACCCAAAGTCTGGCTGCTAGTGTGGCCTCCGGGCCGCTGCCACGCCGGCAGCGGTGACCCAGAGCCCACACCAGCAGGTACTAAGGCAATCCCTGGGGTAGGGGGGTGGTTTAACACCCCCCACCCCAGGGATCACCCTACCTCCCCACCCAGATCACCTTACTTGTTTTCCGGGTGGCGGCAGCAGCAGCACGGCACGGGTTCAGAACTTTCCAAGTACCAGACCTTGATCCTCGGCACTTCAGAACTTGGAAGTTCCAAACTGAGTACTGCATTCCTCGGTGATTTTTTTATTTTTTTAATCGAGTACTAAGTTTCAGCCCTAGTAACTCAAGTTAAATTATTTCCAATTAAGTGAGCTAAGACATTTGTAAATATTTGTCTAAACAATCCTCAAATATTTGTTCCGGAGAATAAATGTGTGTGGTTTACCACAAATGTGTTAGCTATCTCAACTTAATTGGCTATCATTTAACTATATAGTTTAGTGGCATGAAAACAAGCGCTCAAACTAAGCAAGGACAGGGGCAGCCATGGAGACAGACACCAATGGGTGTTGATGCTTCCATGGATTCTGAGGGCACAATGACCCACAACCTTTACTCGTTGAACTCAGAGGCAGAATTCCTATTGGCTTTAATGGTGGAGAGCTGTACCCTAGGTCTCTGCTGAACCATGGGTAATATTAGACATGACAAGGGCTCACTATGGCCTGCTATGACACACCTAGGCCAGGAACACACTGTGACATTTATTTCTGGGCTTTCAGATGTGGACCCGCTGCTTCCCTGGCCAGGGAAGGCGGCTGGTCCGGAATTGGTCCCCCGGACCAATCTGGGTGCATAGCCTGGGCCAAGGACCACACAGGCAGGCCAATGTGGCCCCATGTATATTTGTGGGCCCATTCCTTACCAAGGATCAGGGACTGCCACAGCTGCCCATCATGGTGGTAGGTGGGGTGCTGAGGTCACCCGGCAGCACATTTGTTTTGTTCCCCCACCGGGGTTGGGTAGTGGGAGGGCTCACATTTATTCTGTGCCCCGACCTGACCCTGCCAGGTCTGCCCCCATCCCCTTCTGAAGCATGTAGCCGGTGCACCTGCTGCACATTTATTATCACCCCCTGCCCCAGCTTGGTGCTCAGGGACACTCTGTGGGAGGTAGCATCCTTCACAGAGCCAGATACTGGAGCTGGAGTTTCCTGCCCCAGTCATGGAAACACCTAAACAACCCATCTCAGCTACCTGACACCCATGCACAGCTGTTAGGATTTGTGGCCCTCATGGGTCTTGATACAGATTCTGGGGGGATGCAGGGCTGTGACTGGAGCCTCAGTACCACATTTCACACATTGCACAGTCCAGTCAGGTCATGTTGGTAGTACTAGGAGCTCACAATGGTACTAGGAGCCTATTCCTGGTTGGCTCACATTGACCCCTCTCCTTAATGGTTCAGGCCCTGTATATTGCTTCCTGCATCCAAGGGGTGCTATTGATCTTTGATGCTGCTTTTGCCTTGCCTCTCCCTTCACAGTGCTCTGCCCTGCCCTCAGGTCCTTCATACTCCCACCATGGACTGACTCCTGGCTATTGGACCCTGACTTACTTAATTAGTTAAAGCTAGATTTTTCTCCCACTCAAGGCAACATGCATATAAAATATGGAGAATAAAACCCATAAAAACATCCATAAAAACCCCAAATCCTAACTCTGCTTGTTGATTGTGGAAAATTAAAAGCAACTAAGGGTCGAACTCCATGGGGATTACCTGATACCGGATTTACCAGTATCAGATCTCCCAATACCAGATATTGGATTAATCCCACCCCTAAAAGCAACTAATTTGCATTTAGTCCATTCTGTTTGATACTTCTTTTGGCCTGACCTCCCTCGCCGCCACCACCATGTGGCACACCCCTGCCTCTCCAGGTGAACTTAGCCTGCAGGCAGCCACAGTGCAGGCTCCAGGGTATCATAATGGTGGTGACCAGGCTAGGCAGTCGTGCTGCCTGGATTGGGGACTTTAGGGAGTTCCCCAACTCCCATCTCCAACCCTTTCCCTGTTCTGAACTGTGCTTGCATGATTTTTTACTTACTTACTTACTTAACTGTTTTTATACCCCACCCCCTCCTGCTCAAGAGCAGCTCGTGGTGGCTTACAGAACATCAATAAACACATAACCTTAAAAACATTTAAAAGGATTAAAAGAATTAAAAGGGCAGAACTCCCCTCCACAACCCACCCAACTCTACCCGTCTCCCTCTCCAAACGCCTGGCGGAACAGCCAGATCTTACATTGTCTATGGAAAGAAGGGAGGTCTGGGGCCAGGCAGGCCTCTATCGGTAGGGAGTTCCACAGCCTAGGAGCAGCCACCAAAAACACCTTCCCCATCGTCACCACCCGGGCAACCTGGCCAACAACAGGGGCCGCAATGCAATCCAGGGTCTGAGGCGGTCCTGAAGATAAGCTGTTCCCAGGCCATTTAGGGCTTTGTAGGTCATTACCAGTACCTTGATTTGGGCCCGGAAGATAATAGCCAGCCAGTGCAGAGAACGGAGCACCAGTGTAATGTGCTCGTGGTGACCCATCCCTATTAAGAGACAGGCTGCCACATTCTGCACCAGTTGCAACCTCTGGACCGTCCCCAAGGGCAGCCCCACATAGAGTGAATTACAGTAGTCTAGTCTAGAGGTGATAAAGGCATGGATGATGGTGGCCAGGTCCGAGTCCGAAACATATGTCCGCAGCCGTCGTACTAGATGTAACTGACAAAATGCTCCCTTTGCCACAGCCTCCACCTGGAGATCCAGGTGGAGCTATGAGTCGAGGAGCACCCCCAGGGCTACGGACCTGTGTGGCCATAGGGGGGCAGACCTCATCGATAATGGGGGCCACCACCACCCCAGCCCTACCCATCAACATCACCTCTGTCTTGTCAGGATTCAACTTCAGATGGCTTGCGCTCATCCAGTCCCCCACAGCTGCCAAGCACTGGGTGAGTACTGAGACTGCTTTGTGTTGGTCTAAAGAAAAAGAGAGGTAAAGTTGTGTGTCATCGGCATACTGATGACAACACACGCCAAACCCTCTCACAGTCTCACCCAAAGGCTGCATATACACGTTGAACAGGAGAGGGGACAGAATAGAACCCTGCGGGACTCCACCCGGGGAGTCCCGGGGAGATGAAGTACATTCCCCAAGAACCACACACTGAGTTCTCCCAGCCAGGAATGAGCAGAACCATTCAAGAACAATTCCGCCCACCCCGGCACGGTTCCGCAGCCGAGCCACCAACATATCGTGGTCAACGGTATCAAATGCAGCTGACAGATCTAATAAAATTAAAATAGAAGATCTGTCCCAGTCTAATTCACGGCGCAGTTCATCAACCAAAGCCACAAGCGCAGTCTCCGTGCCAAACCTAGGGCGAAAACCAGACTGCAAGAGGTCAAGGAAACTAACCCGATCTAGATGCTCCTGAAGCTGCCTAGACAACACCCATTCAATAACCTTCCCGGCCAATAGCTAAGTCAATGTCAAGAGATGGTTTCTTGAACAGGGGCTTCACTACCGTCTCTTTGAGGCGGCTTGGCACCCTGCCCTCCCTAAGGGAGGCATTGACAACCCCCGCCAGCAATGGCCCTAATGTCTCCCAGCAGGCCTTGACCAGCCAGAATGGGCACAGATCTAATTCACAACAGGTGGCCCTTACAGCCCCAAGGACCTCCGGCACATCAGCAGGTGACACCCACTGAAAATGATCCCATGAAATCAGACAAGGCAGGTCCTCCACCCCCTTATGTTCACCTACTATTATAAGTGCAGCATCGAAGTCGCAGTGAATCTGAGCTATTTTATCCACAAAAAAGTCACCAAACATGTCACAGCGGGCACTGGAAGATTCCAGTTCCAGGCGGAGAGAGGCTGGACTGACCAGCCGCTGCACGACCCGGAAAAGCTTTACTGAACGTGACTTTGTGGATGCTATGAGGGCAGCAAAGAACTCTTTCTTTGCTGCCCACACCGCCACAGCATAAGCTTTTAAACTAGCTTTATGTCGCAATCAGTAGGCTTCAGCACAACTCCAGCACCAACGTCACTCCAACCGCCGTCCTTCCCACTTCATCCAGTACAGGTCCTCTGTAAACCAAGGGCACCCACATCATCAGCATTCCGGAAGTGGATGCCTGGGAGCCGTTTGGTCAATGGCCTCAGTCAACAAGTTGTTCCAGAAGACAATGAGATCATCAAGTGAATGTTCATCAAGATCAGGAGGCAATTCCCCTAGGGCATTCCGAAACCTCTCTGGTTCCATAAGTCTCGAGGGGCGGACCAACCAAACTGGTCCTACACCTCTCTGGGGGCAGACATGTGCCAGGAAATCGGTCCAGAGGAGATAAAGATCCATCCATGACAAGGGTGTAAGTGATATATCCCTCACCACCGGATCCCCGCCTCAAGGCCAGTGCAAAATATTAGGTCAAGGGTATGTCCTCCATCATGCGTTGGGCCCACAACCCTCTGAGACAGTTCCATGGTTGTCATGGCGGTCATGAACTCATGCTCCGCTCCCCCAAGATCAACATCAGCGTGGATGTGATGGGGTGGAATAACCTGTGGTTGCCCCTACCATACGGGTGCAGTACAGTCCAGGGGACTGCAGCCCTCCTACTAGTCTGTGGACCTCCACACTGCAACATAGTTACCATAATGGTTAATTCAGCTCTAACAAAATTGCATTACAGAAACGTTTTGCCCTCCCCTCCCCCTCCCACTCCACCACTTAATTTCACTCTATTTGCCTATATGGGCTAGGATATTTTTTTCCTAACCACTTCACACACTGCAGTGACACTGTGCAGCTCCAGAAACATGATGCAGGCTAGCAGCGGCACAATCATCACACCTTTAAATCATTCAACGTAAGCTTGTGAAATGGAGCACAATTCAGTTCTTAAGATTAAAATGTCACTCTGAGTGCTTTTAGATGGATGACAGCTCTGGCTCTTCCCGCACTAGCCTGCATCACCCATGGGATGGCCGGTCCATTCAAAAGTGCCCCGCCAGATGTACAAGCAGACAGCAGCTCCACCAGTGGGGCTCCAGAACATCCCAGAGCACCGCCAACAGAGCAGGCCAGCCAAACCCAGGGCATCAACCGAAAGTGGAGCTGCTGTCCATCTGATCTAATGGGCAGACCCACACGACAGCTCCTCTCCCAGCCGGCCATTGCCCCAGACAATGCCATAAAGTTACGGGCACCAGCCTAGAGCATCGGGCTATCGCCCACAACTCTATGGTTCAGGGTGCCACACAGCCAGACCACAGGCCAGGGAACCTGCCAGGTCCATCTATAGCAGAAGCAGGCAGGACTGGAAGCGGGAGGAAGCAGGAGTGCACTCCTGGGGCAGCTCCAGGGGAGGCTGCCTCTCTGTCCACCTAAAAGCATCCTTTCAATGATGCTTTAACCTGTTGCTATTATTATTACCATTAATCATTAGCCCAGCAGCCCAACCATCTCCAGGAGTGCTTTTCAAATAAATCTTGATGCGCCTCCAGAAAACTGCTGCTGATTAAATGGGAGTTGAAGGGGCTTTACATTGATCAGGAAGTAGGCTGAAATCCTCAAACCAATTACTCTGGAGAGGGATTGGCTTCAGGATTACAGCATTACAGGACCAGATTCTGCGATCCTAGCACTGAACCTCTCTTCTCTTCATGCACAGCGCTAGTGCTGAAATAAATATCCATAGTGAATATCATAGCCATGGATTTTGCCCAATTTCAACCATATCTGCCAAAATGGATGGCCACTGTTTGAGTCCATCTTTGCCAGATAGCTGTTTGAGATTTTGGGGGAGGGGTGGTTGTCTAGATATTCAGATACTATATTATTGGTATATTTGTGTGACAGGCAACAGCCCCTTTAAGGGTGCGTGTTTGTCACCTTGGCCCTGCCCCTTCTGGGGGTTATAAGAGCAGCAGACTACAGAGCTCTGGCAGTCTCCTCCTGTGAGGACCCTAGCTGGAAAGAGCTCCCAGAGCCCAATAGGGCCTCAGTATGGGGAAAAAAAGGCCAGAAGGTGAGGGGAGACACAGCCCTGAGTCAGATTCTCCAGAACATTGAACTATACATGCCTCCCAACATTCCGAGTGCATAAAAAAGAACCAAAACTCTCCTGCTTATTCAACTTAGCTTCTTGTCATTCCATCATCTCCCCATTGTGTTTTCCTGGGCGGCAACTCGGAAAAGGTGTTTGAGGCTTGAATACCAGTCTTTTTCTCTCTCTCTCTCCTGAAAAGGGGCCTTTTCCCCCTAAAAGGAGGAAAGTGGACTGTTTATTTATATATTTATTTATTTCATAGATTTCTACCCCGCCCCTCCTGCAAACAGCTCAGGGCGGCTTCCAACAATAAAACACATATAATATATAAAACAATTTAAAACAATCAACAATAACAATCATATATTAAAACAGGGCCCAGGACCTCAATTAAAACTATAAATAAGGTAGGGGACCTAAAACCCTACCCCACCCTACCCCCCTCCCCAAAGGCCTGGGCGAACAGCCAGGTTTTACAACTTTGCCGGAATGTTAACAGGCTTGGGGCCAGGCGGGCTTCCTCCGGAAGGGAGTTCCAAAGGTGCGGCGTGGCCACCGAGAATGCCCTCTCCATTGTGGCCCCCCGCTTCACGCAGGGGACCTCCAAGAAGGCACCCCCGGCAGACCGAAGGAGCCCCCCTGGGGCACAGAGGGCGAGACAGTCCATGAGGTATGAGGGGCCCAGACTGTGAAGGGCCTTATAGATCAACACCAAAACCTTGAACCTGGCTCAGCACGCTATCGGCAGCCAGTGCAGAGCCCGGAGCACAGGTGTAATGTACTCCCGGCGATCCGTCCTCGTAAGGAGACGGGCTGCCACATTCTGCACTAGCTGAAGCCTCTGAACCAGGCACAAGGGAAGGCCCATGTAGAGCGCGTTGCAGTAGTCCAGCCTCGAGGTGACGAAGGCATGGATGAGGGAGGCCAAGTCCGGACCGGAGACGTACGGACGCAACCTCCGCACCAGGTGCAACTGGCGGAAAGCTGCTTTCGCGACTACCTCCACCTGCCACTCCATGCGGAGATCCACATCCAGCACCACCCCCAAACTCCAGACCTGCTGAGCTATAGGAGGGCGAACCCCCCCAATCAGGGGGGGCACTACCTCCCTCGCTCTCCCCACCAACATCACCTCCGTCTTATCGGGGTTGAGCTTCAGTCTGCTCTGCCTGGGACAGCAGTGAGACAGCAGGGTCTGGGTCAGTTGAAAAAGAGAGGTACAGCTGAGTATCATCAGCATATTTATTTATTTATTTTATTTATTAAATTTATACCCCGCCCCATCCTGAACCCAGCTCGGGGTGGCTTACAATCATAAAATACCATATAAAACAGTCCAATACCTAAAATACCATATATAAACATTTAAAACATATGAAACAGGGCCTGGGACATAAATTACTGGAGGTAGGGGGAATAAAAATCAACTACCCACCCCCCTCCCCAAAGGCCCGGGCGAACAACCAGGTCTTGCATCTTCGCCAAAATATTAAAAGGCTTGGGGCCAGGTGGGCCTCCTCCAGCAGGGAGTTCCAGAGACGCGGCCCAGCCACCGAGAATGCCCTCTCCATTGGTGACATCGCACCCCAAACCCTCTCACGACCTCCCCCAAGGGCTTCATATATACATTAAACAATAATGGAGACAGAATAGAACCCTGCGGAACGCCGCATGATAAGGTGCGGGGGCAAGATGTCTCATCCCCCAGCACCACCCGCTGGCTTATCCCCGAGAGGAATGAGCAGAACCATTCAAGAACAGTCCCGTCCAGACCTCCCAGGTCACTCAGCCGTCTCAACAGCAGTTCATGGTCCACGATATCAAAAGCGGCCGAGAGATCTAGCAGGATGAGAAATGTTGAACATCCTGCGTCCATCTCCCAGCAGAGGCCACCAAAGCCATCTCAGTGCCATAGCCAGGACAGAACCCAGATTGAAACGGGTCCAGGAAACCGATGCTAACTAGATGCACCTGGAGCTGGAGCGCCACTGCCTGTTCAGTAACCTTCCCTAAAAAGGGAAGGTTACAGACAGGTCGATAACTGGCGAGCGCGTCCACGTCCAAAGATGGTTTCTTCAGCAGGGGGCGCACCACAGCCTCCTTGAGGCTAGGCGACAACCTCCCCTGCTTCAAGGACACATTCACCACCCTCGCCAGCGCCGTTCCCAACGTCTCCCTGGAGGCTTTCACCAACCAGAACGGGCATGGGTCGAGTTCACAACAAGTGGCCCTCACAGACCCCAAGACATCCACCGCATCGGCCGGTGTCACTTCCTGAAACTCCCCCACAAAAAAGCTGAACCAGACAGGGCCTCCATCACCTCACACTCTCCCCCTACTGCCCCTAATCCAGCGTCAAAGTCGCTCTGAATCTGAGCGATCTTGTCTGCGAAATAGATGACAAACTCCTCACAGCGGACCTGGGACAAGTCCCCGTCCAGGCGGAGGGAGGCCGGACTGACCAGCCCCTGCACCACCTGAAACAGTTCCGCTGGGCACTACTTCACAGATGCTATGAAGACAGCAAGGAACTCCTTCCTTGCTGTCCTCACAGCCTCAACATAGGACCACAAAGGGGTGCTATGGAGAAGTCGGTCAGAGTCAGATCGAGTCCGACGCCAGTGTCACTCCAGCCTCCTGCCTACTCGTTTCATACACCGCAGCCCCTCAGTGAACCAAGGGGCCTGCAGTGACAAGACCGAGGCTGAGGGCGTCTCGGAGCCACCCTGTCAATGGCCTCCTCCAGCAAGCTATTCCAACGCTGGACCAGCTCATCGACAGAGTGACCATCCAGGTCCAAGGTTAACTCCCTCAGGACCTCCTGGAACTGCTGGGGTTCCATCAACCTCCAAGGGCGGACCATCCTAACTGGTCCCTTCCCCTTCTGGAGGGGGTGCGCTGAGAGACTGGCCTACAGGAGATAATGGTCCGTCCATGACAAGGGCACCACCCTAACCTCTCCCACCACCGGACCCCCCGCCTCAAGGCCAGAGCTGAAGATCAGGTCGAGGATATGTCCCCCCACGTGGATCAGGTAGATAACCTCCTGGGATAAATCCATGGTTGCCATGGCGGCCATGAATTCTCGCTCCGCCCTGACAAGGCCGGCATCGGCGTGAATGTTGAAGTCCCCCAGGACCAAGGTCCTAGATGAGCCCAGCACCACCTCCGAGGCCAGCTCTGCTAGAGCAGTAAGTGAAGCCACCAGACAGGAAGGGGCCTGGTATACCAGCAGCACCCCTAGCTTGCCCCGAGCCAAATCAAACACCACATGAAGGGCCTTGATACCCACAATCTCCTGGACTGGATACCTCCTAACTGGCCAGTCCTCTCAAAAAACAATCACTACACCACCTCCCCGGCCATCCGTGCGGGGCTGATGCTGCATGGCATACCCGGCTGGAACGAGGTCGGCCAAAGTTGGACCGGCCAGCTAGTCCAGCCAGGTTTCCATAATACATGTGAGGTCCATGGCCCCATCCAAGTTTAAATCCCGGACAATTGTTCACAATGGACATCGCATTCAGCAGCAGCAGCCCCACACGTGTGGACCTTGGACCCAGCTCCTCCCTCACCCCCAGCGGGGGGATGGCAACCTGCACCTCCTTCAGGCACCTTGGTCCCCTCGGGGCATGGGTCATCCAGTCCCTTGGACCATACCGTCCCCGCCCAAGAACTACCCCTATAGCCACACCCTCACCCCCCATCCACCACACCCTGGCCCCCAAAACCTGGCTGCATGCCCCACGGCCTTCCCCCCCACCTCCCACCTCCAAACCTCCACCCCGTTCCCCCGGCCATCCTGCTGCCACCAGGGGCCGATGGGGACCACCACCCCCATCTGACTTCCCTCTCTCACTGGGGTCAGACTCCTCCCCCCAAGAAAAAAAAACTCTCCCAGGACTCCCCCTGCTGCCACCAGGGTCAGTCACCGGGGCACCCCCCACCCCCTCCCACCAACCACCCCTCCTACACCCCCACCCCACCTCCCTAGCCCTGACCAAAAGGAACCCCACAAAAGTCCCCTGCCACCCCTGTGGCCCCGAAGTGGCCCAAAGTGCCGCACCCTTTGGCCGCGGCCCTTTGGCTCGTGGCCTGTGGCAGGAGTCGCTGGGCTTTAAAGCCCCGGCTACTTCCGGGTGGGGGAGGGGACAGGTCGGCCCTCTTGACCGGCCTCTGCGCTCCCCCTCCCCCGCCCCCTGGCACTCACAGTGATCTTCTGTCTGTCCCCCTACAGGTCCAACAGCGTGGAGTGGAGTGAAGCAGTGGTGGCACAGTAACCCCCTCCTCACCAGTGGCAGATGGCAACGGCCCAGCACAGCGGGATGGTTACAGTGGCAGGTGAGTACCCCTGTTGAGAGGTATGCTTATTCCTGGACAGCAAATGCAAAGTACAGAGGATTTGAAAGTGCCGGGGCATTACATCTGTTCTGCACAGATATATACACCTCCAAGCTTCAGGACAATGGAGGTTTAGACACTTATTTGCATGAGGGCTGGGAAAACTTTTCCATCCAGCAGGTCACATTGGATGCTTTGAGACAGAGAGCACCCACGCCTCTGCTCTGCCTCACACCTGAGTGGTCCACCCATGTAAAGGCAGGCCGCCCGATGTGCAGATGAAGCAGAAGCAGAGCAGGCACTGCCTACTCTGCTCCAGCTCCACTCGCGGTGCTCCAGAACATCCCAGAGCACTGCCAGCAGAGTGGGCCACCCAGACCTGCAGCTGGAGAGAGGCTGCTTTTAGACGAGTGTGTCACTGTCGCACGACATTTCAAAATCCTGCAAGGTGGGATTAGATGAGACGGAAGTCTGGGATCATACGCATAGAAGGTGGTTGCGTATTGTTTGCTGACCGCTAATTAAATACCTTAATTGTCAGGTATTTAATTTGTGGTCTGTAAACAATGCACAACTGCCTTCTACATGCATGAACCCGGACTTTCATCTCATCTAATCCTGCCTTGTGGGATTTTGAAATATCACGTGAGCGGGTTGCATGACGGTGACCCGGTCATCTAAAAGTGCCCAGAGCTGATGTCTGTCTGCTTGGCAGATGGATGCTGCAGCTCCGCTCTCAACCAGTGGTTTCCCTGGGCACTGTCAGAGAGCTGTGGGCAATACATGAGAGTAATGTACTAAAGTCTTGTTTTCACCCCATTGTCCATTTTTACCCTAATATTACAGCTAATATTGGGTATTTTCAGTCGTTACGAGATCACAGTCAACCACAGTGAACCATGGTCAATTTCGCTGTGGGGCCAAAGTGCCCTGAACATCTGTTTGGCAGCTGCCAGATGTTCACCACGCCCAATTCCCACATGGGGTCAATTTCAACCACACTTCCCGGGCTCCCCGCGGGACGAGCTCCGAAAGCATGGTCAAAGTGATTCCCGGCGGGAAGCAATAAAAAGTAACGTCTGGCTGGTGATATTCCGGGCCATGGTAAAAGCAGCTGGGCGCTGTGGCCGCATTGGCTGCAGCACCTGCCTGTCTCCCCAGAGGGCAGACGGTGGGGGAGCGTGGGGGGGCGGGGCCGTGTGGCCACACGTTGCACCACGCAGCCCTGCCCCCTCTCCGTAGCCCCACCGGGCTCAACCAGCACGTCTATTCAGGCCATTGTTTGACAACGGGGGGTGGTTATTTCATTCACCCCCGCCGGAGATTCACCGGGACGAATCAGGCCAGCGTAACGTCTGAAAATACCCATTGATGCAGCGATATCAACCTTTGAGCTATTAGTTATAGAAGTTATGGAAAAGCTGTTTTTGAGGAAGCATAGAGTAAATTACAATTTGTCCAGTCATGATCTGGATTTACTAAATGGGCTAGCAGAAGACAGAACAATAGTGATAAAACCAGCAGACAAAGGAGGTGGGATTGTGGTTTTACATAGGGATGATTTATGTAAAGGAAGGGTTGAATCAACTTGAAGATCATAGTAGGTATTCCCTTTTGTGGGGTGATCCTCTTAACGTGATTAAGGAAGAGATAACATCTCTTTTACAAGAGGGCTTAATGAACAGATATATAACTGAACAGGAGTTTAATTTTCTTTTGATTGATTCTCCAAGAACACCCATTTTTTTTACATCTTGGCTAAAATTCATAGGAAGAAATTCCCTCCACCCTGTACACCTATTGTGTCTACATCCAATTCAGTTTTAGAACCCTTAGCCAAATTTGTTGATTTCTTTTTGAGATCTATGATTCCCCAACTCCGATCTTACATTCGGGATTTAACTCATTTTAAAAATATTATTAATAACATTAATTACAGCAGTTTGGAATTTGGTTCAGTTTTTTTGGTCATTTTGGATGTAATGTCACTTTATTAAAATATTCCTCATAATGAGGTGTTAATGATGGTATGATCATCTCTGGAATTACATCATGTCCAAGGTCCGCTCCCTGGATATTTGTGTTACATATTAGAGCTGGTTTGTGACCAAAAAAATATTTTAAGTTTCAGGATTCTTTCTACCTACAAAATTTGGGAATAGCTATGGGGTCTTCAATGGCCCCAGAAGTGGCAAAAATTTTCATGGATGCTTATGGGCATAGCTTTATATTTAATTCTCAAAGGACCCCTTTTATAAACATGTGTATATATGGCAGAGATTTATAGATGATATTTTTATGATTTTGACAGGTACTGAAGCAGAGTTGAAAGGATTTAATGACTGGCTAAATATGTGTCAAAGAAACATTACATTTGATTTGTATTATGACAAATACTCGCCACCTTTCCCAATGCCTGCTAGTCATTCCCCATATACTTACTGTCTGCCCTCCTCTGCAGACTGCTGCAACCAACCTGATTGTAAGCAAGTCAAGCACACACACCTGAGACTGAATGTTTGTTTGTCTTCTCCCCTGTCTCTCCCACTGTCCCCTCTCCCTGTCTCCCCCTCCTTGTCTTTTAGATTGTAAGCCACAGGGAGGGACCGCATCTATTTCCATGTTCTGTACAGCACCAGACACATGACTGGCGCTATATAAATGTTTATAATAAAATAATAATAATAATAATAATAATAATATGGAAAAGGAGGGTTTTATTACTTCAACCTATGTCAAATCTATAGATAAAAACACTTACCTTCATTATGCCAGCTTTCATCCTTTACATCTTAGAAAGAACATTCCCTATGGTCAATTTTAAGGGCCAGAAGGAACTGTTCCTCTGATGTGGGATACAGATCTGAGTCTGATAGATTGTAACAAGATTTTTCTTGATGAGGTTACCCCCAAAAAACATTTAGACTTGGCACGATTTAGGGTTTTGAGATTTTCGCATAAAGATCATTTAGATAAACATCAGAACAGTTCTGTTACTGGTAGGCTTGTTTGCTCTTTGACTTTTGATCACTTACCTATCCAGATTCGCTCTAGCATTCTGAAATATTGGAGGCTTATTTCACATATTCTATCTTGTGATCTGCCCCCTCTTTTTGCTTACAAGCGTACAAAAAATTTAAAGGAATATTTAGTAAAGGATGATTTAAAACCTATAGCCTTACAGAAGGTTACAAAGTGGCTAATAGAGCCTGTGTGGCATTTTAAATGTGGCAGATGTACATACTGTAAACAAAAACATACACAGAATCATTTGTAGCAAATGATTACCTTAAGATTACCTATTACCTTAAGTCTTTTACCTTAAGTCTTTTAGCATTTGCAGTACACAAAGGGTTATCTATGGGTGATTTCAGACATTACGTGAACACGGTGAACCACGGTGAATACCCACCTGTGGTCACCATGTCCCGTACGTCTGTTCGCGGTGCGCCAGATGTTGGCCACGGTCAATCCCCACATGGGGTTCGTTTGAACCACGCTTCCCGGGCTAGCCAGGGGAAGGTCCCGGGAAGCGTGGTCAAACGGACCCCGGGCCGTGACCAAGGAAAAATCACGTCTGGCCGCGCGCCACGGCCCGGGATCCCCGGTGGGATCCCGGGCCGTGGCACAGTCGGCCGGACGCGGCGGCCGCATTGGCCCCGCCGCCCACCCGTCTCCTCGGAGGGCGGGCAGCGGGGTGCGTGGAGGGGGCGGGGCCGTGCGGCCGCACGTTGCGCCGCGCGGCCCCGGCCCCTCCCACTTTCCCCGCCGGGATTCCCCCGGTACGTCTGTTGTGCCGTTACGGGGTTACCCCGGCGGGGAACGAAGCCGGTGGTGCCGGTACGGGGCCAACGGCCCGCGTAACGTCTGAAAATACCCATTGTGATCAAGTGCCCATGTGAAAAATTATATGTAGGTCAAACCATGAGGGAATTAAAAATTAGGATTGGTGAACACGTAAATTGCCTTCAGAGACAGGTTCAGTCAGCTCATTTGGTTTCTCATTTATGTGGAAATGAATCACAGTTGCACTGGTTTAACTTTTTGGACTATTGAAAAATTAGCTCACACTGATTATATCAAACAAAGCATTCTACAAAGAGGGGCATTTTGGATCTCTCATCTCAATACTATTTATCCTCATGGTTTGAATGATTGTTTAGAATTAAATTGTTTTTAATAGGCTGTAAGCTTTACATCATTGTAGCCTCCAAGACATAATACTGCATATTTATCTATTTTATTTTGAAGTGGTATTTGAAAGTTTCCAATTATTACCACCCTCAGTGACAACAGGTGGTTAACCCAACAGATGTGTAGATACATAGATATATAGCCTTTGGCGATATGGTCATGGTTGATTCTATAAGCCACTTGAGATTTTTCGTAGGTAATTTTTCATTTTGTCTCTCCCTTCTTTCTCCCCGCCCCTCCCATCTCCTCCTTCCCCCCTTCTTTTTTCTTCCTTTTTTCTCTTTGTTTTCTCTTTTTCTCTCCTTTACTTATTTCAATTCTTTCTTTCTTCCCCCCTTTTCCCCTTTCCCCTTTCCTTTTTCTTCCCCCCCCCTTTTTTTTCCTTTTTGTCTTCCCTGCTCTTTTTCTTTCTCCCCTTTTCTTTACCTCCTTCCCCCCTTTTCTTTTTTCCTTCCTTTCTTTTTTGCTATCCCTTTTTCCCCCTTTCCCTTTTATTTTCTCTGCACTTTCCTTTGCTTCCGCTTTTCCCTCCTTTATTCCTTTCCTTTCCCTCCGTCCCCTTCTTTCTCTCCCTTCCCCTTTTTTTCCTCCTTTCCCTCTTTCCCTTTTCTGTTCTTTTCTGGTTTTTGTCTTTCTTTTCCCCTCCTGTCTTTTCCACCCCTTCCCCCCTCCCTTTTCCTTCCCCCTCTTTTGTTCACTCTTTTCTTTCCTTTTTTTTCTCTCCTTTTTTCCTTTTTCCTTTTTCGGCAACTAGTTTTTTTCTTTTTATACAGAACCTTGATTCTACTACCGGATGGTCTGGTTTTAGGTGTTGTTTCTAAGTTTGACTCCAATACATGGTAAGATGTTTCTTGGATAGGAAAAATATGGAAGGTGTAACTTTTGAACTTTTTTCTATATATAAGATAATGTGTTTTATATAAGTTTGCTAAGAGATGTGTATAAAACAAATATTTATACAAAATGTATTTATTTAAAGAAATATTGTTTAAATGTTGTTTTATTATTTGATCATACAGTGGAAGTTGGAGAGGGCATTCTCGGTGGCCACACCGTGGCTGTGGAACTTCCTTCCGGTGGAGGCTCAATTGGCCCGGATCTCCCCTCTTTTTGACGTAGCTGTAAGACCTGGCTGTTCCGCCTGGTGTTTGGAGATGGGTGAAGGGTGGGGGGAATGGGTTAGGCGGAAGGGTTTTTTTAATCCTCCTTGCTATGAGTTGTTTTATGTGCTTTAATGTTTTATTGTTATTTGCTATTTGCTATTAATAAATAAATAAATAAGTTATTCACTTTGTCCACCTAACGAAAAGATTATTTTAATTCTTGTATTTTCATCTGTATATTGACAGTATATGGATTAAACTGTAATTGATTGTTCTCTTTATTTCTCATTGTTGTCAGTTGTTTTCATAGTAAATACATGTGTTATGGTATCCCATAATCCTTTATTGTTGTTGTTGTTGTTTGGTATGTGCTAATACGGTGAGCACTTTATAGTGTCTCAATCTTTTGCTGGCAGCAGCCTAGAGCATCAGGTGATTCACCCGCAACTCTATGGTGTGTGGGAGAGGCACCACACAGGCAGATTGTGGGCCGTAGCAGCTGCTGGCCCAAGTCCATGTAAACCTGTTGCAGGCAGAGCTGGATGCGGGGTTGGCCACCCCCAGAACAGTTCCAGGGGTGGCCCATCTAAAAACACCCTTTGAAAATTAATGTAAGTTCTGTACAGGGTGCTTAAGGGTTGCACTCAGGATGTGAAATATACATATCATGGATCTGTGCAATGCAATAGTTTATCTCCTATCCTTGAGCGCATGCCTTCATCTCTGCTCCCTTCCCCTGAGCTCACTCTTTCAGTGCTTGATGGTAGGGACTGGATCTATGGGTCATAGCCAGAAATTGGAAATGGGCCAGAAAAAAACATCAGCTGTGGGCTGGATTTGGCCCATGGGTTAGAGGTACCCTATTTCTCTAAACCATTTTAGGGGGCCAGGAACATCTAACTCCAGAAATGTTCCTGTTTGCTAGAAGGCAGAGTAATAACTTAGGCCAGCTATTCTGTCTGAATGGTCTTGTTCATCCGCTCTGTCCTCAGACCCCTGTATTGCATGACAGGCCAAATCATAAGTAATAATGTATACAGAACTAAACAATACAATACATTAAAGAGATACTGTAATATCAAAAATCATATATTGTAATCTTTTTTTTTAAAAGGACATATTTTCTTCGCCTGGATTACCATCAACATTTAAATGCATGAAAACAGAGACTGCTAAATATCAGATATACATTCTACTGTTAAGTCATTTGTATTCTATTTTGCTTGTCACCCAGCTTAGATCAAGGGTTCACAAAAGTCCTGCCTTTGGGACCACATTTTGAGACTTAAATATGATCCTGCAAACCTGGACAGCACCAGACATGCAGAATATATCAAGTATTAATAGACATCATGAGCCCAGATGGAGACACCTCACCTCAAGGTCGTAACCCATAGTTTGGGAAATTTGACTTAGACAATGTTAAAAGATTGGCTGTATCACCCTTGGTTTTGAGTCCATTTCAATTTCTGGTTCTCCTGTGTTGTTACTATTTATTTATTTATTTATTATTTGTTATTAACATTTATATGTCACCCCATCCTGCTACAAGCATCTCGGGGCAGCTAACAACATTTTAAAATACAAGTTAAAATACACTAAAACAACCCAAAAATTCCAAAGTTAAAATAACTATTTAAACAGATGTAAACAGATGGACACAGAGGTTGCCAACTTGCCTGCCCCTAGAGCACTCGATGGTGCACCCCTGCATCCACCCACTTTCAGTCCCACCTAGGGTCCATTTTAGATTAACCTGGAGGTTTCCCCAGCCCACAGTCCACATGTGCACATACACGCACACACACACACACCAGCACCACAGAGTTGAGGGCAGATCATCCAATGCTCTAGGCTGGGGCCCACAACTCCAGGGCAATGGCCCGCCGTAAGTGCAGCTGCAGCATGGGTCTACCAAGCAGACGGACAGCAGCTCAACTTTGGGCTGGTGCCCCGGGTTTGGCCAGCCCACTCCGCAGGCGGTGCTCTGGGATGTTCCAGGGCGCTGCAAGCCTGCTCCACTTCCACATCTGGTGGGGCACTTTTAAACAGACAGACCGGCCAGCCTGCAGGTGAAGCAGGCTGGCGTGAGCAGAACAAGAGCTGCAGTCCATCTAAAAGCACCCAATGTTGCAATGGAATGCTTAAAATGAAAGAAAACATCTGCTTGTAGTGGAGTTAAAATTATAATGGAGATGTATTTATCAATCTTGTAAAAATTTTAAATTGAGAGTCAAATTCACCTTGTTGATTTCCCTACAAAGTAATGGTAATAAACATGAACCTGATGGAAAACTACCAACAAAAATAAGGTCTCTAAATGAATTGTTTTTTTAAAAGAAATTTGATTCATTATCTGTGCCAATGAGATTAAAAACATCCTCCAGAAAGGAGGAGCCAGCAAGGGTGTTAAAAGTTATCTGTTTTTTCTTCTTTGCCCATGGATCGTTTTAAAAGATAGAGTGGTCTTTAGAAAGAGACATAGGGGACATCTAGACAAGCTGCAGCACCCCGACTCCCACATCGGGCTACTGTGTCAGCTACACGAGCAAACTCCAGACCCTGCCCCACCTCCCTCCCTGGCTTGACCAAGATCCTGCCCCTGCCGTGATGTAGCCACGCACAATGGACAAAAGCTCCCACCACTCAAGGCCCCACAGGAGTGCTCACACGTGGTGGGGCAAGTGCAGCCTGGGGACTAGAATTGCCCTGCCTTGGGCAGCCTTACCCCATGTTGAGTAAGGGTGCTCCACGACGCAGCCTGAGAATGTTTCCAAAGTTGTGACCCGTAGCAGCCAGTTGCTCCCACCTCCCCGGGGCACTGCACTATGCACTGCATCATTTGGCCCAACTGCCCACAGTGAAGTAAGGCTACCCAAGGCGTGGTAGCCTCTCCACTCTTACCCCATGTATTGTGTGGTTTCATCCATACTGAATCATTATTCCAACATACGAGAACTGGGTCTTATTCCTCTTATCCAGGCTATTTGTTAAGTTCTTTCTCTGAGGCAAGAAACTTGAAAAACAACATTGTGGAGAGCAAAGCACCTTTAAAAAAAAATTAAAAAAAAAAATCCTTCCTTCCTAGAGTGAGTTATTTGAATATTACAGCTTCTAGGGTTTTCAAATGTTTTTTTAAAAACTCACAGGGCTGTAAAACATCTTCCCATCTCAGGCTTAGAGGAGGAGCTGAAGGACACAACTTATTTTGATGAAACACCATAAAAAAAGAACAACGGGTACAGGAGGAGTATTAATAACAACCCTTTGCTAGGTGAAGGCCAACTCCTTTTATTACATTTGGACACTGAGCAACATAGCCATTTTTAGCAAGGGCCCAGATGAAACATTATCTTCCTGTTCGACTTTCCATCCTGATGCACTTTCAAAGCTGGCAGCAGTCTAACACGTTTCTGAGCCACTGACTACAGTGAACATGGATTCACACGGCTTAAAGTTGAAAGCAGTCAGTGATAAAATCTCCTCTGCCAAGAGCCCTTTTTAGCTCACAGAGTTTCATATGCCTAGTATTAATTTTACTGATCTCAACAGATTCCAAAGCTGTCACAGTCACACAAGAAGGGACTGGGTGACTTGGAGCTGATGGCAAAAGTAATGTTTGGTGGCCTATCAGATCAGTGGCCACATTTGGCTGTAGAGTTAAGCACCCAATGGGTAATTTCAGATGTTACACAGTCCCAAGTCACCACAGTGGATTCCCAGCAGTGGTGAACTGATCAACCCCCGCCCATGGTCCAGGAAGGCCCCAAAGAGATGCGACAGGCCCGGGACCACGGCAGGGAATCGGGCCAGCAGTCCACAGGCCGGGGCAGTGCAATAGATGTGACACCGATTCCCGGGCATGGTCAAAACACCCAGAAACCACCATGGAGGGGCGGGAGGCAGACATAGCTGACTGAGGGCATAGAAAGCCAAAAGCGCCTACAGGGAACGCCCACACAAGGGAAACGGGAAGGGAGGGGGAAGAGGGAGAAGAGCCACCGTGGCAACACACACAGCAGGCACAGAGACAATGAGGGCACAGTGGAACACACAGCACGAACACACGCCCAGGCACACACACCCACATGGGAAAGGAAGGGAAGGAGGGACACAGCGGGACAGACAACACACACAGCACAATGGGCAAAGGGGGGAGGGGGGACGATGACAGGGAAGAAGCCCCACAACAGCACAGTCTGCATGGGCACCCCCACAGTGACACAAGAAGTCCCGGAATGGGGGGGCCCAAAAGGCCGGGCCACAGGCACAGGGGGAGGCCACACGGAAGAGGGAGCGGCCCGGGAACAGCCCAGGAGGCAGACAGGCACCCCAAGCACCAGCGAGGGTGCCATGGAGGGGATGCAGGAGAGCCATAGCAGTGCAGGCGGTCCACAGATGCACACACACCCCTGGGCAGATACCAGGAGGCGAAGACCAGGGGCCCCAGAAACCCGCGGTCACAGAGGTCACATGGGGGGGGTCACGGGCACAGGAGGGAGTGACGGCAGATGAGGAAGGGCAGCAGCAACCCGGGGAGCTGGGTGGAGGCACAGAGAGCAGCACTCAGCTGCAGGAGAAGGCAGCCACGGAGGGGAACACCAGTTGCAGAGGTGGACAGGGGGGGCCTGGAGGGGGCCCAGAGCCACAGGCAGGGGCAGTGGAACCCCTGGATACAGGCAGCACAGTTGCAAGGCCGGGACATCATGGAGGATGCAGGCATCGGCCCGCGGCAGCAGGGAAGAGGCGGGAGCTCTCCACAGGGCCACCAACTGGGGCACAGTAGGCACAGGGGGCCTCACAGTCAGCTTCAGGGGGCAATGAAGGGGCCCGGGGCCAGGTGGCCCACCAGGTGAATGAAGTGGGGCCACTGAATCATGCGCCGATGGTAGCCCAGCACAGACATGTGGTGGGCGACCAGGTAATACGCCTCGAAGGGATCCTGTGCGGTGAGCCCCAGCCCCCAACTGTACTTTGGAACGGGACTACACACCAGACAGAGTCGCCAGCTCCGCCTTGGTAGGCTCGGACAAGCCATGGTCAGCAGCAGGGGGCCATGGAAGGTGACCAAGCACCAACAGCCAGTGATACACCGCCCCACATGATTGCTGGTACCCACAGGCCCCGTTAACACAGCCAAAGTAGGACACGGCCAGGGCAAGGCCCCCCTCATTCAGACAGGCCATGTAGGTGGCCAGGCTGCACACAGACAGAGCAGACATGGTCTCCACTGCCAACCACCCCACATGTGAGCACCTCACCTCCGGCACGTGTCCATCAGGAAAGGGAATCAGGCCCAGCGTCTCCGCATGCAGCCAGCAATCACGGGTGCTCGCCTCATAGCCAAAGTAGCGCAGCCCTGAGCTCAGTCTCGCATAGGCACTGGACAGGCTGTCCGGGCAGCTCAGAAGCAACTGCACAGCTGAGGAATGCCACAGGTCACACAGGGCCATGGTCTCATGGAAGGTCCAGCAATGGGGGGCCCAATCGGTGCTGGAAGCCGGGAACCTGGTGGAAGCACAACCAGCCATGGTCCAGGAAGCAAAGGAGACTACTTGAAAGTACAGAGGGGCCCCACAATCCCTGGAGGAATGGGAGGGGATGCAGGGGAGCCTCAAGGCCAGTCGATAAGGCCATCGACTGCAACATGGCATGGCAAGCGAGCGAGGCGTGGGGTGTGGACCCAGCACAGCTTCTGGAACAGAGCTCACAGACAGGACAGCCTACACAATAATCAGGGCAGCGAGGACAACAGGCTGGCTACACTGAGAGGTGGAAGGTTGATGACAGCAGGAATGCAGCTGCAGCCTGCACGCGCCCAGGCGCAGGCTGGACCGTGCACCAGGCCCCTTGCAGGGACAGCAGGTGAGCTCAATGGACCATCCCCCAGCTCCCCGGCACAGCCGCCCTGCAGGAGCCTGCATGGGCAGCCGGGAGGGGGGACCACCCATCACCCACCCGGGGGTGGGGGCCAGGGCTACATGTGCCCCAGCCTATAACCGGGCCGGCTGCCCCCAACCCAGGGCAACATGCACCATGGAGCTAGGCTGGTTGGGCATCTGCGGGATGCACCTAGCCCTCTGCGCAGAGTGGTACCGCTCACACACTGATCCCTTACGCATCCAGACTTCTGAGGTGCACCTGGGCACCCGCCTGCGGGTTACCATTGCCCGGAGCACTGCTAGGGCCTGGAGAGCCCACCACGCCTGCAGGCGCTCCCTAGCCCGGCTCAGGGCCCTGCAGGTGTCTGGGGAGGCCTGGCAGGCCCTGCTCCGCAGCCGGGAGAGGGGCGCATTGCTCCGTGAGGCAGCCGGGCACCTCCAATGGCGGAGGGAGACCATGGGGCACGCAGCCCTGCTCGCTATGCCCATTGACCAGTGAGTATGGGTCACAGACCGGGCACAGGGGTGGTGGTCACGGTCACTGACTCAGTGGGATGAGGCCGCCTGGAGGGCTCACTTTCAGATGGACAGGTGCACCCTACTGCAACTTGCAGGACTGTTAACACCCTGGCTGGAGCAGCAGCACACCCCCATGCGGACCCCCATCTCCATGATCCAAGGGGTGGCCATCGGGGTCTGGGCACTAGCAACTCCCGACTCCTGCCGGTCTGTCTCGCAGCCCTTCGGCATCAGGGTGAGTACAGTTGCTGGGATCTTTCAGGATGTCTGCAAGGCTGTGGAGGGCGTGCTCATGGACAGAGCAATCCAGCTGGTGGACCAGGCAGCCGTGATGGCCGGCTTCATGGCTGGAGGGTTCCCCAACTGCATGGGCACCGTGGACGGCACCCACATAGAGATCCTCCACCCCTCCGCTGGGGAGGCCGTGGAATATATTAACAGACAGGGATACCACTCCCTGCAGCTGCAGCCTGTAGTGGACCACCGGGGGCGGTTCATAGACATCTTCACGGGCAACTCTGGGAGCAGCCACGATGCCCAGATCATGACCATTTCCCCCTTCTATGCCCGGATGTACCGCGGGGACTTTGCGGACATCGAAATGACCCTGATCGAGGGGGTGATGATGCCCCCCTGCATCCTGGGGGACCCGGCCTATCCCCTCACCCAGTGGCTGATGAAGGCATACAAGGTCGCCCGGAACCCTGTGGAGGCTCTCTACAATACCCGCCTGTGTGCAAGCAGGACCGTGGTCAAGAGCGTCTTTGGGGCCCTCAAGCAGCGCTGGAGGAGCCTTGCGGGCCACCTGGACTCTAATTTAGCATCTGTTCAGATTTGTGGACCATGATGGAGAGTATCAAGAGACATCTTTGGGTGATTTCAGACGTGCTGGGCCGACCTTTGGCTACGGCACAGAATCACCTTTTCATCCCCCTCCGGAATCCAACCAGCCTGTCAACAGACGTGCCGGCTGATTCTAGAGGGGATCGGGGCGGGGCTGCACGGCGCAACATGCATCCACACAGCCCCGCCCCCCACGCTCCCCCGGCCCCTGCCCTCCGTGAGATGGGCAGGTGCAGCGGCCAATCCAGCCACAGCGCCCACCCACCTCCCAGGGTATTGGCCATGACCAGGAATCAGCGGCGGTAACAGTCAGTACCATCCACCGATTCCCACAGTGAACCCCACCATGGCGGCCGCGGTACCGTAACGTATGTTGGGCCCAAAAGAGATTCCCACCAGGAGTTCACCCCTGGTGGGAATCTCTTTGACCACGTTTCCGAAGGTCCGGGCGGCCAGAGAGCTGGAAGCATGGTCAAAGAGATCCCCACCCGGGGTGAACATCTGGCGGAAATCTCTTTTGGGCCCAACAGACGTTACAGTACCACAGCCACCATGGGGGGTTCACCATGGTTGACCGTGGTAACATAACATCTGAAATTACCCTTTATGTCATCATATAGCATTGTGGAGTTCATTTCATAGCCTGATCAAGGCACCAACAACTTGAATAACCAATACTGTTTTCAATCTAACCTTATATAGCTATAAGCTACAACACAATATACACAACACTGATAAACTTTCAAGACATTTTACATCAACTTGAACTTGAAGAAATTTCTTTTTGGTGTGATGAGAACATGTACAAGATAGCTCGGGAAATACAGGCCCTTTTCTAACTGGCGCAGGTGCAAGGGGGGATGGGTGGGTGGCACAGTTGGGGGGCGGTGCGTGGGGTGCATTCCCACGGACTCCCACCCACCTCCACCCATTTCCATGCACGGAGCATCTGGCATTGGCGTCCATTCCTCTTTGCGTGGGTAATAGGTGGAGGTGGGTGGAGCGTAGAAGCACGAATGCACCTACACCCACAGCATTCCCACAGATGCCTACCCATCCCCCACACACTAGCCCCGGCATTCAAACAGGTGCTCCCACACACCTTTTCAAACAGATGTGTGGGGGGGTATCTGTTTGAAAAGGGCCACAGTCTGTGTTACTGCAAACATTTTCAAATGTATTTACTGGACTTGATGGTTTCCATTTTGAAAAGGTGGTCATCTCCTGTGGTGCCAAAGAGCTTCTAAGTGAAACAGAAACAATGGGTCCTCAAGCGGCAGAGAGTGTGTTGCAAAGTATTATTATTCCCATGCCTTGACAACATTGTCAGTGTTAGAAGTTCTACCCAGTCCCTTATTGGAGGTATTTTAAAAACATCTGGTACAGAGAAGTACATGGTTCTCTTTGAGCATGTTCATGATCTGAGCACAGCAACAAGCAACAAAAATGAAGAATTGACAGGATCAATTACAACGAAGGTCAATGTTACCACTGACAGAAGATTTTCAGTCCTCTATTGAAGAATGAAGGGCAGAATGTAAGAATTTTAAGTACTGGCATATATTCATTACAACAATGTACCCTATCCTACGTAATCTGATATGATCAGACCAAGAAAGAAATTGGCCCCTACACGTTTCATCTGTGAGAGCAGCTCTTCCTTTGTTCTTTGCATTTGGAAAAGTGAATTACACTTGTTGGGGGTCAGTTTAGTATTAGGACTGCAAACGTTTACCAGAAGTACTTCCCCAAACACATACAGATTTATCAAACGGAAAATTCAGTGTTAGTAACACAAGAAGAAAATTCAGCTCAGTAGAAGTTGATCAGACATTAGAATAGAAACATCAAACCTGCCAAGATTGCCAGAAAGATAATTGGTTTCACAAAAGAGAAAGAAGCTGTGAAAAAGCATGATCTCACTAAACATGAAAAATTGTGCTGTTCACAATTTCTGTGCAACATGTAGTTTGAGTAACGAAGAGGAGCATGACTTCCACCATGAATATGCAGATGCTACTACTAGACAAGACTTCACATGTGTTCTTGAAATTATAGCATTTGTGAAAGAGCATGGTCATCCTTTTAGAATGGAAGACAGAGACAATGTATGCAATATCATAACAGGAAAGCAGTTCTGTGATGAAGACACTAACAGTAAGCTGAACTTTATCACACTGGGTGGAAATTTGTATCTCAATTTTTTGAAGGAGAGGTTTGATGAGAAAGAAAACTCTATTTTCTCACAGGTCCACTGTGAGGACCTACTTTGTTTGTTTGTGCCACCTACTTTGCAGACAAGATCGCTCGGATCCAGAGCAACTTCGACACTGGATTAGAGACAGTAGGAATAGAGTGTGAGGTAATGGAGGCGCCGTCTGGTCCATCTTCCTGGGATGAGTTTCAGGAAGTGACACCAGCCGATGCTGTGGAGATCCTGGGGTTGGTTAGGGCCACTAGTTGTGAATTAGATCCTTGCCCATCCTGGTTGGTGAAAGCCTCCAGGGAGATATTGGGGCCAGTGCTGGCGGCGGTAGTCAACGCGTCCCTTCGGCAGGGGAGTTTGCCCCCCAGTCTCAACGAGGCCGTGGTGCGCCCCCTGTTGAAGAAGCCATCCTTGGATGTGGACGCACTCACCAGTTACTGACCCGTCTCTAACCTTCCCTTTTTAGGGAAGGTTATTGAACGGGCAGTGGCCTTGCAGCTCCAGGTTCACCTAGACAGCATCGGCTTTCTTGACCCATTTCAATTAGGGTTTCGGCCCGGCCATGGTACGGAGACTGCGTTGGTGGACAATCTCCACCGGAAGATGAATGTAGGATGTTCGACACTACTGGCCCTGCTAGATCTCTCGGCCGCGTTTGATACAGTGGACCATGGGCTGCTGTTGAGATGGTTGCGTGACCTGGGTGTCTGGATGGGACCACCCTTGGTTGATTCCAGTCATTCCTCTTGGGGAGGACCCAGTGGGTTGTCCTGGGAGCAGAAACATCTAGCCCCCAGGCCCTGGACTGTGGTGTTCCGCAAGGTTCAATCCTGTCTCCTTTATTGTTTAATGTATATATGCAGCCCTTGGGGGAGATCGTGAGAGGGTTTGGTGTGTATTGCTACCAATATGCTGATGATACCCAGCTTTACCTCTCTTTTTCAGCCGACCCAGGCCCTGCCGTCTCCGTGCTAGCTCAGTGCCTGGAGGCCATGGCGAGTTGGTTATGGCAGAGCAGACTGATAAGACAGAGGTGATGGTGGTAGGCTGAGCGGGGGAGGTGTTGCCCTCTCTTGTAGAGGGGGTGCACCCCTCCGTGGCCCAGAAGGTTCAGAGTCTGGGGGTGTTATTGAATGCGGGCCTCCATCTAGATCAGCAGGTGGATGTGGTGGCAAAGGTAGCTTTCCACCAGTTGTATCTGGTGTGGAGGCTGCATCCGTACATCTCCAGACCCGACCTGGCCACTTTGATCCATACCGTCATCCCCTCGAGGCTGGACTACTGTAATGGGCTCTACGTGGGGCTTCCCTTGACGCTGGCTCAGAGGATGCAGCTAGTGCAGAATGCAGTGGCCCATCTCCTAACGGGGATGGGCCGATGAGAGCACATTACACCAGTGCTCCGTGCACTGCACTGGCTGCCTGTAATGTGCTGAGCCAGATTCAAGGTATTGACTTTGATCTATAAGGCCCTGTACGGTCTTGGACCTGGATACCTCAGGGACTGCCTCACCCTCCACGACTCGGGATGGCCCCTCTGGTCCACCAGGGGTGCCCTCCTGGAGGTCCTCCATGTAATGCAGGGGGCTACAATGGAGAGGGCGTTCTCGGTGGCTGGGCCATGATTGTGGAACTCCCTCCCAGAGGAAGCACGGCTGGTCCCGAGTCTGTTGGCCTGTAAGACATGGCTGTTCTCCCAGGCCTTCGGAGGCGGGGAGGGGAGGGTGGGTTAAAGTTTTGTGTGGAGGTGTTTTAAATTTGTTTTAATAACAATATTGTAGATTTTTAATGTGGTTTTATATTATTGTAAATTGTTTTATTTTGTGTTGGAAGCCGCCCCGAGATGCCATAGGCATGAGGGGGCAGCATATAAATTCAGTTAATAATAATAATAATGTTCGACCCTGTTAAGAAACCAAAAGTAAAGCAGAGTAATAAGTCTACTGGGACAATTTCTGTTGCAAACGAGACTGTTGATGCTCAAAGACGTATTGACAATGCAAGGATCAGAAATTACAATAGTGAAGATCTCCTGAGTTATGAACTGACATCTACTTCATTGTTCTTGGCAAAGAACGGAGTGATACAAAAACCAGAAAAAGCACAAGGTAGCTGAAGAAGTACAATATCTTATATTGTCTATTTATATGAATTTTATACGCTTGCTATTTTATATTTTTATGTATATTGTGGTTTTATGATGCAGTGAGCCACCCCGAGCTGTCTGAGGCAGGAGGGGTGAGATACAAGTGTATAAAACAAACAAACAAACAAACAAACAAATAAATACTTACCTGAGAAAGCTCCAAGGTGTTTTCCACAATCTGAAGTTGCAACAGCCTTTATCGTTGACTTCATGAGTCATGCTCGAAAAGTCAGTGTCAAGGCCTCTAGTTTAAGAACTTTCAGTGATTTTGCACAGAACATTTGGAATATGATTTCATCAAATTGGAAAACCGGTCATCGAATGGACATTATTTGTGATCAGTACAATGAAGAACGCATCAAACAACATGAAAGGATTAGAAGAATGAAAGCTGATACTGTGAAGATTTCCAGTCACACACAAGAAACCAGGCTTCCCAATAACATGGATTCCTTCTGGGCTAGCAATCACAATAAAGTTGAACTTCAAGGATTTTTTTTTGTTAATGGCTACTATCACAGGAAACAAGCTTCATGGAGCCATTTGTCGCTGGAGGATTCTTTGATGACAAAGATAAGTGAGTGAAGAAATGCAATCGTGTCCAGAAAGACATCACTTTAATGTATTCACAAAGAAGTGGATGATCAAATCTTGTTTCGTGTGACCCACGCTCCAAAGTATCAAAATATCAGAGGATTGTCATATCTGCAGACTTCGATGTGTTTGTTTCTTCAATCTACTGCTACCTAGACACTTTTAAATTTAATGGATTACAGGAACTGTGGTTATCATGTGGTGTAAACAAGATTGTGAGCGATTCATGTTCTTTGTGAATTAATAAATGAAAACATTATTAAAGTGCTTCCCGCTGTTCACATGTTATCAGACTCAGACACTACAAGTAACATGGGCCCAGAATCTGCTGCTTTAAGACATGCAGACAAATATGGAGGACTCATGAGTAGATTTGGTAAATCACCTCTTCCTGAACACATGATACAGTCATATGAAAACTTTACATGCAGAAGAATTCATTGTACGTATTTTAGGATATAAAGAGAAAACATGTGATGCAGTAAGGTATGAACAATATGACATGAAGGTCAAATTTCATCTGGAAAAACTTTTGCCAACATCATGAAGTTTGGAATTGCATATCAGGCATGCATATTTACAATGTCATATGTGGATGGCAGTTGTTCACAGTCAGCAATCAGATCTAAACCCTACAGAATACAGGTACATGTATGTGGCTGGGTTTTTAGAACCCAATTTAAGAATGGATACGATATCAGAAGATCTGCTTCTACCTTGCATGTGTAGAAAATCTTATCACATCACAGCTTGCCCTTGTTGCCTTTCAGACATTCCTTGTTGTTCGTGGTGTAAATGCGCTTCTACACAGCTTTTCCACAACACTGTTCTGGCAGTATAACATTCATACTTGTAATAACAATGTGCCATAGGCTTCTCATATAACAAATAATCATGATTTTTTAAAATATAAAGTTTAATTACATTTTTTTTTTGTTATTATAATATTATGTTTTCTTGCTCTGCAAAATTTTGAGAATTATAAGTGTGTTGTTAAGGAAAATAAAATTTTAAGTGAAAGGAATAACATTTCATTATTACATTTTCTACCAAGGGAGTAGGCCAAGCCATTTGTCAATGAGGAAATAGGGGGGAAACTGGCTAAAGGAACGAAATAATGAAAAGTTGTGTCAGGTAGTCATGAACATAACATGTTTGCAAATATTTCATTCAGCCATAGTACAGGGGGTTTAACCAGTTCCACTGAATTTGTCATATCTGAAAACATGTAAAACAACACCTGACTTAGCTAGAAAGTCCTTTCCAAAAAATGACCAACAGAAAAATATAGAAAAACAAGATGGTAGCGTCACCAGAAATTGACCAAGTGTTGGTTCATGTGACCAATTATTTGTACAAGATATAAGGTTATTTAACATCATCCAAAACACCAATTTAAGGCACGCTGAAATGCCAACAGGAAACTAACCAGCTGCTAGGCTATCTTCCATAGAGTTACTACCAATCCTGATTTTGTCCAAAAAATAAATCACTGGCATATCTGGAATGAGGAGCCATTCTTTCAGCACATGAAAATGTCTTAAATTCACTGAAGCTCCCTCCGAGCCATCCAGAAAAGGCTGGTTCCTGGAACCCCATTCCCTTTCAAATACAGGCCAGGCAGTGCCTGTGGGATTTCTGCCTTCAAGATCAGGCAGTAGCAGAGATTTCAGGTTCACAATCCATCGCCGCTCTACTGGGACTTGCAGCAGGTGGGAAACTCTAACTAACCGGTCCTGTTCTCCGCACCTTCCAACATTTCAAGTGCATGAAGAGGGACAGAAGCTCTCCTGCTTATCATTCCCCTTAGTTTCTTGTCATTCCATCATTTCCACAGTCTCCTCTCAAGTGCTTCTTGTGGAAGTTAATATGAAAAGAGATGTCTGAGGCTGCACGGCAAACACGCTGCATAAAATCATGCTGCATATAAATATGCCGCATGTGGAATTTAGACGTGACATTTCGTGCGTTAAAGCCGGTTGCTTGTTCTTTTAAAGCCACAAATTAAATACCACGTGATTTTAATCAGTGTGTTCACCACATACGTCTAAAAGCAGTCTGAGGCTTGAATACTGGTCAATATTTTCATCAAGGAGTTGGATAACAGAGTGGAGAGTACTCATCAAATTTGCACATGACAGAAATCTGGGAGTGATTGCCAATGTTTTGTAGGGCAGAATTAGAATTAAAAATGATCTTGAGGAATATTATTTTATTTTTATTTTTTTTATTTTTTTTATTTTACAAAAAAGGAGGGGCATCCTGCAACGCAGCTCGGGGCGGCTTCCAACAATAAAACAATAAAATACAATAAAATTCATCTAAAACAATCCAATATTACATATTAAATATTAAAACAGGGCTAGACAACTCCAAAAACAAATAGGTAAAAACAAATGGGTAGGGGACTAAAATCTTCCCTCCCCACCCTCCCTCCCAAAGGCCTGGGCAAACAGCCAGGTCTTACAGTTCCGCCGAAATGTTAAAAGGCTTGGGGCCAGGCGAGCTTCCT
>QEPC01008101.1:397984-419357 GCA_003113815.1 Sphenodon punctatus
AGGAGGGGACAGGTCAGCCCACGTGGCTGCCCTCTTCGTTCCCCCCCTCTCCCCCACAACTCACTGTTCCTGTTCTTCTTCTCCCCTGCAGATCCAACAGCAGGGGAACAGCGGCGGCGGAGCAGCAACCACGGGGAGGGTGTCAGCGGCAGCAGGAGCGGCAGCGGAGCACCCCCCTGCCGGCGGCAGAGCCCAAGAACCCCCCGCACCAGCAGCGAGGCAGGTCAGCATGAAGTAAACCCCCCAGCAGGCTCCTGCGGCTCAGCCGCTGTCCCTGAGGCTTTATGCCCCCAGCTACTTCCGGGTGGGGGAGAGGGGACAGGTCAGCCCACGTGGCTGCCCTCTTCGTTCCCCCCCTCTCCCCCACAACTCACTGTTCCTGTTCTTCTTCTGGAGTATCTGTTCTTCTTCTGGAGGAACTGGAGTATCGGGCTGAATAGAAGACTGGAATTCACTGACGACAAATGGAAAGTGTAACAATTAAGAATAATCAAATGAACAAATACAAAATGGAGGAGAAACACTGCTGGAAAAGATCTGGGGATTGTAGCGAACCACAAACTCACTCTGAGCCAGCAGTGTGATGCTGTGCAGAAAGGGCAAATGACATTTTGCTGCATTAACAGAAAGATCATATTCAAGACACAAGAAGAAGTAAAAAAAAAATCCTTGTTGCTAGTCAGACCTCATCAGGAGGACTTCATCCAGTTCTGGGCTCCATGCTGTAGGAAGGACGTGGTAAAGCTGAAGAAGGTTCATCGGAGAGTAACAACAACAATTAAGGGTTTGGTGTACAAGGCCTAGGAGGAAAAATTGGGACCTCCTAGAGAACTACTGAAGAGGCACCATAGGCCTAAAGGTAAGTTGGGGAGGGACCTAACATTTTGTAACAATAGGTACACCTGTAAGGGACATATGGAACCCGTTTCGTGGTCAAAAAAGCCTCATTGGGCATTTTTACACACACCTTAAAGTTCCAGACTTTTCAATCTTCTGGGTTTACAAGTCCACAAGTAAGTTCTGAATGCATTTTTCACACACACACACACACACACACACTGCCCTGAGGCAGTTCCTGGATGGATTCTTCACACAAACACTGCCCTGAGGCAGCCTAAAGTAGCCACAGCTGTAAACGTAACAGACTGAGGCTGCCATGGAAACCAAGTGACCACAGCTGCCTGGAGCAAAGCAGTTTACCAGGAGAACTTTTTACACACAAACGTTCTTGGAGAAGTTCTACGCAGAAGTTCATAGATCCGGATGTTTAAGATCTGGGTGAGTGATTTAGACACACAGAAAGTTCAGGATGTAACAGCAAACATCCAGGAGAAATGTATGTGTAAAAACACCCGTTGACTTACACTGTGTGCATTATCCCTCCTTAGAAAACCACAGGCTTCATTAGTTTGAGGGCTTGCTGTACAGAACTACATGTAACCCTGTATGTACACTATGTAGAAGCAGCAGTTTCGTGCTAAAATGGAACAGGAGAGGTCTACAAATGCATGGCCTGGATTGTATTCTCCACCCCCATCTTACATCTTGCCATTAGGCCAGGCCCTGCAAGGTGCAGAAGCCAGAGAGAGCCAGAAGTTTTCATCTCTCTGTGCATCAGGATCAAACTCTGTGCTTGTTTAGAGCCCTTTAAAGGTTTGACACCCAGGCTTTATGAGCAAAAAGCCAATGAGTTCTTCAAAATCAATTAGCAATTAGGGCCTTTATTCTGGAATTGGGCCCAAACAAGTGCAGTTCAGAAACTGGAGCTAATTTGCATTGATCTCCTCAGAGGACTGCATCAGCACGTTGCATCTGTTGGCACATTCACTTGTTTCTGCTGCACGAGGAACTGAGTATTTTATGAAGTTAATCCCCAGCAATCAGCAGTGCTGGCTGGGCCCTTGCTTGGTTATTTAACCTGCCAGCAGAGAATTATCAGCTGTTCCACACTTGTGCATTCACACACACACGGTGATATGCTAATTGGGGTTTCATGAGTGTCGGACTGACGCCACTAATAAAGTGAAGGGGTGGGGGGTGGGAAACAGGCTAAAGGGATGAAGTACTTTTCCACTGTGGAACTGGTATTGATGCAACCATGTACTGTAGTTGCTGGTTTTTTCGTTCTCTCTTTTCTCTTTTCTTTTCTTTATTTTTTTTGAACAGTTCTCATTTTCTGTGTGACTGCTTCTGTTTACCGTAGCATTAAAATATTGCCCTGGTGTATTACTTTAAGCATTCAGTTCTTTATGAAAAATAAAGAAGAAGCACGGTGGGGAGGTAGGGAATTCTCTTTAAAAGATTGTTCCTGCTTCACTTTATGCAAAAACAGACAACAGGAGTTTGGATGCAATTATTAGACTAAACAGGAAATTATTCTTATTGAGGATGATTATTGAAATGATCTTATGAGTGTATATACATTAAACATATGTAGCCTTCTAAACATGCTGGCACTATAGTTGTTTGCATAGATCAGTGGTGGGGAACCTCTGGGAAATAGGCCAAACATAACTTTTAAGTGTTGTTTATTTGGCCCTGTGACAGCATGGCCTAGCCCCAGCCTGGATTCTTTATTGGACTGAGCTTCTGGCACTTATTTTGGCCTTTTTTATATGGGCCGTGGTGCGGAGGGACTTGCCCGCGCCGCGGCACCATGGGCAGTGCAGGGGGGCCAGCGCATATGGGTGCACACACCAATCCCCCTCCCCCCACATCCCCACACATCCCCACTCATGGGGCAATCGCCATTTTGGCAAATTGCTCCATGAGTGGGTGATGGGGAGGTGCATGGGTCACGGGAGCGCGCCCGCATCCCCACTCACCTGCTGCAGCATGCACACGGGGGGCACCCACGATGCACATGCACCAAATCTGCATGGGCATGAGTGAGTGCGTCTCATATAAAAAAGGATGCAATTTGTTGCCCCAATTCCTGAGTCCTGGCTCACCACTGCTAGCTGCATCTAGTCCTTGGGAGATGTTCTCAGCAGCCCCAACAATCACAACATCATGCAGCTGCTCTTCCCCTCCAGCTGATGGTTAAGGATCTTCAGCTTGGAGAAGAGAGGTCTGAGAGGGGATATGATAGATGTTTACAAAATCATAAATTGTGTGGAACAAATAAATAGGGAGGGGTTGTTATAGCTAATCTCTGAAAATATTAGAATAAGGGAAGACTATGACTGTATGACATTAACTGGCAGCAAATTTAAAACAAATAAAATGAAGCACTTTTACACTTAACTTGAAGAATTCATTGAAGAAGAAGTGAAGACCAAGAATATAACTAGATTTTTTAAAAAGGATTGGATACGTTTTTAGAAGGTAGGTCCATAATTGGCTATTAGCCAAGTTGGTCTGGCAATGTAACCTCTGACCATTGGGAAATGGAAGTAAATAGCAGGGAATGGATCACTCCATTATGACCAGTTGTGCACTTCTCGAAAGCAACCAAAGTTGGCCACTGCTGGAGACAACAGATGCTGGCCTGAATGGACCATTAGTCTGGACCCAGTCAATGGCACTTCTTAGGCCCTTTTCACATGGACCAGCGGGGGGGGGGGGGGGGGGGAGAGAATGGGTGGAGGCTGCAACAGGTGTGCGGTGCATGGGCAGCCCATCTCAGAGACGCCCACCCACCTCCACCCATAGCTACATATGGAGCATCCGCCATTGGAGCCCATTACTCTGTGTGTGGGTGATGGGTGGAGGTGGGTGAAGTACAGGAGTGCACACACACACACACCTGTCACGGTGATCGCACAGATGCCCCACCACCACCTATGCACCTACACACGTGGATGAGGGACGAAAGCGTCTGTGCAAAAAGGACCTTAGATCTTATTTTAAATTAAATAAATAAATAAATAAAATAATCATTTTGATTTTGGAAACTTTTAAATAAAATTTGAATTGTGAGGAATCCAGACATCAGGGAATAATTTTTATCTCATAATAAATTAATTCAAAAGTAATAGGGTGGGAAGAGTAAAAGAAAAACCCTGGGAATGAAAAAGCTAGAGCAATGTTCTTTATTTTCTATCAGAAAGCAAGTGGGTGGAATTTTATTATTGGTTTAATTTCAGCAAATAAATGAGGGACTTTGATATACTAGGGCAGACAATACAGAGGCTACGTTCCTATTGGTATAACAATTACAGAGATATAATCTTGGGCTTTATCCATATGTCTGCCTTAATGGGAAGATTACTGAACTATTAAGGCTGTTGGTTTCACATCCAAATGGCTGGCAATGATCCTTAACTAAATACCCTCTGTTTGCCTTTCTTGTTAGTCTTGGGTGCATAGACAGAAAGGCTGGGATTGCTTGGTAGTTCTGTTAAATTAAAATCGGCAAAGATAAGACCTACTATATCATTTTTGCCAGTATAGAAATCTGAAAATGCAGGATGAAAAATTACTCTAGAGTCAGTCAACAAGGCCAAAAAATAAAATCCATCAGGAGTTTAAATGAAGTCTGGTACTTTAATCTCCTGCTTTTTATTGGGCCATGCTGCTTTCCCAATGTTTACACTTTGTTTTTTGAGGTCACCGGAACAAGGACAAATCCAATGGCTTGCTTGTCTGTTACTGAGTCTTTTATCAGAGACTGCTGTTGCAATCCAACCATCAAAAAAAAAAAAGAATTGCCATACATTTCTGGACTATGCATCAAGAGAACCAAAACAATGATGATAGCATCTGCAACTCGGCCATCCCTACCAGATTCCTGAGCAGAACAGAATGAAAGGATAGAGTATGCAGAGCAACTTCCAGTGCTTCAGTTTGATGCTACTCTGGGAATAGGGTTGCTGCCAGCTACTTCTCCCAGTGAAGAAAACAGAACAGTGCTAATTGGCGTAAGTTTTCATACACTGGTTCATGTAGTTATGTAAATGTAGAAGAACTTAATTTCTTTTTTTAAAAATTTAAAAGAATGCCAATATAAAAGATAGAGGCCAAGGTTAAGTGCAGGATAGGTGGGGCAAAAGTGGGGTGCAAAGGCATGCTAGGTGCAACAGTAGATTGGCAGCTGCACAATCCATGGACAGAGGCTCTTGAGGCCAGGAGACATCATCTGCTCCTCCAGCCACCTTACAAGAATTTGAGGTGCTAGATCACCTGGATCTTCTGAACCTTTTGCTTCTGCTTCTTGTGGTCATGCTACTCTAGCTCTCCCTCCCTGCAGCTACAGTTGCCCACTGCCAGGGCATTGCACAGGATCCTGTGCCAGGGCTGGCCTTAGGGCAGGCAGAGTTCAAGAGCATTGTTATATAGGGACAGGCAGAGCATAAAATCATAGAATTGTAGTGTTGGAAGGGACCTCAGTGGATCACCTAATCCAACCCCCTGCTCCAAGGTAGGATGGCCTCTGCCTACAGCATCGCAGACAGATGTTTGTTCAGCTAGAATGTGAAAGGGCATTGTAGAAGGATCTGTCCTGGGGAGCTGAGACCCTCCCTCAGTTGCAGGAATGGCATTGACTGCCTCCTTGTGGTGGAGGCCTTCCACTGTACCACTGCCTCTAAGGCTTCCCTGGAGGCCCCACTGCAGGTACTAGGCCCAGGAACCTCCAAGTGGCAAGAAGCAGAGGTGATGGTGGGAGCCTTGAGGTATACTGACCCTATACACATTCCTAGTATGGGATTTCTCTATGTCCCTGCCTTTTTTTTGTTGCAGAGTAGTAACTGATTCGCAATCAGTAAGGACAAATGCAGCTGAAGGTTTAAAAACAGAACTTTACTTAAGTTTTCTTAGGCACAGATCCTTAGATACATCTGACTAGTAGTGACTGCAAAACTCCATCTCCCTTCCATGTACATATAAACTTTGCAGCACCATCTGGTGGCTCTATAGTCAATTACTGTTCTTAATACAGCAGGCATTAACTTGCGGATGTTGCTTATACCAACACCCCTTCTCAACAGACAGAAGTTAACCTACTAAATCCATTTTACTTAGTAGCTTTCGGTGGCGCTCTCCTGCTAAAGGTTTTATCAGAGCATCTGCTACCATGTCTTTTGTAGCTGCCTTTGTCCATTTGTTGTGTTCCCCTTCTGACATTTGTAAAACATCTTCCCATGTCGATGGCTCAGACAGTCTGTCGGTACTTGCTTTGTAGGACAGGCGGTTGGGCGGTTTGCCTTTATTTTCCCTGGTAGATCTTCTGATTTCAACATCTGCAGGTGATTGGGTTTGTTCCTGCATCTCAGTTGAGCTTGTACTGATTTCAACTGATTGTTCAGGATGCTCTTCTCCTCCTGATTCAGGACATGCTTCTTCTCCTGATTCTTTTAAGGACAGTACACTGTTGCTTGAGTTTTCTTCGAAAGTCACGCTGTTGCTGACAGTTACTTTGTCTGTGTGTGGGTTGAGGATTCTGTATCCTTTGAAGTGTTTGCTGTATCCAACAAGAATCCCTTCCACAGCTCGGTTTTGTAGTTTGGTGCGTTTCTCTTCTGGAATGTACATGTATGCCTTGTATCCAAACACTTTGATGTGTCCCACACTAGGTTTCTCTCCATACCAGAGTTCATATGGGGTTTTACTCACTGTTCTTGAGTAGAGTCGGTTCTCTTGTAGATATGTCGCCGTAACTACTGCCTCACCCCAATATTTTTCTGTCAGTCCGGAGTCCATCAACATGCACCTGATCATTTCTGTTAAGGTTCTGTTCTTTCTTTCAGCTACCCCATTTTTCTCGAGCGTGTATGGTACCGACTTCTGGTGCTCTATCCCGTGGGCTCTCAGGAAGTCTTCAACTCTCTTCCCTGTGTATCCACCTCCATTGTTGGTTTGGAGTACAAGCGGCTTGCATTGGAATCTGTTGCTTATCATGGTTATGTAGTTCCTTAATTTTTCCAGTACTTCATCCTTATGCTTCATGAGGTATGTGACTCTGTATCTTGAGTAGTCATCTATGAAGGTCGCTATGTATCTGTTCCCTCCAGGCATGGGTACTTTCATGGGGCCACACATATCACTGTGTATGAGGTCAAGTGGCTTGGAGGTTCTAGTCTGGCTTACCTTGGGGACCGTTGCTCTGGTGGCTTTAGCTTTGATACAGCATTCACATCTCATGATCAAGGGACATGCTGTTACTATCAGGTCTTTTGTCAGCTTCTGTCTTTGCAGTTCCTTTATACTTTCTGGTTGCCTGTGACCCAGGCATCGATGCCACAGATGAATGCAGTCCTTGTGTTGCTCATATGCAGTGAGTTTTGCTTGTTCCTTGGTTGCACTCAAGCGATACAGGTGCTCATCTGCATAGGCTCTGGCTAGGACCCTTGTCCCCTTCTGGATTGTGCATTCATTACCCCGGAACGTGACGGTGAGCCCTTTCTCTGTTAGGCGTTCAACAGATAGGAGCCCTCCCTCTAAGCCAGGTACATACGGCACATACTCTACTGGTATTGCTAGTGTGCCTCCGTGTGGCTTATTGCAACTTAGAATTCCTTCACCAATACCTGCTGCAGTGATGCTGTTTCCATCAGCGAGGTATATCTCTTCTTTGTTGCTTGGGTCCAGTACCATGAAAAAGCTCTTGTCACTGGTCATGTGACTTGTGGCTCCAAGGTCGACACACCAGTCCTGTGATGAGTTAGCCTTTGTTGCTCTAAAACATCCTCTCCACTGTTCTGTGGTTGTGTCACTGGTTGTAGTCTTGACCCTTTGCTTAGGCATTTGTGGAGATCGCTTTTGTTGTTCTGCCTTCCATATGGAGCAGTCTTTCTTTAGGTGTCCTTTTTTCTTGCACCAAAAACATACCCTTGTTTCCTTCTTGTGTAATCTGTTATCTGCAATTCTCAGGGCAGTTTCCTTATCCTGTTCCTGATTGTCTTGCATGATTTCTTTCCTGCACTGGAATTCATCCATGAGTCTCCCTTTTACAAATTCCAGTGTTAGATCTGCCTCAAGTCTTGTCTCTAGGGCATTTATGAGGGTGCTGTATGATTCAGGCAGGCTGCAGAGAAGTAAGGCCATCATGTGGTTGTCTTTTATCTCTTCACCTATCCCTCGCAGTTGTGCTACCACTTCCAGCATTGAATTTATATGATCCTGCATGTCCTTCCCTTTACCAAGTCTCATCTGGTACAGTTTCCTTAGGAGAAACAGCTTACTGTTCAAGCTGGTCCTTTCATGCAGTTTCTGCAGTGCATTCCACATGCCCGTTGCTGTGGCCTCCTCCCTTATGTGGATTAACTGGTCATCTTCTACTAGCAGGCTTATGGTTGCCTTTGCCTGTTTGTTCTTCCTGTCTCACACCTCAGGGTTTGCTGCAGGTCTGTCTGTAGTGATCACCTCCCACTGGTCATCTTTGGATAGGAGCATTTCTATTTTGAATTTCCATAATTGGTAGTTCATGTTATTCAACTTGCAGACTGAAAGCTTTAATTCAGAGCTGCTGGCCATGCTTGCTTCCCTCCCCTCAGATTGGGATTCTGGTTCTTCTGATCACTTACAGTTAGTAGGCCTCCTCTGGGAGTTTCCTTTGGGCCTCTTTTCCTTTCAGCTCACTTCCAGTCTTTAGAGTTGTTCTGGGCTGTTCTGAAGAGGTCTGGGCCCATAACCTGTTGCAGAGTAATAACTGATTCGCAATCAGTAAGGACAAATGCAGCTGAAGGTTTAAAAACAGAACTTTACTTAAGCTTTCCAAGGCACAGATCCTTAGTTGCATCTAACTAGTAATAAGACAAAATGGAGACTGAGACAATGAGAGAGAAGGGAAGAAGGAGTGGTTACACAAAGGAATTCAACTGCAAAACCCCATCTCCCTTCCATGTACACATAAACTTAGCAGCACCATCTGGTGGATCTATAGTCAATTACTGTTCTTAATACAGCGGGCATTAACTTGCATATACCAACATTTTTTTCCTTTCTTTTTTGTTTTATCCCATCCTTTCTAACCTTATGGAGAGAAATAATAGTATAGTTCCCAAGGAAATAGAAAATAAAGGGATAATGTTTTCTAATTTTAAAACAAAATAAATTAATAAATCAAAATAAATTAATAAATAAGGAGATTAGCCTTCTGCAGTGCATGCTGGCAAGCAAACAAACTCTTTTGCAATGTAATGCAGAGCCATTTAGAGAAGCCTTTTGAAAACTTCCCATTAGTTCATAAAACCCCATTACCCAAATAACCTCAATGCTAACCATTTCTTACTAGACAAATAATAAGCTTTTGCTTTAGTAGCTGAATGTTGGTTTTACTGGTTTAAATATAGCAGTTTAAAGCCTTTGTGTATCCAAAGAATAACTTCAGAAAACTGGGGGGGGGTTATTTTTAAAAAACACACCTGTTCACACTTAAGGGCACGATCTTATGGGCTTCAATGGGACTACTCAGGAGTAAGCAGTTTGTGGGTTGCAGCCAATGGTTTTGGTGGTGGTGGTGGGGTTTTTGTACCTGAGAAAGTGAAAAAAAATCAGGATTCCCCAAGTGCTTGGAAACTTAAACTCAGTTTGGCCATAAACAAAGGGAACCTGTACATAAACAGTTTTGCCTTAGCTGGGTCATGTGCATATATCGTCAATACTCTGACCAAGCGAGCTGATGTTTTACTTGGGCATGTCAATTTTAGGGAGATCTTGCCCTTGGGAGAGTGGATATATTTAAATAAAATGATTCTGCAGTCTCTACCCAGCCTTTGCAAATGAACAAGTTTTCAAGTGCTAAACACGCTTTCAGCGCACCCAAAGAACATGTATTTTAGAGCTGTCCATTCCAGTGTTTGTTCATCAGCTTCTAATAACTGATTTCAGGGAATATTAAGTATAAAGAACATAAGAATGGTCAGGGAGCTTGACTGTAACTGTCAGAAAGTGGGAGTGAATAGCATGAAGTAGCTATAGCATGTGCTATAGTTTAGCCTGTACCAATAATAGTTTAGGACCAACAGTCCATCTAATCCGGTATTGTGTTTCTGATAGTGGCCACCTTCAGTTGACTCAGAAAAGTGCATAACAGGTCATTATGGAGTGATCTATTTCATGCTACTCACTCCCAGCCTCTCACAGTCACAGTCAAGCTCCCTGACCATCTTGACTAATAGCCATTTGTGGACAAAACTTCTAAGAGCTTATCCAATCCTCTTTTGAACCCATTTATTCTATTGGCCTTCATAATATTCTGACTTCAATACGTAGGAAGATAACTAGAACAGATTATAAAAGAGTCAGTCTGTAAGCACCTTGATGACAATGCATAGAGTGCTCGTAGTCAGCATAGATTTGGGTCATGCTAAACTAATCTTGACTTGTTCTTTGATGGAGTAACAAGCTTAATGGATGAGGGGAATGCTAGGGACATAATATATCTTCATTTCACCAAAGTTTTTGATCAAGGGTAAAAATAAATGTGCAGGTGGCAGGGTGGCTCCCTGGCCCAGCTCAGGGCAGAAAACCATGATGGCCAGTCTCCAGATTGGCAATCAGCATGGAATAAACATGCTTGCTTTCCACCAGGAGAGCCATCCCACCACCTGCACATTCTGGGTAGGGGGGGACCACAGCAAACGTGCAGGTGACCCCACCCCAGCACCCCACTCCACCCTGACACACACCCATGGTGACCAGCCATGATGCATAGGCATGGCGGCCTCTGTCCCACAGCAGGGATGGCAGACTGACCCACTGTGGCCCATTGGCCCACATGGACGGCCTGTTACCCAGGATGGGCACCCAATATCGGGCCCAGGGCACATCCTGGGCTGCCTACCCACCCCAGGGCAGAAGCAGGGCAGAAGCAGGCCCACATGTGGCAGTGTGTGAACATTGGTGGGTCCCAGACCACAGCAGGCCAAAGGAGACCACCATCGTCACTCCAACTTTCACATGGCATGAAAGAGGTGTGGCCCCATTCTTGAGGTCCCTCCAGTTTCCTGGGGGGGGGCACTATGCAGGGGTGTTCTCAGTGCCCACACCAAGGCTTTGGAACATGCTCCCAGCAGAGGCCCAGATGGCCCCAGACCTCTCCTTTTTTAGGTGACTTTGTAAGAGCTGGCTGTTCTATCAGTAGGGATGTGCGAACACCAGGGGTTCGTGTTTGGCCCATTTGGGGTTTGCCCCCCCTGAAACATTCGGGTTCGGGCTCTTTGGCCCGAACCTGTTCGGTTTCATCAAACCTGTTGGGGGGGACGGTGGGAACCTGGTTTTCCTTCCCCCCTCCAGGCTGCATGGGTGGAAGGGGCACCGGGGTTCATCTCCCCCCACACTGCCCAGGCTGGTAAAAAGTTGTGTTTTTTTTTTAAAAAAAAAAACCACCCCAGGGATTGACCAACCTGGTGGCGGGTCCGGTGGCAACAGCGGTGGTGGGTCCGGCTCCGGTGGCACTCCGGAGCACTTCAGACCTCTTCTAGGCCTTCCAAGAACTGAAGGAGGGCTTCCGGCCCCTCATCATCAAAAGGGAGGAGCCGGAAGCCCTCCTTTAGTTCCTGGAAGGCATAGAAAAGGCCTGAAGTGCTCCGGAGCGCCACCGGAGCCAGGACCGCTGCCACCGGAGCCAGAACCGCTGCTGACGTACCCAGGACCAGAGCCCTGGCACCACCAGGTAGGTCGATCCCTGGGGTGGGGTTGTTGTTGTTTTTTGTTTTTTAATTTTACCAGGCTGTGCAGGGTAGAGGGGGAGGTGAACCCTGGCGCCCCTTCCACCCATGCAGCCTGGAGGGGGAGGGAAAACTGGGTTTCCCCTGCCCCCTGCCCAAACAGGTTCAAAAATCGGACTTTGTTCGGCCGGATCAGGAGAGGGCAGTTCGGGTTCAGGGTGTTCGCGAATGGCCCGAACACCCCGAGTTCAGGCCGAACACCAAATACCTGAACTCTGTTCACACATCCCTATCTGTCAGACTTTTGATGAGGGAGACAGGTAGGGTGGGAGGGTGAGGAATAGAAAGGCAGGGTTTTTTGTTTTTGTTTTTGTGTCTCCCCCCTGTAAGAGTTTTTGTAAGACTTTTTATATTTGTATTTTAATGTGTTTTTTAGATTGTAAGCCGCCCCGAGCTGCTGTGCAGGAGCGTTGAGGTATAAAGGGGTTTTTTAATTAATAAATTAATAAATTAATAAATTGAGGAGCTTGCAAAGTGTGAGCTGGGTGATAATACAACAAGATGGATTGATGTATGGTTGAGAAATGTATTCACAGAGTGATCATCAATGGTTCCTCATCAAATTGGAGGAAGGAATCAAGTAGAGTCCCACAGGGCTCTGTCCTGGTTTCAACATCTTTATTAATGACTTGGACAAAGGAGTGGGGGAGTGGAGGAAATACTTATAAAAAAATCTTGACAGGTTGGAACTTTGAGCTGAAATTAGGAAAATGAAATACAACTGAGAGAAATGTAAGTTCTACATTCAGGGGGAAAATCCAATTGCACAATGATAAGATGGGGGATACCTGACTTGACAGCAGTACATGTGAAAATGATCTGAGATTGAGGTTGATCATAAATTGAACATTAGTCAGCAATGTGATGTAGCTGCCAAAAGGCTAATGCAGTTTTAGACTATGTGTGCTTTTAAACGGACAGCAGCCCCAGTTCTGCTGACATCAGCATCCTTCACTCCTAGGTTGGCCGGTCCATTTAAAAGCACCCCACCAGATGTGAAAGTAGCCTGCTCCAGGAAAAGCCCTGCCAGTGTGCTCTGGAACAACCCAAAGCAGTGGCAGCTGAGAGGGTCAGCCAAACCTGGAGCATCAGCCTGAAACAGAACTGCTGTCCATCTGCTGTGTGGACCCATGATCCAGCTCTGCACCTGGCCAGCTGTTGCCCCTGACAGAACCATAGAGTTGCGGCTGCCAGCCTAGAGCATCAGGCAATTGCCTGCAACCCTATGGTGCAGTTGGAAGGGGAGGGCGGGCACCACGCAAGCAAGGGCTGAAATGAGAATCAATTTGATTCTCATGAGAATCAAGAACTATTAGCGAGATCATGCCAAGACTTTGCTAATGGTTTGAGATTTTCACAAAAATCTCACTACAAGAAGACTGCACATGTGCAAAACACACAAAATTGGCTGCTGTTTTCAAAAATGGCAGTGACGCGTCTGGTGCCATTTTGGAAAAGGGCTATGCATGCACAGAATGGCCCCAATGGCTATTTTGCACATTCACCGTTCTCTTTTGTTGTTTTTTAAATTGAAAAGAAAATTTCAACAACAAATTGTCAAGACAATTTCTCAGTTATCTTTTTTTTCATTTCTCATTGAGAAGCTTGATTCTCAACAAGAATATAAGAACATAAGTAGCGCCATACTGAGTCAGACCAATGGTCCATCCATGGCCAGCCCCAGGCATGTGCCACGTGTGCAGCCGCACATGGCCCCGTGGCCAGATGGGGCCCCACGCATGCCTGGCTGGAAGGCATGCTGCAGCCAGCATCTCCCAATAAGTTCTTCTGCCTCCCCTCCCTGGCCCTTGTCCCCATCCCTCACCTGCCTCTGCCTGCTAGTGCTGCGGGACACCCAATCGGACAGGGAGATAAAGCTGTTTGTTTACAAACAACTTCTCCCCATGTGAGTGATCAGAAGGTTATTGCCTTGTAAAGAAAGTTCTTTGAGATGGTGTCTAACATTCTCACAACTGGGTTGTGCATACTCACCCTATTCAAATATTAGACCACGTGCTGGTCTCGAGCTCCTCTAGTATAAAAATCACTGTCCTCCTCAGAATGACAGTTCCTTCCAACCCTTTCTAGGAATATAAGAAAATTCCATGCAGGGCTGGAAGGGTGGATGTTGTGGGAATATTTTGAGTCATCTCGAAGAACCTTCTTTACAAGGCAACAACCTTCTGTTCTTCTTCGAGTGGCTTCTCACAGGCCCTTTTTATACAGCTCTGCTGGGTGGGGGTTCCATGGGCATGCCGGTGCATGGGCGGGGCGTGCTCACGGCTGCACATGCATCCTCGCTCACCCCCCACCCATGGAGTAACCGCCGTTTTCCCTGGTTGCTCCATGCATGGGGACAAGTGGGGGGATCAGTGGGGATGCATATTAGGCAGGCGCATGCCCACACCCTACTCACTGTGGGCACGTGCACCACGTCGGTCACACAGGGCTCCCCCACCAATGAACACGCAGAAATCTGCATGGTTATAGCTGGGAGAGGCCCGTGTAAAAAGGGCCACATTCTCACAACTGTCTTATTTATACTGTCTTAGGTAGGAATTTAGGATGTAAAGCAATATCTATTCTATCTTGGAAAATCTGTAAATATGGTTCTGAGATGCAAATATGGTTCTGAAATTATTATGGCTGCTATTTCACTAACTCTTCTTAATGAAGTTATTGCTAACAGGAATACTGTCTTAAAACCCCCACCCCATAACCAGTTCATTTGCACCCCCATATAATCAATTCACACTGCCCTAGGGGTGCAAACGAACTGGTTATGGGTAGGGGGCAGTGTGAATTGATTATATGGGGGTGAAAATTAATTTATTATGGGGTGGGGCAGTGTGAAGTGATTATGGGGGCACAACTGAACTGATTTTATATATATATATGTCTCTTTTCATGGGATAATGTGCTTAATAGGCTGGCTGAATTTTGGGTGTCTTGTGTGTTTGATAGCAGCGTCTCTGGTCTGGTCACGCTGTGTGCATGCATAAGGCACAGGCAGCACCGGCAGCAAGAAGCAACAGGCCCTGGAGGCCAGGCTGGCTAAGCTCAACACCCTCCACCAGTAATGCAGCGGGTACAGTCAGTCTCTCTGTGCCTGCTTCACTGCCTGCCTGGCTGCCGCTGCAGTGGAACCACTCCTGACAAGTGGTTGTAGACGCTCAGCTGGGGAGGTGGGGGGGAAGCATTGGGAGGTCATACTTGTCTATGGCTGCTTGGCTGAGCACCAGGTAAGACAGTCAAGGGGTGCCAAACTGAGCGGGGGTGGGAAGACACATGGGGAGGCAATGCTTCTCCATAGCTGCTCGGAAGGGTGGAGAATGGGAATTCTTCCTGTCCAGAGGGAGTAAACTTTATCTAAATTCACACATTTGCATAATTAGGTGTGGCCTAGTTATGCAAATTAGGCCCCGCACCAAGACTTCACACATGGCCTCACAAACCCTGGGACCGGCCCTGGGTCCATCAATCCGAGCATTCTGTCCTCTGACAGAGGCCAATCTCAATCGCATGGGAGAAGAACCAACAGGCACAATGGGCAATCCATTCCCCGTTGTTCACTCCCAACTCCCAACAGTAAGAGGTTCATCCTGTAAAATACTTGGTTTATAGCCATTTAATGGACCTACTCTCCAGGAACTTATCCAATCCTTTTTTAAACCCAGCTATACTACTGGCCTTGACAGCGTCCTCTGGTAGCAAATTCCATAAGTTAATTATGCGTTGAGTGAAAAAGTACTTCCTTTGATTTGTTTTAAATCTGCCTGCAGCTAGTTTCATGGAGTGCCCACTAGATCTAGTACTATTTCAGAGGGTAAATATTATCGTTCCCTATCTACTCGTTCCACACCACTCAAGATTTTATAAACCTCTATCATGTCCCCTCTCAGTCTTCTCTTCTCTAAGCTGAAGAGACCTAGCTTGTCAAGCCTCTCTTTGTATGGGAGCCATTTCATACCCTTTATCATTCTTGTCGTCCTTCTCTGTACCTTTTCTAGTTCAGCTAAATCTTTTTTGAGACGAGGCAATCAAGAGAAAAAATGAGATTGAGTTTCAACCCTAACTGGAGAAACCATCGGGTCCATCTAAAGTGTACCCAGACAGGGCTGGAAGCAGGCGGACACAGAGGTGAACCCCCGGAGCAGCTCCAGAGGAGGCAACTGCCATATCCATATTTTTACATGCTATGTGATAAGCAGTCTGTGGCCCTTAAAGGCCAGCCTTCCCATCACTGTGGCCCAATCACTTTGGAGTGGTATAAAAAGGGGGAAATGCTGAAAAGCCAGCAGTCTACAAAAAGCTGGATTGCAAGCCTTTTAGACGTGTGCGACGAACATGCTGCATAAAATCACGCTGCATGTAAATATACCATGTGTGGGATTTAGACATGACATTTCGTGCATTAAAGCCAGTCGCGCATTCTTTTAAAGTCATGAATTAAATACCTCAACATCAAGGTATTTAATTTGCGGCTTTAAAAGAACACACGACCAACTTTAATGCATGAAATGTCACGTCTAAATCCCACACACGGCATATTTACACACAGCGTGATTTCATGCAGTGTTTTCACTATGCACATCTAAAAGCAGCCGACAGAATAGCTTGTGCTGGGAACTGACCAGGGTCCTGAAAGCAAGGGGAATCCAGCAAGCAGATAGTAACCAGAGCAGCAAGGGAACGAAGGGGAAAGAGGGCTAACTTTGAGAGAACAGTTTACTGTACATAATTAACTGTGTGCAGTCTGAAGCCTAGTATTTGAGAAAAGAAGAAAAGAGTGGGAAGTAGATGGGACTGATCCTGCAGGGATTCACAGGCTGCATTAATAGAAGCGTTATGCCAGCAGAGGTAATAATTTCACTGATCCTACCTAGAGTATTGTGTCCAGGTCTGGGCACCTTATTTTAAGAAGGACATTGACAAACTGTAATGGGTTCAAAGGAGAGCAAAGAAGATGATAAAGTATCTGGAAAGCAAATCTTATTTATTTATTTATTGAATTTTTATGCCACAAGGCTCAGGGCAGCTCACAATCACACAAAAAACAATTAAAACATTAAAATCCATACAGTAAAAACACCCTCAAAACCCCGCCCTTCCCCACAAACCCACCCAAAAACCCAACCAAACCCACCTATCCCTGCCTGCCAAATGCTTTCCTAAATAAAAAGGTTTTGCACCGCCTTATGAAGATAGCCAGGCTCGGGCTCAAGTAAACCTCCTGGGGAAGGGAGTTCCACAACATGGTGGCAGCAACCGACAGACAAAGTGGGTAATGGATGGAATGCGCAGGAGGGTGCCCTTGGTCGACCATAGGGGCCACAAAGGGACATGGTAGGATAGTCAGTCTTTCAGATATGTGGGACCCAGACCATTTAGGGCATTAAAGGTCCAAACCAGCTCCTTAAATTGTGCCCGGAAAACTATAGGCAGCCAGTGTAGACTTTGGAGCGCCGGTGTAATTTACTCCTGACAACGCATCCCTGAAAGGAGCCAGGACGCTGCATTCTGCACCAGCTGCAGCTTCTGAACAGTCATCCAGGGCAGCCTCACGTAGAGCATGTTGCAGTAATCTAACCTCGATGAAAGCATGGATGAGAGTGGCCAGATCTGAATCAGAAAGAAAAGGGCACCACCTCCTCGCCAGATGGAGTTGGTGAAACGCGCTCCTGGCCACTGCCACCACCTGGCCATCCAGGCACAGTAAGGGATCCAAAAGTACACCGAGACTGCGAACCTGAGTGACCAGAGGGGCCGGACCCCATCAATGATAGGTGTCACAATCCCCTCCAGGTCACAAGATGTGGAAAGGTTGAAGGAACTGTATGTTTAGTCTACCAAAGCGAAGACTAAAGGGAGGCATGACAGCAGTCTTCAAATATCTGAAGGGCTGCCACCAAGAAAAAGATGAGAAAATGTTCTTCATTGCTATGGGCAGGACTAAAAGTAATGGACTCAAATTACAGGAAGGTAGATAGCAGGAAAGGTTTCCTAACAGTAAGAGCCATTCAGCAATGGAATAACTTGCATAGGGTGGGAGGCTCATCACTGGAGATTTTCAAAAAAAGACTAGACAACCATCTGTTAAGGATATGGTAGCTATAGTCATCCTGCACCCAAGCAATGGGTAGATGCAGGGCTGGTCTTTCCACAGAGCATCCCAGGATGACTGTCCCGGGCCCTGTTCTTTCTGGGAGCCCCACAGTGGCCCCAAACACAATCACCTTTAGCCTGGGACCCATGAAGGGTACCCCCAAGGCTCCCTTGCAGGCCACTAAGCAGTATTCAGTCTGCACAGGGAACTGGGTTCTGCCTGACCTGGCTTATCAGTCTTATAATGTATCTGGCTCTCTGTAAGTCTAAGTGCTGGAGCAGTCCACCTTTAGATCCCACTCTGTCTTTCCAGCTGGATCAGCTGTCTCCTCTGTGTTGGGGTGTGGAGGCTTGCTCCATGCAAGCAGGACTGCCTCTGTGGCAAGAGGGCTAGGTAGCTCGCCCACCAGTCAGTCTAGTAGCTCAGTCCTTCTGTCACTAGCCTCACACAGGCTCTAAGGCTTGCAACCTTCCAGTTCAGCTCCCCACTCTCTACTGCCAACTGCCATGGCTGTCTTCTTATGCTCCTCCTATTCACAGGATTGGCAGGAGCAATCCTCTATACTCAGTCCCACTACACCTGTATTGGTAGCTTAGCAACTAACTAGCTAGCTGCTTCCTGAATTGCACGATTTGAGCCCTTCTAGGCTGCAGTTTACTAACAGGCTGTTTGCAGGCTATAGGCAACCACTCTATTACCATTTCCTAGCCATAAGAACTGTTGAGTCATGGAATAAGTTGCCTGGGGTATCTCCTTCCCTGGATGCTTTCAAAGACTGACTGGAGGGAAGATCTTCTGGACAAGTATCTGTCTGCAATGCTGTAGGTGGAGAGTATCCTGTATTGGAGTGGGGGTTGAGGTTGGTCTATATTACCCCTGAGGTCCCTTCCAACCCTATGATTCTATCTACAGCACACTGTCAGACGGGGAGGAGACAGAGAGGGGAAGGCACATCGTATCTCTGTCAAAATCCTGAGACCCAAGCCCATCAGGAGGACTCAACGTCTTTCCAAAGTGGTGACCTCGAACTCAGTGAGAGTGGCTGGACCAAGTAGCAGGCCCTTTTCCCTCTGTAAATCGTGCTGTGCAGACAGCAAGGTGAAAAGAGGCACCAAAAAATACCTCAACTGCAATCAAAACTGCCCTGATGATCAGCTTGTTTCTCTGTGGGTTCATCTATTAGGCTTTTGGAGTGCTGGGTGCATTGGCAACTAGAGGATATTTCTTGCAAATGGCACCTGTCCTGGTACTTGACAGCATGATGGCATCATGGCCTCACAAGAAGAAGCAGCAAACAATCCCATAATGCAGTGAGGCAGAGTTGCCACCCGACATGCACTGGTAGAAGATCCAGGAAAGGGTATCATAAGAGTCACAAATTCTTTCTCTCTGGCCCTCTTCAAAACAGGTTGGTGGTGCGGGGGAGGATGGGTGGAGTCCGTGAAAGGTGCACAGTCCATACAAAAAGGGCCTCTCTCTCTGAACGTGATATATGTTTGTGGTAATTTACCTGGAGGTTAACTTGTCTGTGTGTCTGCTAAGTGTTGGGTTTATTTAACCAGGGAGTAGCTTACATGGGAGTAAACCACCATAAACTTTACATTTTGTATGAACAAGCCCTTTATTAAACATAAAAGTAATTTGTTTTATTTTGCTTGCGGTGCATAAAATGTTCCATGGGTTGAAAATCTATTTCAGTTTTGCCATCTAAATACTAAATCAGTTCAAGGGATATTCTTCCCCAGAGAGAACTATTTGTGTATAGATGTATGTGTTATTTCTCCCTAAAAATACTTTGAAATATATTATTCCAGCACATGGGTATCTTTGTGGAATTGCCTTTATGAATAATATCCCTCTGGTGGGATGATTTCAGAGTGAGATCATGTTGCGCTGTACCAGATTCCTCCCTCCTACCCCCCCAAAGACCTGCCAAAGAGAATCAGGCCACTTTCACACGTTACCTGGGAGGGGGGGAAACTTCAGTCGGAGCAATTTCAGTTCTCTTATGACAGGAATTAGCAGTCCTGAGAATGCACTATTCTGCTTTTATGCCACAAGAACATTTGCATATGACAGCGTCCCCAAACAGTACTTTTACAATGGCAGGTGTTCTTGCAACATGAAAGTGGAATAGTGCATTCTCACATGCACTAATTCCCATCATAAGAGAGTCACAATTGTTCTGACAGAAGTCTCCATCCACCCACTCCAGGTAACATGTGAAAGTGGCTTCATTCCTGTCCTAATTGGAAAAGCTTTGAGACCCAGGAATTAAAACAAGATCAGATCTTTTTACTACCATCCACTTAAACAAATGAATTACTAAATTCCTGCTTTTCTGTCATTCAATGAGTTGGGAAAAACAATTTTTTTTAAGTCTTATCAGAAGTGGCCCAACAGTCCACAAGATATGGATGGATATGGTTTATTACTGGCTGGCTTTCGCCCTTGCCACCAAAAACAAATTTTTATACACATACAACAAATATAAAAACAGAACATATAACAACTAAAATTGCTAATACAAATTACAATTACCATTATAATTATAATTATACTATCAAAAGCAAGTTGGCTTATATCCGTGGGGCTATCCTAGATTTAAATGGCCCCTACTGAGATGAGTAATTAATCAAATGCATTATTCCTACTGGCCTTCGCCTTTGTAGCCATACAACAGGCCAATAAGGAGATACAAGAAATACAATGAAACACTTCACTATATGTATTGCTATCCCCATAGTCCTGCATCCAGAAAATACAAGGAGACAAAAGAACTATAAGTTTACCTTACTCTTCTGTAGGGCTTGCTACAACAAAGCTTGACCCCTATTACCCTACCAACCCACTATCCTGTCACGTGGGCCTTCAACTAAATCCTAAGCCCAAGAGATGAGTGGCATAAAGGATTCCATGGCCAAAACGGCTCTAGACACACACACACACCCATGGTTTACCCTCAGAGCCTGCAGATCTCACACACCCCCATGTTCTATTAACAATCCTAATCTTAGATTTTTAATTTTACTTCTAGTAAGTACTACCCCAATTGACTAGTAATAATAATAATAAATTTATTAAGCGTAACAATATGTTATTGCCGGCAAAGCCACAAAAATATACATACATAAACATCAAACATTTTTAAACATATAAACTTATAAGCTCTCTGCACCATCCAACCCTAAACAGTTATCAGTTATCAATTATCAGCTAAATACAGGGGGAGCCACTGACCATAGACTCGCCAATAGGCTTGAATTCCAAAAAGTTTTTCCTCCTCCACATAGCCTGCCTCAGAAAACCACCCACATCCTTAATCACCTGAATCCTTGGGCTGTTAAGTAAGTATCTAAGAAGATCCCCTTCAGCCCATCCTACCCGTTCCTTAAGTATCGTGTCCAGAAATTTTTCCCTCAAATCGTCGTACAGATGACAAGATAACATAGTATGGGCTACTGTCTCCACAGCTTGCATATCATAGGGACAGAGCCTTTCTAAGAAGGGAATTCCCTCCAGCCTACCCTCATATATCCGTGTGGGGAGAGCATTCACACGAGCCATAAATATGAGTTGTTTATCTCTGATTACTACTTGGGCATCTAGGTAGTGAGCCATAGAGTCTTTATCCGGAGTCCAGGAAGGGTACAAA
>QEPC01008101.1:425787-436528 GCA_003113815.1 Sphenodon punctatus
TTAACTAATACCTGGCAGGAAGAGAGAGCCAATGAAGGCCAGGCAGGTCAGCACACAGCTCCTCCCCAAGCGTCTCCTTCCCCCAGCAGCTGCACAGGACCAATTGACTAGTAACATATATAGAACTGAGTACAGAACTGGATGTGTCAAGAAGATTCCCAGCCGATTATGATTGACACCAATATAGGGGGTCGATTATGATCCAATTTTATTAGAACAGCAAAGGTTAGATATGGTGCCCATCCCCTGTCCATGTCCTATGCACTAAGACAGAAGTGGGCCATAAACTACTTAAGAAGTAGCTATATGCCCTCTCTTGGATGCTAATAAAACAAAGGAAGCCAAGGCCTTCACCGCCTCTTCCTGGAATAGAGTAAGTAAGTATAAGTAAGATCCCTCGTCTCCGAAGGACAGTCCATCAACCATCAAGGGGGCCAGCCAAACCCTTCATAAATCTTCATAAACAGAGCACCTCAGCACCAAGTATTCGATGTCCCCAATCTCCCCCATAGAACAGTTACATAAATCTCTGAGCAAAGGGGATACGCTGTAACCTACCCTTAGTAACTGCCGTTGGAACTAACTGGAAGCGCAGGTAAGTATATGCCCTCCATAAATTAGGATTGTTTAGTTGATCCAGATATGGTTTGAAAGAAGATGTCAGTTTTATTTGACTAAGCTGCGGGGCTACTTTCCATGAGCTTACAATAATCATATCTTCTTGCTGGTCAACATCTCTAATCCTCCCACATATTTCGGATTTTATTTCCATCAAGTTTTTCCCTTGGAAGTAAGCAAATGAGAAACCCAGAATATTGATCAGTCACCCCAAAAAGATGATCCAGGGGTCTTTGTGTGGATACGCATACAGAGCATGTTCCACGTGTCCAGTAGGGCCACCTGGACAAATCATTCTCTTTTGTGTCAAGGGGAGGGACTGGAGGAGGGGCCAGGGCACTAAGGCATGAGTTCCTATGGAGGGACCCAGTCAATCTGGAAGGTTTTAGGGCACCTTTTTCAGGCACCCTAAAACCAATCAGAGCCCTGAGGATCTCTCTTCATGCCCCCTCCCCCACTCCCCTCTTTGGGAGAGGGGAGGGCGGAACAGAACAAAGACACAACAGCAGCCTGGAACCAGTCTGGGCTGGTTTAGAGGCTGCTACAGCAGAGAACAGAATGGATGTCTCTGATTTGGTGAATCATTTCTTTTTTATTTGTTTAGTTTTAATTTTTATTTATTTATGTTTCCCCTGTTGTTCACTATGATACAGCCCCTTTTAATTGTTCCCCATCCTTGAGTAATGTATTTTTAATTTTATTTTATTTTAGATTTATTTTTTTGTTTGGGGTGGGGGTTTTTCCATATATTTGGATGGATATTTTTAATATATTTTGGCTGTTTAAATACATTTTTTATTTTTGTTTTGGATTTTGAGCATTGACAATATATTTTTGGATCTATTTTATATATTTTATATATTTTTATATCTTTCTTTTTGAATTTTTTTATAATTTACCATAGTATTTAGTTTGGATATTGAATATTTGGTCTGGGTATTTTGTGCATTGACTGAATTATTTTGTGCTATATTTTATATTGTATTTTTAACATTTTTATATTTTTCTTTTTTATATATATATAATTTGTCTTTGTAATTAGTTTGGATATTGGATATTTGGCATGGATATTTTGTGCACTGGCTGAGCGCAGTAGGGGGGAAATGCAAACAGAATTTAAAAGTTTTTCCAAAACTTTTCTTGCAGGCTTCTTATATTTAATATTTTTGCAGCAGTATGAGCACTACAAAAATACTTGCTTTTCATGTGATCTTATTCTGTCTTATAGTGGTGCTCTTTCTCGTGATAGCCCCTTGAATTTTGTCCCTCTTTCATAGTGATCTGATGCTTGAGAAACTTTTTGTTGAACTTTTAATGTTTAAATTGGTTGGGATATTTTGGTGGGCTCATACTGTGAAAAAAATTACAGACAAAATATAGAAGCTTTTCCAAAAGATTTATTTAGTGCCTTGGTATATTCAATCTTTCTGTTGCAGCATGACTACTTCAGAAATACTTTCTTTGCATTTTGCATGCAGTCTTGTGTGGTTTTAGTGTTTTTTGAAAGGGCCCCTCTGATTTTTGTCTCCCATTATACAAGCATTCTGATACTATTTGGAATTTGGGATCTTAAGGATCTTTCCATGTATTGTTTTCTTTTGTTCACTGGTCTGGGAGCTTGTAGGAAGGATACTTAAAGTGCCTTATATATCAGAGATGGGGAACCTTTTCCCTCCCAGGGACCAAGTGAAAAATTAGTACAAGCATCTGAGACTCGCACAGAAGTTGGAGGTGGAGATGCCTACAGAGTGCAGTCAGCAAGGATCTGGATCATGGATCTGTGCCATGGATCTGTCCCCTATCCTTGTGTGCTTGCCCTCATATCTGCTTCCTTACCCTGAACTCAGATTATAAATTCTTGCAAGTAGGGACTAGATATAGGGGCCAGTTCCAGGAACGTCAAAGGGCCAGATAAAAACTTGCCATGAGTCACATTTAGCCCTTGGGCCTGAGGTTCCCCAACCCTGGTGTAAGGGAAAGGTAGCAGGGATGGGAGGGGCTGGTCTAAGGTGAAGGATTAGAAATGAAGCACCATGAGGGACGCTTAGTAGCGAAGTAGTTGGTCTACTATACTTTTTGCTGTGTGGATTCTTTGATGTATATTGAGTGTCCCAACTTCTCCTGAAGCTTTCCTCACATCTCAGGCATATTTAGGGTTTCTCTTCTGAATGGATTCTTCTTTTTAACGTAACAGTTTTTAAAAGTGAAACAAATCACATATACATATAATGTCCCCTTATTTAACCCTTACCTTTTGTCATGAAAAAAACTTCACTTGAGTTGTCATGGGGTGGATTTCAACCCCAAGCTGATTTTGGCCTGGGGATTGAAAGTGTGCAATAAAATGTAATTTTTTTTTACAGTAGCCACACAATCTATGCCCAGCACACACTGACAGACATTATAGAGTCTGTTTTATGAGAAATACCAGCTCCACACGTGAATAAATAACAACCAACACTACTCGTTTTTCTTTGCAAAAGCATTATTCTTTATTCAAACTACAGAAAATGGTTTTTATGATCTTTAACTATCTATATAAGTTAAAGTAGTGCCCCGCAAGAGCCAGCCCCCCCACTGCCTCAGTTCTATCCCCCATTGCAACCTCTTCCAGCCAGCCAGCCCCTCAGTGCCTCCATTCACCCCTGTGCCTGCCATCCTCTGTGTGCCTGCACCCCTGCATGCCTGCCATCCCCTGCCATCCCCTGAATGCCTGCCATCCCCTACCATCCCCTGTATTCCTGCATGCCTGCACCCCTGCCATCCCCTGCATGCCTGCCATCCCCTGCATGCCTGCCATCCCTGAACCCCTGCATGCCTGCCATTCCCTGTGCCCTGCCATCCCTGCACCCCTGCATGCCTGTCATCCCTGCATGCCTGCCATCCCCTGTGCCCTCCCATCCTTCATTCCCCTCCTGCAAGCCCCCAGCCAATGACCACACCACACAAAATCTTCCAGGGAGGAAGAATGGCCACTCTGCCCCTGGATTTGAGGATGTGGCTATCACCTGCTAATCACCTGCTAATGGCCCATAAGCTTTCCTTTGTTCCATTTCTATGGTCAGTTTGTGAGGACAATGAGGGCACTTCTGGCTTGCTGGAGAAATGGATCCTATGGGAAGGGAGATAAAATCTATCAAACAGACTAAGAGACTGAAAGCTAGGAGGCTGGGTGAGAAAGGAAGCTTTGCAGATGGATTGAGCAAATGAAAAAATCTTTCATGGCTACTTTTTTCTATTAGACAGTAGTGGAAACATTGAGAGATGTTCGTGGCAATGAAGGGGTTAATTTTCATTGCTGCTGCCAGTCTAAAGTGACCTTGCCTTCCATGTCATCTTGTAGACTGAATTGGCCTTTAAAAATGTTAATTTGGCTGCTTTTAAGCTAGGGTGGAAATCCACCCCAATTGAAATGCATTGGCTGGGGTTGAAATTCCACCCCAATAGGAAAACTCTATTGACGCTGGGGTTATTTTTCCACGCCAGGCCTTTTTTTTTTAGTTTTTTTATTATAGAAGACAAACGGTAAGTGATATCTGGATGAAATTTGAGTATGTTATGCCCAGAGGTGCTGGTGACAATGCCCTAAATTCTCAAACTTGTAGAGCCACGAATTACCATATCTGTCATGGTTTTTTTCCACCAGGGGGATGGAAAATAACCCCATGGTAGAAGGTAAGGGTTAAAACAGACTTGAAGCTTTGAGCTACCAATTTTTTCCCCTAGCACCTGATATACAGCAACAAATGCTGGTTTTCACTTTTTGGTTTTTTCACACAGAGCTTTGCATTTTGATCACTACTTCATACCACCACCATTGGGTAGTTTTTTGTTCTGCATGGGTTTTTTATTCATTGTGTGTTCTATTCCATTGATCATGTAAGTGTGAAATTTTAATGATGGCCCCACACCCTGCTAGCCTGGCCCCCTGCTAGTCCTGGCCACCACCCTATCAACCTAAATGTCCAACAGCCACCACCGAGTCTTATCAACAATCCATATTTCATTGCATGCATCTTGCCCTCTGAAATAAAGAGATTGTTAATACTGATATTGTTAGAACCCAAACTGATTCTGCCGAGCAGCTGAAATTACAGTAAATTTAATCAGAAAGTAAAACTCAGAATATTTTTCATTTAGAAGCCTGATCCCCAGAAAATTTAATAGAAACAGGCCTCAGTGATGCGTCCTGGCTTATAAAAAAGTTCAGGCTATATGTGAATGCAGAGCAAGGAGAGCTGATGTTACAACAAATGGAATATCCATCCATGTACTGTGGGAAGTGTTGATGTGTTGATTAAAACTCAGTCTGACAACATGCCAATGAACAAGAAAATGCTTTTATTATGGTAGCAGGTTTACAGTGTGCATAAAAGGCCTGGTCCTGAGAGCTACTAGCTTGCCAATGGGAATCACAGAGGTGCTGAACCTCTACATTTGACCCACACAGATAAATATTTCATAATGAAACTTAAAACTTGCCTAGTTTTATGATTGATCATGAACTCGAAATTCAACCCTGTTTCATAAACTGTCAGGAGGATCCATGCTGAATTTTCACCATCTCCCTCCCATGCCGCAAGCTCCTTTACTGGCAGCAACAACCCTTGAATGAAATCTCATTCACAGTGTTGAAAAATAATGAAATCAAAAGACTGGTTTCCCTGTGGGTCCCTGCCACTGCCAAGTATGGAGTAAGTCATCATCCAAGGACCAGTGCCACAGTGATGTATGGCTCTAATAGATCAGAATGACATGTCTGAGCCAGAAGAGACAGTGATGGGTGTCTAAGAAATTAGAATGTAATAAGGAAGATGCTCTAAAGAGAATGACTTGGTAGGGGCGAAATGGCTGCTTTGTTCAAATGTATATAGGCCAATTAGGGGTGTGCATTTGTTTTTGTTATATTGATAATGATGATTAAATTCTTCATTTTTGTTATGGTTAATAATGCTAACAAAAGTCATTATTGATTTTGTTATTGTCTAACAGGTGTTTTGGGGAGGGAAATTTGGAGGGGGAGGAGAGAGCAGACATCTCGGAGCCAGAAGCAGTGTTGAACCCTTGAACTGGGCCTGTGGTGGGAGGTGAAGGACCTGATAGATGTAATCACTGGCCAATGAGCAGCGCAAGCAGGTCCCAGGCAGTTGCATGGCACTCTGTGATTGCTCAATGCCTCCTGTCTCCCAGTACCAATCATGGGGGCTCTAGGGATGGCACTGCAACTCTTTATGTTGTAGGGCTAGGCTGTTTGACTCTTGTTCTGTGTTAGCTCTTGTTGTGTCAGGTTGCATTTACACAACTCTGGTGCTGCTTGCACTAAAAATCTTCCCCAGCCTTCAGTGTTATACCTTACCTTTCCTTATATCCTTTATTTTACCTTTTCCCATCCCCTGTGTGCCTCCCCATTTACATATATTTAGACAGATATAGGTTTAGGTATATAGATATGGGAGGGAGGGAGAGAGAGGGAGAGGGGTGGGGGTGGGCTGAATGCTCCTGCATTTTGGCTGAATGCTCCTGCACCATCCCCTCGATGGCCTGTTCCAGCCACCCTAATGCCTCTGACTGCCCTCTGTGGTCCCGGCGCTCCTGCCTCTGTTCCAGGTGCACCTCTGCTTGGAGCATCCGGTCCCTTGCCTCCGCCCGTAGCAGGGATCGCTCTATGGCCATCTCCATGTGGTCCACAGCTGCAATCATCTGCTCCCCCTGTTCCATTGTGGTCTGGATGATGTCCTCCGCCTGGTCCTCCCTCTGGTGCCGTACCCGTGCCCGGTGTTCCCTTATCCACTGGGGGCATGGGCACAGGTTGCTGGGGCCCCCACCTTGCCAGTGTGCGTCACCTGAGTCCTCCAGTTGCTGCCTGGGCTGCTCTGAGCTGGCCTCCTTGCCCACCTGCCTCTGGTTCCAGGGCATTCTGTGCTCCCTGGCTGGGCCTTCCCCCACCCCACCCCTTTACCCCTGGTCCTCCTCCCCTCCCACCTGCTTGCTTACCATCGATGTCCATCTCTGATCCCTCCAAGGCTGGCCCCTCCATGTTGCTGTGCTCCCCCTGCGACCACTGGCTGAGGGTGATGAGTGTGCTGGCCTCGGACTCTGCCTGTCTGGTCTCTGAGGTCCCAGGGTTTTCCTCCTGGGGGTCTGGGGCCCTGGAGCCAGTGCCTTCCTGGAGGGAGGCGAGGGGAGGGGGTACCTCGGCCCTTTCCCTGCTCTGGACCACAGCGCTCCCCACAAGGCATGAGGCGACTATTGATCCCTTCATATGGAGGATGTGGTCCAGGGCATCATATAAGGGGATAGTCTGGGCTCCGTGTCTGGACCGCCAGTTGTTGTCCCTGATGGCCTTGTACCCCTCTTTAGCGCTTTGGCCTTCGAGCATCACTGTGCCATGGTTTGGTGATTCCCCACTGCCTCCATTTCCCGCACTATCTCCCGGAACACGTGCTCATTTCTCTGATTGAGTGTGAGCTCCAGTTGATGCTCTAGGGTCCCCCAGATCCAGATGAAGTCCTGGGTCTCCCGGAACCCCCACTGCCCCCCTCTGTGGTAGGGCCGTCTCCCCCTTCTCCCATCCAGTTCCACCTCCTCCTCTTCCTCCTCCTGCTCCTCCTCCTCTGCCTGGCCAGTGCCCGGCTCCTCTGGGGGCTCGGGCTCCCGGGCCCGTTTCCGTGTCTGTGGGACAAAGGGGGGGTTGGTTGCCATTCTGCCTCTGCCCCTGTCCCATGGCCCACCACCTCCCCTCCTTTTGGCCAGCTGGGAACCCTCCCCCCTTGGTGCCCCTGTACCGCCGGGCCCCCTCCCCTTAAATCCCTTTACCCGTTTCTGGGGTGCCTCCTCCCCCGGTCCAGTTGATGTCCCCAGAGCGGCCTGTCCTGGCTGCTGCTGCTGCTGTCCTTCCACCTCCTCCATTTGCAGCATGACCACCTCCTCCTCCGCCTGCGCTTCCACCACCTGCGCCTCCTCCTCCTCCCTTTCACTCTCGCCCTCCACTCTCCTCTCCCTTCCACCTTGCTCCATCCCACCATGTTTCCCTGCTGCTGTGTGCCCTTTAAATCTCCCTCCATGGCCTGTGTTGTTGCTGGTTGCCTGGCAGCGACATTGCATGCTTTGTCCCTGGCTGGGAATCATTTTGCTTGATTACAGCCAGTGGTTGCCATCCAGACGTTACTTTTTATTGTTTCCTGGTGGGAATCTCTTTTATTTATTTATTTTCTAGATTTTTACCCCGCCCCTCCTGAGAACTGCTCGGGGCGGCTTTGACCACACTTTTGGAGATGGTCCGGGCCGGAGCTCCAGAAGCGTGGTTGATTTTGACCCCTGGTGGGTATTGACTGTGGTGAAGATCTGGCGGCTGCCTAACAGACGTTCATGGTGCTTTGGCCCCGCCACGGGATTGATCGTGGTTCACTGTGGTTGACTGTGATCTCGTAAATTCTGAAAATACCCTTTGGCTTCCCAACCCCTCTTTGTTGCTCTTAGATTCTAAGTCCACTGGGGCAGGGACCATGTCTCTTTCTTACAATTGTAAAGTGCCAGGTACATTGCTTGAGCTATATAAATGCTTAATAATAATTATGGAGCATCCAGTAGCCACTCCATTAAGTTAAGGCACATTGGAGTTCTAATGTAAAGCCTCCCATTGCTTTGCATTGGAATTTTCAGGTGCTGTGCTTCCAGGTGGTGACTTTTTTGTTGTTGTTGGATGTGGCATAATTGCTGAAGTAGGTGTTTGTTGTTGAAGTCACTTGAAAATTCCATAGACTGATTTGGGGGTATTTATGTCTGTTTGTTCCAACAGCAGATGGCTCACAAGTGCTGTTCTATGCTAATGGCATGGCTCTAATGCAACACATGCATGGTGTATGCTTGTTGTGTTTGGACTCCAGTGTAACCAATGGTGTGTGCTGGTGTGCTTGTCTCCTGATTGGTTGTTTGCTTGTCTGGTGTCACACATGCACCACTTGTTCTTGTGACCAGAAGCAGCCTTTGAAACTAACAAATGGCAGGAGCATGACAGAACGGGTATACACTTGCCTCCAGAGCATAAAATAGGGAGCTATTGTTCCGCTCAGGCTCAGTCCTAGTGAGGACTGAAATAAATCATGAGGAACTGGGGCAGCTGGGAAGTGAAATGAACAAGAGCAGTAGGCTGCCACTGCAGAGTGAAATAGACCACAAGCTGCAGCAGGGAACAGTGACCGGATCCAGTGCGCCACACCCCCCCACACACAAAATCCTCCCCCCACCCAAGCCCCCAACACCTACTGGGGCAGCGGCAGTGGGGGAGCTTACAACCTCATGTAGTCTAAACTCAAGTCTAAACTTGAGTCCCTATCCAAAGAGTGTACCCCCAGGGTTAAAAGGGAGCTCAAAGTGATAAGAAAGGGGATGAGCAGAGCAGCAGCAAGGCAGATCACCCTCGGGGGGGGGGAGAGAAGGGAGCTTTCCCCAAGCAGCTGCCCTAGGGAAGCCACCCAACACCCACTTGTATCCTGCCAGCTCGAGGCCAGGGAAATGTTTGCGTTACCAGGAAGACAGCAGCCAGATGCTTTCACTGTCCACTGGGAAACATTTTCCTGGCCCCCAGCTGGCAGAATATAAGCGGGTGTTGGGTGACTTCCCCAGAGCAGCTGCTTGGGGAAGGAAACAATCCGATTGCCAACAATGGAATCAGGAAGGAATTTTTTCCAGTTTATACCTCTTTTACTTTTTTGGAAAGGTTTTTTAGGATAAAGGCTTGTTTTTTGCCTTCCTCTGAAGAAGTAACCAACAACAACAAAAATTAAAAAATAAATGGAAACGTTTATCTGTGTCATGTGTTATTTGTAATGTATGATGTATATATGTATCACATTAAGCAAAAGACATACATACAGACATACAAATTTATAGATCGAAGTGGTTTCAATAATATGAATACAGTAATGTATACGATAAATGTGTATAGAGAATAGCAACTACACAAAAACCAGAGAAAATTCCTACCAAAAAAAACCCCTATTGAGTTAAGCAGTTAAGTTAAGGCGCTTTCCTACCCAAAAACCCTTCCCTACCCAAAAAACCCTATCCAACGCAAAGAAACCTTTCTTACCAAACCACCACTCCCCCCCAATCCTACCCTTTCCAACCAACTCAAACAATCCTTTGGGAAGGAATACAATGATCCTACTAAATAAACTCTTACCCAGTCTTTGCTAACTACCCCAAAAACCCTTTCAGAAGCCATTCTGAAAGTGAATTAGCATCCTCCCAAAAAAAACCACTTGAAATACACATCACTAACAATTCCAATTAACCACCAACAGGCATGGAAATTGAAAGTTAAGGTAGGATGAAGGAGTGAAGTGATGGATGCCAGGGTAAACTCACACACACCTAAACTCCCTTGCCATGAAAGGATCTGGTTTACTACACACCAGAAACATGAGTCACTCACACGACTCACTAGTATATATGAAGTGTGTCTCAGCTTTTGTATGGGGTGCTACGGGATGTACCACTATGCGCATGTGCACCTGCCTTAATGTCGAGGTATTTAGTTCGTGGCTTTAAAAGAGCACACAACCGACTTCAACACACGAAATGTCACATCTAAATCCCACACGTGGCATATTTACACACAGCGTGACTTTATGTAGCGTGTTCGCCATACATGTCTAAAAGCAGCCTGAGCCTCAGCCAAGGAAGCAGTAAAGCACAGTAAATATTCTAACATTTCTTCCTTCCCAGAAATCCCAGTGGCCTTGTATATAATGATTTTATGTTTGGGGGTTTTACAGTCAGCTCTAATATCCTTCATCTTGGCTCTCTTTAGACTTCCTGACTGGCTTAGGTGCAGACAAATTATATCTAATTGTACTTGCAAGTGGGGTCCATGCAAGCAAAGCTGATGGTATTCTGCATTTGTTCAGGATTCATTTCATGAAGTGTCAACTTATATGTATGGGATAAGAGGACAAGATATATGATAATTATTATTATTATTATTATTATTATTATTATTATTATTAACAAACATTTATATAGCACCAGCAGTGTACCTGGCACTTTACAAAGTAATAAAACAGACACGGTCCCTGCCCCTAGGGCTTACAATCTGAGAGACAGGAGCTGGGGGAGAGAC
>QEPC01008101.1:443516-462188 GCA_003113815.1 Sphenodon punctatus
CCCGGGCTACCGGGAGGGAGTTGGGGGGCAGGGGAGCCCCGTGAGGGGGCCCAGCCTGCACCTAACCCAACACGCCCCTCCCACTGTCCACACAGACACAGAAAATGGCCCAGGCGGATGAGCCCCCGGAGGACACCGGCCCTGCGCCGGTGGAGGCAGCGCCGGCGGAGGAAGAGGAGGAGGAGGAGGACCGGCCGTGGGGATGCCAGAGGAAGGCCTACCACCGAGGGGGCCAGTGGGGCCTCCAGGAGACCAGGGACTTCATCCGCAAATGGGGGACCCTGGAGTACCAGCTGGAGCTCGCCCTCAACCAGCGCAATGAGCATGTCTACCAGGACATAGTGCAGGACATGGAGGCAGAGGGGCATCAGCGCACAGTGCCGCTCCAAGGCCAAGGAACTCAAGAGGTGGTACAAGGCCATCCGGGACAACAATAGGTGCTCTGGACACAGGGCCCGGACGCATCCTTCTACGAGGCCCTGGACCGCATCCTACACATGAAGGGCTCCATAGTTGCCCCACGGCTTGTGGGCAATGTAGTGGTCCACGGCCGGGAAAGGGCCGAGGTACCCCCTCCCCTTGCCCCCCGCCCGGTAGACATGAGCTCCAGGGCCCCGGACCCCCAGGAGGAGTGCCCAGCGGCCTCAGGCACCGGCAGGGCCCCCCCGAGCAGCATCCCCGAGAACACGCAACCCCGGACCGGCCCAGCGGAGTCCAAGGCCAGCACCCTCACCACCCTCAGCCAGCGGTCCCTGGGGGAGCACTCCCGCACCGAGGGGCCGACCTCCGAGGGATCCGCGACCGACATCAAGGGTAAGCACCCGACCCGAAGAGGGGGGACCATGACCAGGGGGGCATGGGCCAGGGTGTGTGTGGAGGGGGCAGGGGCCAGCCCAGCCTGTGCACCAGCTCCCCCCCACCAAGGTGGGAGGGGGCCCGGTCCCAGGTCCCCCAAAAGCCCACCCAACACCCACACTCCCTCCCTCCCTCACCCGCAGGACACGGAACACCTCGGGAATGGCCCGAGGAGATGGAGCCGCCAGCTGCTGAGGAGCCAAGCCAGCAGGTGCAGGATTCAGGTGAGGCAGCAGGGGCGGGACGGAGGGCACCCCGGGGTGCAGGGAGGGGGTCCCCGGGCGGGCAGAGGGGATGGGGGGCCGGGGTCAGGGGGTGGGGAGGGCCAGGGAGGGATGCCCGGGGGCCCGAGGGGCCCTTGCCCCATCATGGGCAGGGGACAGGGGCAGGCTTGCACTCACCCTCTCGCTCCCACAGGGCAACCCCACCAGCCGGCGTCCCCAGGGCCCGTGGCCCCAGAGCAGTGTATGCAGGAGTACCGGGCACGGGTCCGCAGATGGAGGGAGGAACAGGCACAGGAGATATTGCAGAATGCTGCGGAACAAGGGGAGAGGATGATCGAGGCTGTGGCCCGCATGGAGGCGGCCATCGAGCGGTCCCTGGAGCGGGCCAAGGCAAGGAACTGGAGGCTCCAGGCCGAGGTGTGCCTGGAGTGGCACCAGGAGCGCAGGGACCACAGCAGGCAGGAGGAACTGCTCAGGGGCCTGAGGCAGAACATTCAAGCCATGGTGCGGGAGCACGCCATCAAGATGGACAGGTCCCACGACATTGGGACCTCCCTGCTCCTGCACGCCGGCACCATGTGGGCCTATGTGATGGCAGGTGCACCCCCGGGCAGCCTGCCAGCCCAGGTCCCTGTGCTGGAATCCTCAGCAGCCCCGCCTCCCGCCCAGGCGCCCCAGCCACCCCGCGCATCCGCCTCCCGGTGCCCCTGGCGTTCTGGAGGGTGCAGACACCCACGGGGATGCCCAAGGAGGCAAGGGGGGATGGGGGGAAGGTGGGGGAGGGGGAGGGTGACATGATGGGGGGAATTGTAGAGGACAGGGCAAAGCACGGGTGCGTGACCGGGTGATTGTGTGCACATGGGGGCAATAAAGGCGGTTGTCAGTAGGCCGGCTCACGCTCCCGTTTGTGGGGGACCCAGGTGGGGGTCCAGCGTGCAGGGGCATGGCCACGGATCAGCAGGGGTGGGCCCCAGCGGGGCGAGTCCATCACACCTGGGCCCCCCAGGCGATATGGCTCGCCAGGGCATTCTGGATCTGTTTGGCGTAACGGTACTCCCGGGGGTTCTCTGCGTTCACATAGAGGGGCACGTGGCCGTGGGGCCAGTGGGGCTCAGGGTAGTCCAGGTCCGCCCCCTCGGTTTCGCAGATATTGTGCAGCACGCAGCAGGCACAGATCACCAGGGCTGAGGTCGAGACGGTGTAATCCAGGTGCCCAGCTACACTCCTCCAGCGCTGCTTGAGGGCCCCANATGGACAGAGCCACAAAAGCCAAGGGAGTGAAGGGAATCCAGCAAGAGTGAGTGGTCAACAGTATCGAAGGCAGCAGAGAGATCAAGGAGGATAACTTTGATTATTATGAGATCAATCCAGAAAGGAACTCACAACTTTACAAAACTGGGTCTTATGGCAAGGTGCTACCATAAGTCGCTGCAGAAGCAGACCCATAGTATGACAGCACCCTGCCCACACACATCCTGAGCTTAACTATCTGCATGGAACTATAACTGGGTCCTGGGTCTCTGAAGGACAACCTCACTTCCTGGACCCCTGGGTGGTTCCTGCAGTCATCAGGGAGCGCCCTCTTGGAGGATGCCTGATATAAGCAGGTGGGGACTGAAAGGCAGGCATTCTTGGCAGCTGCTCTGGTGCTGTGGAACTCCCTCCCAGTGGGACTCCACCTCAGCCCAAATCTCCATGCATTCCAGCATCAGTGCAAGTCATGGCTCTTCCACCAGGTATTTGGGGTGGGTGGGTTAAAAGGTGGTTTCAGGTAGGAGTGTGGGGTTTGGTGTTTTTTTTTAATTCTTCATTTTATGCACAATTTGGATTATTCTTATGGCTTTCATTGTATTGTTTATTTTAAACTGCCTTTATATTGTTTTTTATTGTTGTTTACTTAATTATGCTGTAAACTGCCCCAAGTTGCCAGAGGCATGAGTTGGTGGGATATAAAACTATAAATAAATAAAGTAATAAATAAATATATCAAACTGACACTAATGCTCAGGTGTGGGACCATCAGGGAAGGAAGGAAACTGGCTATAAGCCCAGAACTGGGCTTACTTAGCAGAATGGCTGGGAGCCCAGAGATAGAGCTTGCCTGAGCAAGAGACCTGGTGAAAAATCTGTATGATATGAGCTATGTGTTGGGACTGGGATATGAAGTTGACTGAAATTGGAAAGCGAGGATGGCAGTGGTGTGGAACCTGCAAGGAATTGCAGTGATTTCACACACTCTTGCATATCTTAACTTCAAGTCCTAAAGAATTTGATGTACTTCTTGTAAGTCATCCAGTTTGCCAGTAAGAACTTAGCCCAGATTAGTGGTAGCCAGTAGAGGTGGGACCCCGGGCCCATTACCGGCTACCGGATTTACCGGTTACCGGTTCTCAAAGAACCGGATTCCCGGATTAAATCCGGTATACCGGTACTGGTTTTATTTCATTGATTTCAATGGGGCACTGTGTCCCCATTGANGGGGGTGTTTTAAATTTGTTTTAATTAAGATGTTTTAGACTTTTTATGTTAAAAAATTGTTTTATATTATGTTGGAAGCCACCCCGAGATGCCGTAGGCATGGGAGGTGGCATATAAATATAAGGAAATAAATAAATAAATGTTTGAAGAACTGACGTGCTGGTGAAGAGCTCTGCTACAGTTCACTGATAAAATACCGCTGCAGAAAAGTGAACGCACACCGCAGGACCACATTTATGACCCAAGGGAAAAATAGTAAGGTCTGCAGACCAACAGGTGACCAAAAAAATAGGCTCCATTAAAACTTTCTATACCTCCAATATGGAAGAGAGGCCTAGATGCAAGACCCAGATAGACAAGATGGCGGGTGCCACAGGGACCAGGGAGGGAAGCCCAGAAACGAAGAACTTAGACCCTTACGGTCACATCTTACAATTGCTTCAGACACAATATTCTGAAGCAAAAAAAGACGGAGATCAAAAAAGCAAGGATGGAGTTCCAGTACTTGGATGTAAAAAAAGATAGAGACATCATCAAGGAGGGGATGGAGAAACTAGGAACCTCCATTAATATTATTAACAAAAAAAATTGATAAACTCACCCACAGGGTGACACAAATGGAACAAAGAGTCACTGAAATAGAGGATTCAAATTTTGAAAGGGCTAATGTCCTACAAGAGTTAATAAAATCAAACAAATTTCTGGCTGCTAAGGTGGAGGACTTAAAAAACAGACATAGAAGAAATAATTTCAGGATCTACAGGGTCCCAGAGGGATTAGAATCGACAGGAGCCATTGATCTTGTTTAGTGGGGTGGGTGGGTAGGAGGGGATTTTTAAGATATTTTTAAATTGTTGATGGGGTTTTGTATTTTTTAATTGATTTTTAATGGAATTTTATTATTGTGTGTTTTGGTGTTGTAAGCCAACCCGAGATGCCATAAGCATGAGGGGGTGGTTAATAAATATTAATAATAAATAATAATAAATAAATAATAAAATCATATCCTCAGTTTTTCCAGATAAGCCTGATTTCCATGACATAGAGATAGAAAGGGCACACCAGGAACTGAAAGCCAGACCTCAGAATAATGAAAAACCAAGGGCACGCATTGTGAAGTACCTGAGATTCCAAAATAAGGAGGTGGTGATAAGAGCTGCAAGCATCTCTAAAGATCTCTCTTTTGAGGGGAGTAAAATTACCTTCTTCCTAAACCTGGCAGGAGAAACTCTAAATAGAAGACACCAGTGGTATGACTACATGGGATCTTTCAGAAAGGCAGGGATACCAGCCCAAATACAGTTTCCACCACACTTCTCCTTCCAACACAGAGGACAAAGAAGATTCTTTAACATCTCACAAGACCTGGAAAAATATATGAAAATATATATATATATATATATATATATATATATATATATATTCTATTATAGAATATATATATTCTATAATAGAGTAACAGACTGTCACTACTAAATGNAGGGTGCTCTTGCTCATTCTGAAGTGGGTCCTCCAGTCTTGCTCTTCCCAGTGGGCCATCGCCCTCGCCCACCAAGCCTGTGGGAGATCAGCAACCCATAGGGAAATGGCTATGGGCATAGCGAGCAGGGCTGCCCTGCGCAGGGTCTCCCTTGCCCAGAGGAGGCGCCTGGCAGCACAACGGAGCAGTGCGGGTCGGGTCTGGCCCCGGCTCACAGCCTGCCAATCCGCCCCAGAGACTCGCAGCACCCTGAGTCATGCCCGGGCTCTCCAGTGTCCGTGTTGGGCCCAGAGGCCCCACGCGGCTGCTTGGGTCTGGGCAACACGCACCCGGGCTGCCAGTTGCTCCTCCGCGGTCTGGAGGCGCAGCTGCTCGGTGTGGTCACGGAACCACTCGGCTGCGAGCGCGAGGAACATCCAATAGGCTGCTGCCCTGTCACGCTCCATGGTGGTGGGGCCCACTGGGGGGGCGGTGCTTTTATACCGTGCCTGTGAAGGCAGGGCTGTCAGGGGGGCGGGGCCCTGCCCGGCCATGGGCCTCCCCAGGGGGGGCCAGGGCATGGGTGCGTTCAATTGGGTGCACCAGCAGGCGGGCCACCTGGCCTCACTCCTGCATGGGTGCATGGTTCTGCGTGCTCCCAGGACAGCTGCATTCCATCAGCCCTCTGCAGCGCCAGCCCAGCGACCCTCCCACCACTGTTTGCTGCAGGATGGCCTTGAAGGTGCGATTAGCCAGACAGGGAGATCGCTGTTGTGTTGTGCAGCTGGGCCGGGTCCGCGCCCCACGCCTCGCTCTGCTGTGCTACAATGTTGCAGTTCCCAGCCACATTCCCTGTACTCGGGACCCCTCGGTGCCCCTACCGGCCCTGGAGGGTGTTTTTGCCACCAGGGCTCTGTGTCATTCTCCCTGTGGTGCCGGACCATGGCTGGCTGCCCATCCCCGGGCTCCTGCTCCCCTGCCCCCCTGGGACCCCCCATATCTGGACCTTCCGTGAGACCATGTCTCTGTGCAACCTGTGGCATACCCCGGCTGTGCAGCTGCTGCTGGGCACCCCGGGCAGCCCTGCGGGCACCTATGAGAGCATAAGCTCTTGTTTCCATTACTTCGGCTATGAGGTGAGTGTTCGGGATTGCCGGCTGCATGCGGAGGCCCTGGGGCTTGTCTGGTTCCTTGAGGGGTGCATCCCAGACCAGCGGTGCTCCCATGTGCCCTGAACCGGCGCAGAGACCGTGTCAGCGCTGGTGGTGTGCGGTTTGAACGCCTTCACAGAGTGCCTTGCTGACGGTGGCCCTGCCTTGGCCGTGACCTACTTTTCCTGTGTGCACGGGGCGTGTGGGTACCAGCGAACCCATGGGGCGGTGTACCAGAGGCTGCTGGATCTGGGACATCTTCCTTGGCCCCCTTCTGCTGCCTGCTGTGTGCCGGAGCCTTCCGCAGTGGAGCTGTCAGCCCTGTTGGGGGTGTGGGCCCATGTGGACGTCCAGCTGACTCTCACCATGCCTGATCCCTTCAAGGCATACTACCTGATCGCTCACCACATGTCCGTGCAAGGGTACCACCGGGGCTTGCTCCATTGGCCCCACCTGGTTCACCGGGTGGGGCACCCGGGCCCTAGGCCTTCTGTGGCCCCCAGCGGCAGCCTGTGACCCCCCTGTGCTCCTCCCGGCCCCCCCGGTGTTGTGCTCCCATGTGCCCCCCCATCCTGGGTGCTTGTGTGACCTGGTGGTTGGGCCCCCCCGGATTGGGCCATGGTGCTTCCGGGGGGGGTTTGTGTCGTTGGACCTGGAGCACCTCTCCGCCTGTCCTGACTGCCCTCCCTCTGCTCCTCTGTGACTGTGGGGCCCGCGTTCCCCTCCTGGACCTTCTCCACCAGGCTGGCTGTGCCTTGCGGGCCCCCATCGTGCCTTGGTCCTGGGGTCCTGGCCCACCCTTTCCGAGACTGCCTGCGTTGCTGTGGGGGTGCCTATGTGGACTGTGGCGCGGTAGGGGGTTGCTGCAGCCTGTGTCCTTCCCTGCCCCTTTGCGGTGCCCCCCATCTTCCATCNGGGCTGAAACATCTAGCCCCCTGGCCTTGACCTGCGGTGTTCTGCATGGTTTCATTCTGTCTCCACAGCTGTTCAATGTGTATATGCAGCCCCTGGGGGAGATCGTGAGAGGGTTCAGGGTGTGATGTCACCAATATGCTGATGATACTCAGCTGTACCTCTCGTTTTCAACTGACCCAGGTCCTGCTGTCTCATTACTCTCCCAATGTTTGGAGGCCGTGGCGGATTGGATGAGGCAGAGCAGACTGAAGCTCAATCCCAATAAGATGGAGGTGATGGTGGTGGGAAGGGCAGGGAAGGTGCTGGCCACCCTGATGGGGAGGGTTCGCCTGCCTGTTGCTCTTCAGGTTTGGAGTCGGGGGTGGTTTTGGATTCGGGCCTCCATCTGGATCGGCAGGTGGAGGCGGTGGCTAAAGCTGCCTTTTGCCAGATGTATCTGGTACGGGGGCTTCGACCTTACCTCTCCGGGCCCAATCTGGCCACTCTCATCCATGCCTTCATCACCTCGAGGCTAGACTACTGCAACGCGCTCTATGTGGGGCTTCCCTTTTTTCTGGTTCGGAGGCTGCAGCTAGTGCAGAATGCGGCAGCCCGTCTCCTGACAGGGACACGGCAGCATGAGCACATAACACCGGTGCTCCGCGCTCTGCACTGGCTGCCTATAGTGTACCGAGCCAGATTCAAGGTGTTAGTATTGATTTACAAAGCCCTGCATGGTCTGGGCCCCTCATATCTCGGGCACCGCCTCGCCCTCCGTGCCTCAGAGCGATCCCTTCGGTCCACCGGGGGCGCCTTTCTGGAGGTCCCCCATGTAAGACGGGGGGGCACAATGGAGAGGGCGTTCTCGGTGACCAGGCCACGGTTGTGGAACTCCCTCCCAGAGGAGGCTCACCTAGCCCCGAGCCTGTTGGCCTTTCAATGTATTTGTAAGACTTGGCTGTTCGCCCAGGCCTTTGGAGGGGAGGGGGGGGGGATTAATTTCTGTGGGGGGTGTTTTAAATTTGTTTTAATTAAGATGTTTTAGACTTTTTATGTTAAAAAATTGTTTTATATTATGTTGGAAGCCACCCCGAGATGCCGTAGGCATGGGAGGTGGCATATAAATATAAGGAAATAAATAAATAAATGTTTGAAGAACTGACGTGCTGGTGAAGAGCTCTGCTCCAGTTCACTGATAAAATACCGCTGCAGAAAAGTGAACGCACACCGCAGGACCACATTTATGACCCAAGGGAAAAATAGTAAGGTCTGCAGACCAACAGGTGACCAAAAAAATAGGCTCCATTAAAACTTTCTATACCTCCAATATGGAAGAGAGGCCTAGATGCAAGACCCAGATAGACAAGATGGCGGGTGCCACAGGGACCAGGGAGGGAAGCCCAGAAACGAAGAACTTAGACCCTTACGGTCACATCTTACAATTGCTTCAGACACAATATTCTGAAGCAAAAAAAGACGGAGATCAAAAAAGCAAGGATGGAGTTCCAGTACTTGGATGTAAAAAAAGATAGAGACATCATCAAGGAGGGGATGGAGAAACTAGGAACCTCCATTAATATTATTAACAAAAAAAATTGATAAACTCACCCACAGGGTGACACAAATGGAACAAAGAGTCACTGAAATAGAGGATTCAAATTTTGAAAGGGCTAATGTCCTACAAGAGTTAATAAAATCAAACAAATTTCTGGCTGCTAAGGTGGAGGACTTAAAAAACAGCCATAGAAGAAATAATTTCAGGATCTACAGGGTCCCAGAGGGATTAGAATCGACAGGAGCCATTGATCTTGTTTAGTGGGGTGGGTGGGTAGGAGGGGATTTTTAAGATATTTTTAAATTGTTGATGGGGTTTTGTATTTTTTAATTGATTTTTAATGGAATTTTATTATTGTGTGTTTTGGTGTTGTAAGCCAACCCGAGATGCCATAAGCATGAGGGGGTGGTTAATAAATATTAATAATAAATAATAATAAATAAATAATAAAATCATATCCTCAGTTTTTCCAGATAAGCCTGATTTCCATGACATAGAGATAGAAAGGGCACACCAGGAACTGAAAGCCAGACCTCAGAATAATGAAAAACCAAGGGCACGCATTGTGAAGTACCTGAGATTCCAAAATAAGGAGGTGGTGATAAGAGCTGCAAGCATCTCTAAAGATCTCTCTTTTGAGGGGAGTAAAATTACCTTCTTCCTAAACCTGGCAGGAGAAACTCTAAATAGAAGACACCAGTGGTATGACTACATGGGATCTTTCAGAAAGGCAGGGATACCAGCCCAAATACAGTTTCCACCACACTTCTCCTTCCAACACAGAGGACAAAGAAGATTCTTTAACATCTCACAAGACCTGGAAAAATATATGAAAATATATATATATATATATATATATATATATATATATATATTCTATTATAGAATATATATATTCTATAATAGAGTAACAGACTGTCACTACTAAATGGCAATCTGACCTTGTTGCCTGAGCTTGAGCAATTCAGTTTTGTATGAAAGCATAAATACATACTTTAATTATGATGGGTTTATAGCCCAAATTAATCCTTTAAGTATTTTATTGCCTTAAGGTTCATTATAAAAAGTTTATAATTGTTCAAGCCACTAGTTGGCAATATGCGTTCATCTTCTTTAAGGGATAAGCAGCTTGACTGCATTGGTTTTAATTTGATATTGTATACAATATAAAACTGCATTATCAATAATCTATCGAGGGGTGGGAATTTCGGTTCCCCCAGTATCTGATACTGCCAGTATTTTCCTCTACCGGCAGTATTGGATTAATCCGATAATTGGGGGTACCGGTACCTGTTCCCCGTGCCAGATTTTTTTACATTGCTGCTATTGAAATGAATGGCCACAATGTAAAAGAAAGAAAAAAACACTTTCCCTCCCCCATCCAGGCTGCGCGGGTGGAAGGGGGGACACCCCCCACCCACCCTACCCAGCCTGGATTTTTTTTAAAAAAAAATTTACCTGAAGTCCCTGCTAGTTCAGGCTCCAGGCCACCTCCAGCTCTGGCTCCGGCTCCGGATCCCTGCTAGTGCAGGCTCTGGGCCCCGCACTAGCAGGGACTTCAGGTAAAAAAAATAAAAATTAATCCAGGCTGGGCAGGGCGGGTGGGGGGTGTCCCCCCTTCCACCCGCACAGCCTGGGAGGGGGAAGGAGGAGGTTGGTTTTTTTCCCCCATTGATTTCAATGGGGACAGTTCCCCATTGAAATCAATGGAAAAATACCGGTATCGGTATACCAGTTCTAATCCGGTAAACCAGTTTTTGGGAAACCAGTATCCGGTAAAACCAGTATCCAGTTTTTTGCCTGAAGTCCCACCCCTACTATCTACAGTTAGGTTTTATTTAACAAAACCAGGCTGGGTACAAGATGTACACCCATACCCATGAGATCAAGCAAACCCTCCCTCCCACTCCTGCACTGATCAATAAGGTTTCAGCAATGATCCAAGTAGAAAAGACCACACTCTTGCACTGGAAGAAAAAAGGAGTCTTTCATGCCTCTCACTTATTTGTGAAAACTGAGATAAAAACTATAAACACTTTAGAAAATAATGTAAAAGAAAAAAATTAACTCTTGGATTTATAACAAGATCTATAGTTCCTTCAACCACCATAAAAACAAATAATGCTTTATAAGGCCATTTTTACATGGACTGCCCCCCCCTCCCCCGCCACTCAGTGTTTGGGCAGGTGTGAGGCGGAGGGACAGTACATGTATACGGCCGCCAGTGAGTGGGGGGATGGGTGTGCAGCAGGTGTGCACCCGTGTAAACGCCACAGGCAGCGGCTGTTTGTGCATGCACGCTCCCGCTGTACACTCACCAACACCCTTACCCACACCCAGACCCACACCCACACCCACACCCAGAATGGAGGATGCTCCATGGGTGGAGGTGGGTGTGGGTAGGTGGAGGTGGGTGTGTGTCCATGAAAACGGGCACACACACCCCTACACCCGCCACGCCGAAACACCCACCCACCCATCCCTGTCTGTGTAAAAAAGACTTTTGAAATACTCACCCAATTGAGAGTCTACTCTTTATAGACACTTACACTGGTAAAATTTTGTCAAGGCTGTATAAAAATTTAAGAGGCATATTCCACCTGACAGATGCAGGGTATCTTGATAAATGAAGTGAGGACCTAGAATTGGAAATTCCAAAAACAGATATGAATCAAATTTGGAACCAAATGTTTAAAAGTGCCAGTTACTTATTAGTCAAAGAAAAACAGATTAAATTGACCACTAGAATCTATTTGACTCCAGAGGTCTGTGTACTCATATCCCCAAGACATGGACAAGCCAGCCATCATTCTTGATGTAACCAAGCCAAGCACGTGCATCTGGGACCTTGCAACTTCGTGAATGTTACACTCCTTGTCTCTCCCTCTGTTCCCCTTCCTTCATCTCCTCCCCTGCCACCCCCACCCCCACCCCACCCCCATCTCTCAGATTGTAAGCCCTAGGGCAGGGACTGTTTATTCAATTACTTTGTAAAGTAATTTGCCACAATGGAGAGGGCATTCTCGGTGGCTGNGGCACCCCTGCCCCCCCTTCCCGACCTTTCCCTTGGGTGGGTGCTCCCGCGTGTGCGTGTGTGCATGTGTGTGTGAGTGTGTGTGTGCCCGGGCGTGTGGTTGTGCTGTGTGTTGCGCTGTGCGACCGCTGTGTGTGTGCGCCTGCTGAGTGCGGTACCTGTCAGCCCCTTCTCCCTCTTCCCCCCTCCCTTCCCGTTTCCCTTGTGTGGGCGTTCCCTTGTGTGCCTTTTTGCTTCGTTTTGCCCTCAGTCGGCCATGTGTGTGTCCCGCCCCTGCCCGGTGTCTTCTGGGAGTTTTGACCACGGCCGGGGATGGGCGTCACGTCTGTTGAGCTGCCCCGATCCGTGATGTGTCGGCCCGATTCCCGGTCGTGGTCCAGGTCCCGTCACGTCTGTTTGGGGCTTTTCTTGGTCTCTCAGCGTGGTAGTTTCATTCACCCCCACCGGGGATCCACTGTGGTGAACCGCCCGCCCGTAATGTCTGAAATCACCCAGAGAGTCTACAACTTCTCTAGGCAATTTTTCCATCCCTGAACATCTCTTACTGTAAGGAACTTTTTCCTGGTGTCTACCTGAAATCGACCTTCCTGTATCCAGAATGTCCATGTCTCATTGGATATTTTCAGACGTTACGAGATCACGCTCAACCACAGTGAACCACGGTCAATTCCGCGGCGGGGCCAAAGCGCCCTGAACGTCTGTTCAGCGGCAGCCAAATGTTCACCACAGTCAATACCCACATGGGGTCAAAATCAACCACACTTCCAGAGCTCCCCCCGGACCATCTCCGAAAGCGTGGTCAAAGAGATTCCAGACCGGAACCAACAAAAAGTAACGTCTGGACGGTGACCACCGGCTGGAATCAAAGAAAATGATTCCCAGCCAGGGACAAAGCACACAGTGTCACTGGCAGGCAATGAGCAACAACACAGGCTGGGGAGGTAGATTTAAAGGGCACATGACAGCAGCCAGGATGAGCCGTCCCGGCGCCTTCCGGGTGCTTTGACCACGACCCAGCCCAGGATCAGCATAACATCTGTTGCACTGCCCCAGGCTGTGATCTGGCGGCCTGATTCCCTGCCGTGGTCCTGGTCCCGTCACGTCTGTTCAGGGCTTTTCTTGACCACGGGGGGTGGTTGTTCACTTCACCCCCACTGGGAAAACACTGCAGTGAATCGGGACCGCATACTGTCTGAAATCACACATTAAAACACAGTAAATGGGGGGGGGCAGGGAAGCGCTCTGGGCATGTTCTGGCCTTGAGGCAGGTGATCCGTTAGTGGGGGATGTGAGGGTCACACCCTTGTCATGGANCACGCTTCCCGGGACCTTCCCCCGGCTAGCCCGGGAAGCGTGGTTCAAACGAACCCCATGTGGGGATTGACCATGGCCAACATCTGGCGCGCCGCGAACAGACGTACGGGACACGGTGACCACAGGTGGGTATTCACCGTGGTTCACTGTGTTCACGTAACATCTGAAATCACCCTATATCTACCGGGTTTCCCTTGTCCAAATGCTTATTTACACCCTCAAAGAATTCCAACAGATTAGTGAGGTATGACTTACCTTTGCTAAATCCATGTTGACCCTTCCCCATTAAGTTATGTTTATCAACATCCCCAGCGATTCTGTTTTTAATGATAGTTTCCTCCATTTTGCCCGGCACAGACATCAAGCTTGTTCTGGAACCAAGTAGTTTCCAGACTTGTATGATGCACAAGTCATAAATTCAACACGAAACGCTACATGCCAAGTGCTTTTTCTAGCTGTCATACACTCCATTGCAAGGAAATGGAAATCCCTGACTGACCCAAAAGTGAACTGGATGCAGACTCTGGGTTGTAGCGTCAATGGAAAAAATGTTATCCAACCTTAACAGCAAGATTTCCATCTTGCTGTTAAGGTTGGATAAAAAAATTTCCATTGACACTACAACCCAGAGACTTTGTACACAGAGTCTCTGTACGCAGAGTCTCTGTACGCAGACTTGTACGCAGTATGGTCGCCATTTGACCAATAATAACCAACGATATTAACTTCAAGATTTTGAAAATACAATCAACCGACAAGAAATATAAAGGACGCACATCTTAAGTTACATTGCAACTCACATCATTAAGTGAAGAGGTCACCTCTTTGACATTGTTATCATCACTTGCATAATTATATTGGGGTTTTTTTCTTTATTTTTCTTTATTTATTATTTATTATGTTACGTATACCAAACTTTGTATATTCCTCCATTGGTTGTGAGGAAACAAAATTGATGTCTTTTTTACTTACTAAATAAAAAATTAATTTAAAAAACCCACAGTAAATGATGATGAGACTGTATTACAAGGGACTGAAATGTGGCCTGCAGTGGTCTCTTACAAGACACTTCTCCATACACCTTTCTACACAGTCAGACTACCCGAGTCCTGCTTGTCTGTAATATTCATTCACCAGCCAGCTCCTCGCGTGTGAGAGAGACTTTGTGGCCTCTATTGATCAAACTATTGGCTTAGAAAGCTAGGAGTGGAATAATAGCATAATTTCCAGGGACCTCAATCGATCAGAACCACTATGCAGAAAAAAAGTCACCTTCCTAAATTAAATGTTAGTTTACTTCAGAAGTCAAGAAGCTTCTCTCTCTTGTGTGTGAGAAGTGGGGGATTCTTCTATTTGGCAAACTTTTCTCAGGCTAGTCAAACTTTCTGGATTATCAATCAGAGAGCAGGAGGGAGCAATACAGCCATTACACATTACATTGCAACCAGAAAAAAAAAAAAATTCTTCCTTCTTTTTTTTTTTTTGTCTTGCATATGCAGATGCTGAGCCTGGCAGTGACTTTTCGGATTAGCAGATTGCAGCATCACTATAAACACTTATCAACAAACCTCCAAATGATTTTATAAGTCTCAAGGAACCAGAGCACAGAGTTATCATCAGTCCCTGCTGCTAATGCTCTTAGAATCTAAGCACTCACTACAGAGTTAACAGTAAGAATGCCCCAAATAATAACCCTGAAGCACCCTAGCTTGAAGAAACCAAAACATTATTCCACACAAATGCAGCATAAATGTCTTGTGTTTTTATGTGAGGCATTTTCTCCTCAGGACGCTGGGCACAGTTTTCAAAAAAGTGCCAAAGGTAGGTCGGGGTGGGAAACCTTCACTTTCCTGTGAGCCACCTTGAAAATTAGTACAAGCGCCACAGATCAGATAGGAGTTGAGAGCAGTATGTTCAAGGGGGCTGTTCAAATTGGACGAAAGAAGGGGGAAGGCCCAGGTCATGGATCTCTGCCATGGATTCATCCCCTATCATTGAGGGTATGCCTCATCTCTGCTCCCTTCCCCTGAGCTCACTCTTTCAGTGCTTGAAAGAGCAACATAACATCTCAGTCTTCTGCCCAACTTGGAACCAGAATGGATGGACAAGGACGTGCTGGAGACAGGAAGAATCTATGACTGGAGCTCCTGCCTGGGACAGGAACGAGCAGACAACAGCATGGGAGAAGAGCTGGTAGGAAGATGGGTTGAAATGTTCACTTTTATATGATACTCAGGACAGGAAAGAGGGGCAAAGCTGAAGCTGGGGAAAGTGGGGCCACTGCCCTCAGGGTCCAGTGTTTCAGCAGGTCCCAGTAGGGCCAGCTCCATCAGGATATCCAAATGTCCTTCTTTATCTCTGCGGGAGCTGACAGTGCCTTCCCCAGTGAGCCAGGAGCCAGCGACATGTCTGTCAGCAGCTGCCAGACCTCAGTCCCACACCTTTCCCCCCTACACCCATGCTTTGCTTTCTCTACTCCAGAACCCCGGTCTGCTTCATTGCCTCACCTTCTCCGCATTACTCCAGTGACCCCCCCGCCCCATGCCTGCCTATCTCCTCCTGCCCTGGCCTTTCCACCTGGCCCCCATCCCAGTTAGAATGGGGCCCAGTAATTTGACTTGCCCATTTAAACCTAGCTATGCCACTGCAGAATAACTGTGGTGCCACATTTGTGTGGACTGGATCCTACAAAGATGTACAGTCACCACAGAGCAGCCTGCTACACTTACCTCTGAAACATCCCAAAGGATCAGCAGTGGGTGTGGCACCTAGTATAAACTAGGGGTTGGACACCGGGGAGAATACCAGATATCAGATTTACCAGTATTGGATTTACCAGTATCAGCATACCGGATTTTTAACATTGACCACTTTACTGGTATTTTTACATTGCGGCCATTGACTTCAATGGCCGCAATGTAAAAAAACCCGGTAAAGCGGCCAATGTTAAAAATCTGGTATGCTGATACCGGCAAAAATCAGAATATCGGATTAATCCAATACACCTGATTATCGGGTGTATCGGATTTATCCGATACTGATATTCCCACCCCTAGTATAAACACACCATGCCTGCACAATGTCATTATAATGTTAATGCTGCTCTTGAAAGCTGGGTGTTGCCAGCATTGGGCCAAGTAAAAACATGACTGTGGCAGTTTATTAATCATTTCACTCTAGCAAAGCCTAATGTAACAAAATGGGAGTGTTAAACAAATGCCTGACTCGTTAAAGAAATATATTGCATTCCCACTGCGATATCAGCTCATTTTAAGATACTTGGCAATATAATTGAAGGTAATAATACTCTGGAGGATAATGTACCAGTCAAATACATCTACAGTTTAGCTTTGTTTCTATATTTATGGGTTTATTTGGCTTTAAATCTACCTCCATACTTTTGGAAGGGACTGGATCGACTGTACTTGTGTCATCTGTACTGGGGCCTTGCCCATCACGTTGATCATATTCAACCCTCTGTACCTCTCCTTTTCAACTGACCCAGACCCGGCTGTCTCATTGCTATCCCAGTGTTTGGAGGCCGTGGCGGAATGGATGCGGCAGAGCAGACTGAAGCTCAACCCCGATAAGATGGAGGTGATGTTGNGGCCCTGGGGATTGGGGGACATTTATGATGGCCCTCTGATGGCCGGGTGGGCCGGGGCCGAGCCCCCAGCCAGGCAGGCCCCCCAATGCCATGCTGGTGTCCATGGTTGTGTGGTCGGGTGCACCTGCTGCCGGCGCATGGGGCCTCGCACCTGCACAGGCATGCGGTGCTGCGCGCTCCTTGTGCAGCTGCATGCCATCAGCCATCACCACCCACCCACCCCTGTTTGCAACACCGTGTCCTTGCCAGCCTGATTAGCCGTTCTGTGTGTGCAATTGTTTTCTGCAGCTGTGCCGGGTCTGCACCCCACAGCTCGCAGCGTTGTGCTACAATGTTGTGGCCCATGGCTGCCTGTCCTGTCCTTGGGACCCCTCGGAAGCCCCCCCAGCCCTGGAGGGTATGTGTGCCCCCCTGTCTGTGGTGTTATTCTCCCTGTCTAGCTGGACCATTGCTGGTTGTGCATCCATCAGACTCCCGCTTCCCGGCCCCCATGGGGCCCCCCATAGCTGGACCTTCCGCGAGACCATGTCCCTGTGTGACCTGTGGCATACCCTGGCCATGCAGCTGCTCCTGGGCTGCCCAAACAGCCATTCGGGTGCTTATTCGAGCTAGAGCTCTGGCCTTCACTACTTCAACTATGAGACGAGCGCTCGTGATTGCCGGCTGCATGCGGAGACTCTGGGGCTGGTTCCCTTCCCCGATGGCCACATCCCAGAGATGAGGTGCTCTCATGTGGCCTGGTCTGTGGCAGAGACCGTGTCTGCGCTGTCTGTGTGCAGCCTGGCCGCCTACATGCTCTGCCTTGCAGAGGGGAGCCCTGCCTTGGCCGTGTCCTACTTTGACTGTGTTCACGGGGCCCGTGGGTACCAGCGCTCCCGTGGGGTGGTGTACCACCAGCTGCTGGATCTGGGACAGCTTCCATGACCCCCTGCTGCTGACTGCTGTGTGTCAGAGCCTGCCGCGATGGAGCTGTCAGCGCTGTTGGGTGTGTGGTCCCGTTCGGATGTGCAGTTGGGGCTGCCCATGCAGGATCCCTTTGAGGCCTACTACCTGATCGCCCACCACATGTCCTTGTTGGGGTACCGCTGGGACACGATCCATTGGCCCCACCTGGTTCACCGGGTGGGGCACCCAGCCCCTGGGCCCGTGGTGGCCCCCATCAGCTGGCTGTGAGTCCCGGTGTGCCTCCCGGCCCCCCGGTTGCCTGCCCCCGTGTGGGCTCCTGCCCCTGCCTTTGGGGCTGGTCTCCGCTGGCTGCTCCCTCCCTGATGTCTCTGCTGTGCTGCTGTGATGCCTGCTTCCCAGGGTGCTGATGCCCCTGCCTGTGGCCCTGGGCCCCCTCCGGGCCCCACCCCCATGGTCTGCCTCCACACCCGGGGTCCCCTCCATGGTTGCCTTCCCTGGTGCCTGGGTCCGGTGCTCTGCATGGCCTCACCAACCCGCCTGTGTCCTGCAGACTGTCCCCACTCGCCAGCACTGCCACCTGCTGCCCCGCCCCCCCCTTGGGTGCCTGTGTGACCTCGGGGTTCTGTGGTCCCCGGACTGCCCCTCACTCCTTCCTCCATGTGTGTGTGTGTGCATCCTTGGACCTGCAGCGCTGCACCAGCTCTCCTGCCTGCCCTCCATCGGCCCCTATCTGGGTGTGAGGTCTACGTATGCCTCCTGGACTGCTCCTGGCCGGCTTGCTGTGCATTGCCGGCCCCCGCTGTGCCTTGGTCCCGAGCTCCTGGGGCCCCCCATTCCAGGGCTGCCAGTGTTGCTGTGGGGGTGCCCGTGCAGACAGTTCTGCTGTGGGGGTTGTGGTTGCCATTGCCTGTGTCCTGCCCTGCCCCTTTGCAGTTTCCCGCCCTCTTCCCTGTTCCGCCCCCCCCCCTTGTGCCCGTTGTGCCTTGTGTGGTGTCCAGGCACCTGTGTCCCCCTTCCCTTCTGTGTGTGTGTGTGTGTGTGTGTGTGTGTGTGTGTGTGTGTGTTCCTGGGTGTGTGCTTGTGCTGTGTGTTCCACTGTGGCCCCACTGTCTGTGTGCCTGTTGTGTGTGGTACCTGTCCAGCTCTTCTCCCTCTCCCCCCTCCCTTCCCATTTCCCTTGTGTGGGTATTCCCTT
>QEPC01008101.1:478219-513816 GCA_003113815.1 Sphenodon punctatus
AACAACAGGGAGACAGACTAACATGAAGACAAGGCAGGGTGTGGGAGGGAAACTGTACACAGAACTCACCACCACCAAACACTACACCCAACAAAGACAAAGGGCAAACAGGGTGCAGCTAGAGAAAGAACAAGGTGAGTGGGCCAAGCACAAGTCTAAGGGGAAGTGACTCAAGCTCCACACCTGCCACTGCCCTCAGCAGTCCTTAAATATTCCCCAGAACCAATCAGACTGTGGCAGGTGTGGCCACGCCCACCACCAGGTGTGCGTGGTAAGCAGGGCAGGAGAGAAAAGGGAGACTGTCATGAACAGGAACAGAGCCACCCCCTGCAGCCCATTGCCCACAGCGCAGGCTGCCGAGAGCACCTCCTGGAAGTCCCCAAGGACAGAGGTTCAAGGCCTGGCCGTGACAAATATGGCCAAGACTGAACTCCTCATCTTTCCCCCAAAATGTTCTCCCCTCCTACTTCCCTTTCAGTTTCCATTGAGGATGTCACCATCCAGCCTGTCCCTCAGGCACATAGGCTAGTATTCACTTTTTACTCCTCCCTCTCCTTTAGACCTCAGATCCAGGCTGTTGCCGAATCCTGCCACTTTCCCTGTATAATATTGCTAAAACAGGACCCTGCCTTACTGTTGGCACTACAAAAACTCCAGTCCATGCTCTAGTCATCCCTCGCCTTGACTACTGTAACTTCCCTCTTACTGGTCTGTCCAGCTCTGATCTCATTCCCCTCATCTCCATTCAATGCTCTGCTACCAATGTTACACACCTTGCCCATCGCTTTGACCATGTGCAGTCCCTCCTCTCTGCCCTACACTGGCTCCCTCTACAGGAACACATTCAACACAAGCTCCTGGTCTTCATCTTCAAGGCTCTTCATGGCCTTGCTCCCCCATATCTCTCTGCTCTTGTATCCCACCACATTCCTGCCCAGGAGCTTCACTCCTCCTCTGCCCCTAACTTTGTCTGTTTGCTACTCCTCTGCTCCTCTAAACGTCTTTGCCCCTTCTCTCTTGCTGCCTGCCCCCCATGCCTGCAACTCCATCCCTGGATACATTCCTTCTGCTCCCTCCCTCCCTCCTTTCAAATCCCTCCTGAAAACCTACCTCTTCCGTCAGGTTTTCCCTGGCTCGTTATGAGTGAAATTGCATCCTCTTCCCTCCCTCACTCAGAATCTCTTCCCTGTAAGCACATGTACCTGCATTTTCTTTTTTTTATTTTATTTTATTATAATTTTTTATTTTTAAATTTAAAAATACAAAAGAGGGTTAACACATAAGTGTGACAGTAAAAAAGTAAAAGCAAATAATCCACATTAAAAGGAAATAAAAAAGGGATAAGGGGAGATACAGAAACAAAGGGAGAATACAGATGTGCATACAGTCAACCCTTAAAATCTAAGTGTCGATAAATTTGTATTTTGAAAGCCCACTCAAAGATGCAATGTTCTTTTCTAGATTCTTCTTTTACCTTCAAATAGATTGGAGATTAATTGACAGTGGCTGTGATTCGGTATTTATATGTTTTGTGATAATATTCCAGCAGGGAGACCAGGTTACATAGAACTCTTCCAAGGAGTCATAGATACCAGCTGCAATTCTGTCCATGGCTAGCACAATCCAGAACCTTTGCAGCCAGGTCTCCATTGCAGGTCCCTCTGTGGATTTCCAGGTGCTTAAGATTACATGTATGGCTGCAAGAAACATCACCTTGCAGGCAGGTACCTTTGGATTTTTTTCTAGATTCTTTGGCCAAATGCCCAACAAAGCAATCTTTGGATCAAATGGTATTGAAAGTTCATTAGCTCTTTTGATTTCTTTCCAGATCTGACTCCAGAAGGCCCCCACTTTAGCACATTCCCACCAGCAATGTATATAATTGCCATTTAAGCCACACCTCCTCCAGCATAGTGGACTATATGCTTTGTTTATTTGCGCTAGTCGTTCCAGCGTTAAATAAAACCAGAGTGTAAGTTTAACTTGTGGCTCCCTAAACATTAATGATTTGGAGCATTTTTTCATCTGCATCCAATTTTGTACCATGTTTTCTTTGGTAATCATAATATGTAAATCATTATCATCCCAAGCGTCTAGGAATCCTGCATCTGGAAACCTTAGAACTTTTTTGACTGCCTGGTAGAGCCTAGAAATTATTAGGAATGTGAGAACATGGTTCGGACGGTCGGTGTTTGACCCGAACTCAGACCATTTGAATAGTCGAACCCAACAGCCAAACCGAACACCAGAACCCCTGAACAGTTCGGTCGCATTCGGAGGAGTTCGGGCACGTTTGGGTGGGGAAACAGTGCTGGAAGGGCCGGGGGGGGGGGGCAGATGAGGAGCAGACTTCCTGGTGCCAGGGGTGGAGAGGCTTGGACTAGCAGCCAACCTGCCCAATCACCATCCCTCTTTTCCTCAGACCACTAGCTTTGCAGTCTGCGATTGGCCACAGGCTAGACTGCACGGAGCCAATGGGAATTGTGGTAAGGTGGGCACAGCAAGTAACAAAAGTAATTTCCCTCCCCCCCTTCCAACTCCTTCTCAGCTAGCCACTGATTCTGTCAGCAGGCGTTTTCAGAAGTCCTCCTCTCACAGCACTTTGTGTTCCTCCCAATCCACTGCCATCCTCCTCTTATTTCACCCATTTCCACACATTTACCTCCATAGTTTCATTTATTTAGATTATATTAGATAAATGTAGGTGTTATTTTTATTTTTTACCCCTCCCTGTGTTTTTTCTCCCTACCCTCCATTGAATCCTTCCCTCCTCCCTGTATATGTTCCATCCCTGGTTCCCTTCCCCTGTTTTTGGATTTATTTAGAGTAGCATTAGATTGATTTAGGTTTCATTTCAGTTTTGTACCCCTCCCTGTGTTGTGTGTTGTGAGCTGTCTGTGTGTGTCCCCCCCACCTCCCGCATTCCTGTGTAGATAGATAGATAGATAGATAGATAGATAGATAATATTCCATTTAGTTCCATAGGTTTTAGAATAGTTAATAGCAGTTAGAGTTAGTGTAGATATACATAATATTAGATTACTAATTTGAATAAATCAATAAAAATATATATATATAATTTTCCTCTGCATTCTTTGAGTAGGAGAAATGAAGAAGGGAAGCAGGAGAAGCCGGTCTGCTGCCCATAAGGCAGGCAATGGGGCACATGGCAGAGGTGGCAGGGGCCGTGCCAGCCATGTAGCAGCAGCAGCAGCAGCAGCAGCAGCCCAAGACCATCACCACACCCCAAATTGCACAGGCCTGATTTTGACAGTCAGGCTTCCGAGGCTCCCAGCAGTGGCACTAGAGGTGTGGTTTGGCAGCACCTCCTGCCAGCGTCCTCCACTGCCACGCAGGACACTGGAAGTCCTGCAGTCCAGGAGGCTGCGGCTTTCTCTGCTGTGACTGCAGGAGCAGGTGCAGGTGCTTCGGGGTCAGATGCTCCTCCAGAGGCACCAATGTCCCCGACCCCCATTGTTGAGGTGATCCCCAGCAGTCCAGGGCTGGTGGATCCCACCCTGGCTGCTAGAGGCAGGGTCCGATTCCCAAGCACTGACAGTAGGGAGAGGAGCAGTAGTAGCAGCAGCAGCAGCTACAGGGGGCACAGGGAGAGTGGCAGCAGCATGGTGGGCAGTCGATCAGCCTCAGGGTCCCAGTACTCCCCTTTATGGGACATCACTCAGATTGGGGACAGCGAGGCATCCACTAGTCCTGCAGAGGAGATGTCTGGTGCTGAGGCGATGGCTGTCCCTCCGAGAGCTGTGTTGCCACCATGTTCTTCCCCTCCCAGCAGCGCTGTCAGCAGTGCATCACCTGGTGTGGGCCAGAAGGCAGGGGGGAGGAAATCCTCCATCTGGGCACATTTTAAGTTGGTGCAGGCAGATGATCCCAGGGAGGTGCAGTGCACTTTCTGCCAGAAGGTGGTGAAGTGTGGGCAGGTGCTCACCAACCTTGGCACAACTGCCATGGTGAGGCACCTCAAGGGATGCCACAGTGCTGTGCTGCTAAGCAGGCAGGCAGGGGCAGTGGACGCCAGCGGGTTCCCGACTGCAGCAGCAAGTCGTCCGCCTCCATCAGTGGGCAAGCGTCCTGCTCGAACAGCTGCCTCTAACAGCAGGAGTGGTATCACGGCTAGGGGGGAGGCCCAGCAGCAGCAGCAGCGTCAGTGCACCATGGAGGAGTTGGGGTTGGGGCAGCTACCAAGTCCATTGGCAGCTACAGGACATGGAAGGCAGCGTGGCTTTCAACTGAAAGCCACATGCATGTTGGCGGAAATGATTGCACTGGATGGGCAGCCCTTCTTGGCAGGACCAAGCATTTGGCAGCATTTGGCAGTGGCAGGAGGGGTCCTGAAGCAGGTTATAGGTGGGTCCTGCTTCAGGCAGAAGTAATGGACAGCCCCCACACTGCTCGGAACATCGAGGCAGCCCCGACCGCCATGGTGAGGGAGTGGGTCATGCCAGGTACGCCCTTCACCAANGCCCCCACACTGCTCGGAACATCGAGGCAGCCCCGACCGCCATGGTGAGGGAGTGGGTCATGCCAGGTACGCCCTTCACCAAGGGGTGCATGGGGACGGACAATGCGGCCAACATATTGAGGGAAGTCCATGAGGGGGGCTTCACCAGCATCCCCTGAGCCGCACACACCCTTAACCTGGTGGTCATGGTCGATCTGTGCTTGCGGGAGAAGGAGATTGGGACAGGCACCCTTAGCTCCCTGATCAAGCAGGGGAGGAAGTTGACCAGTTTCTTTAACCGGAGCATGAAGGGAAGGGCAGCAACCTCCTCCTGGCGAAGCAGGCAGAGCAAGGTTCTCCAGTGCACCAGCTGGTGCAGGAGTTGTCCACCCGGTGGAATTCAACCTTCCTGATGCTCGAGTGGCTTCTCGAGCAGAAAGCCGCCTTGCATCAGATTCAACTGGTGACAGACAGTGGAGCACCTCCAGGGTAGGATGGGGCAGAATGGGAGATCCTGGCTCACACGGTCTTTGTGCTCAGACCGTTCCTGGCCATGACGGAGATCTTCAGCTCCTCCATGGCCACCATCAGCCAGGTGACCCCTCTGGTCAAGAGTCTCCTGAGGAGGCTGGAGGAGATACTCCAGGGGTGGGATTGTGGCCCTCAGAGCAGGAAGCTCACGGATGAAGTGGTTGACCTGGTACGGCAGCTGAAGGCAGGGCTGAAGACGTGTTTGACGAGCTCCTGCAGTGGGCGGAATATGTTTTGGCAACTATGCTGGACCCCAGGGTCAAGGGCAGCATGGCACGCCAGACAGCACTCTATGGGCACTGGAAGGGTGACCTGGTGGAGAGGGTCCAGCAGGCAGAGAAGGCTCTTGAGAGCACGCGGCAGCAGCAGCAGGACATTCCTGGAGATGGTGGGAGTGGGAGCAGCCATCCCTTTCAGCCGGTGGGGTCTATCCCTGCCCCCAGCCCTAGCAGTAGCAGCACCATCAGCAGACTGAGCAGCAGCAGTACCCTTATTGCAAACAGAAGCATTTCATATGTACAGGGCACTCTGGCGTGCATGGGCTCATGCACAGCAGGGCAGGCAGCGTGGCTGAGGGCAGTGGTGGAGGTGGTGCCAAGGCAGAGTTACGTGAGGCAGTATGACAGCACCTCAGCAGCAGTAGAGAGCTATCTGGAGGAGGAGCCATGCATCCCTTGGCCTACTGGGCCGGCAAGACCAACGTGTGGCTGGCCCTGTCCAAAGTGGCCAAGGGTCTGTTGTCCTGCCCACCAATGAGTGTCCCCAGCAAGTGGGTGTTCTCCATGGTGGGGGACATTTGCTCGCCGCACCACCTAAGACTGGGGGTCAAGTTGGTGGAGCAGTTGCTTTTTATCAAGGTGAACCTTCCGCTGCTGGGATTCCCTGAGCTGCCCCTGGACAAGGATTGATGGTGGAGTTGCACATGCCATCCCATGCCAGGGGCAGTCTTGGGACGGGGCTCCTCCTCAAACTGGGCTGCTGCTGCTGAGGTGGTGTCCCTCCCTCCCAATGCCTGTCGCCTGCCCTGCCTCTCTCTCTCTCTCTGACTAGACAGCCTCGGCCAGCCTATCTGACTGACCTCATGACGCAGGGTGGCATTAGGAAGCTGTAAGCCTGCCAGCCGGCCTCTGGTTAGGCGATCTCAGCCCACCTATCTGACTGACTCTTTCTCTCATGCTCTGCAGTCTTCACCAGCCTATCTGAGTGCCCTACCAAGGTCCCAGACTGCCTTCCCTACTGCCTCTCATGCCACGCTGCCTGTCTGTCCACCCACCCAGGTTGCCAAGATCAAAGCCTTCCTCAGTCTGCCTTCTGCTCATGCCACCCTGCCTGTCTGCCCACCCTCCCAGGTGGCCAAGATCAAACCCTGCCTCAAGATGCCTTCTGCTCATGCCAAGCTGCCTGTCTGCCTGCCTGCCCAGGTGGCCAAGAGAAAAGCCTGCCTCAGCCAGCCTTCTCATGCTCATGCCATGCTGTCTGTCTGCCTGCCCACCCGCCTAGGTGGCCAAGATCAAAGCCTGCCTCAGTCTGCCTTCCCATGCTCATGCCACACTGCCTGTTTGCCCGCCCACCCAGGTTGCCAAGATCAAAGCCTGCCTCAGTCTGCCTTCCCATGCTCATGCCACACTGCCTGTCTGCCCACCCACCCACCTAGGTGGCCAAGATCAAAGCCTTTCTCATTCTGCCTTCCCATGCTCATGTCACGCTGCCTGCCTGTCTGCCCGCCCACCCGCCCAGGTGGCCAAGATCAAACCCTGCCTCAGTCTGCCTTTTGCTCATGCCACGCTGCCTGTCTGCTCACCCACCCAGGTGGCCAAGATCAAAGCCTGCCTCCATCTGCCTTCCCATGCTCATGCCACACTGCCTGTCTGCTTGCCCACCCAGGTGGCCAAGATCAAAGCCTGCCTCAGTCTGCCTTCCCATGCCCAAGCCACGCTGCCTGTCTTCCCGCCTGCCTCAGTTTGCCCATGCTCATGCCAAAGTGCCTGTCTGCCTGCCCTGTGGGCAAATCTGAAGCCCTGCCCTGGCCTGCCTGCCTGCCTCTCATGCCAAGGTGCCTGTCTGCCTGCCCTGGCAACCCTGGGTGATGTGCCCCACTGGCCTGGTAATCCCGCAGCTGCTGTCTGCTGGTCCATGGGTGCTCTGCCCTGGCAAATCCTAATGTGCCCACGCAATCCTGCTGCTGTCGTCTGCTGCTGTATGGGAGCTCTTCCCTGGAAAATCCTACCTTCCTGGCTCCATGAGTGCTGGGCACAAGCAAATCCTGCTGCTGTCATCTCTGCTGTTCCACAGGTTCTGTGTCTGGTCAATTCAATGTCTGCTGCTGCTGCCAATGCTGCCTCTTCTGCCTGTGGCATGGGTTGTGCTACCAGGCAATCCAATGTCTGCTGCTGCTGCCAATGCTGCCTCTGCCACGGGTTCTGTGCCCCAGCAATCCAATGTCTGCTGCTGCTGCCAATGCCACCTCTGCTGTCTGTGGCATGGTTTCTGCTACCAGGCAATCCAATGTCTGCTGCTGCTGCCAATGCTGCCTCTACTATCTGTTGCATGGGTTCTGTGCCATGGCAATCCAATGTCTGCTGCTGCTGCTGCAAATACTGCCTCTGCTGTCTGTGCCACAGGTTCTGTGTCCCGGCAACCCAATGTCCGCTTCTTCTGCCTCTGCTGTGCCATGGGTACTGTGCCCCGGCAATCCAATGTCTGCTACTGGGTGGCCACAAGCTTCACCACCAGGTAAGGCTTGACCAATTGGCAGAATATCTTGTTTAGATCCAGAGAGTAGGATACAAGCCTGCAATGCCCAGCCAAGTAGGGATTCTAGCCACCAAGCATTAGCTGGGCCTCTGCTGCTTCTCTGCCAATGCCAGCCAGCTTGCAATGCCTGGCCAAGCAGGGGTGCCAGCCACTGAGCCCTGGCCAGGCCTCTGCTCCACTGATGCCAGCCAGCCTGCAACTCCCAGCCCAGTAGGAGTGCCAGCCACTGAGCCCTGGCCGGGCCTCTGCCGCTGCTCCATCAATGCCAGCCAGCCAGCCTGCAATGCCCAGCCCATCAGGGGTGCCAGCCACTGAGCCCTGGCCGGGCCTCTGCCGCTGCTCCACCGATGCCAGCCAGCCTGCAATGCCCAGCCGAGCACGGGTGCCAGCCACTGAGCCCTGGCCGGGCCTCTGCCGCTGCTCCACCGATGCCAGCCAGCCTGCAATGCCCAGCCAAGCAGGGGTGCCAGCCACTGAGCCCTGGCCGGGCCTCTGCCGCTGCTCCACCGATGCCAGCCAGCCTGCAATGCCCAGCCGAGCACGGGTGCCAGCCACCGAGCCCTGGCCGGGCCTCTGCCGCTGCTCCATCAATGCCAGCCAGCCAGCCTGCAATGCCCAGCCCATCAGGGGTGCCAGCCACTGAGCCCTGGCCGGGCCTCTGCCGCTGCTCCACCGATGCCAGCCAGCCTGCAATGCCCAGCCGAGCACGGGTGCCAGGCCAGCCACCAAGCCCCAAGCCCTGTCTCTTATACACATCTAGATGTGTATAAGAGACAGGGCCTGTCCTCTGCCACTGTCCCACCAATACCAGCCACCCTGCAATGCCCAGTCAATCAGGGGTGCCAGCCACCAAGCCCTGCCAGGCCACTGCCACTACTCTGCTGATGTCAGCCTGCAATGCCCAGCCAAGTACGGGTGCCAGCCACTCTAGCCCCAGGACCCATTGTCAGGGTTCTGGGGCCTACATTCCAGCCAGAGAGGGTTGTCATTTCACTTCATTGTCCACACAGAAGCCAGCCAGCCTACAACACCCACCCAAGTAGAGGTGCCATCCACTGAACCCTGGCCGGACCTCTGCCACTGCTCTGCCGATACCAGCCAGCCTGCAATGCCCAACTCAGCAGGGGTGCCATCCACTGAGCCTCGGCCTGTCCTCTGCCACTGTCCCACCAATACCAGCCACCCTGCAATGCCCAGAGAAGCAGGGGTGCCAGTCACCAAGTCCTTGCCGGGCCTCTGTCGCTGCTCCGCTGATGCCAGCCAGCCTGAAATGCCTGGCCAAGTAGGGCTGCCAGCCACTCCAGCCCCAGGACCCACCATCAGGGTTTTGGGGCATACATTCCAGGCCAGGAGGGTTGTTGTTTCACTTTATTGTCTGCAAGTGTCCCACACAGAGGACAGCCAGCCTGCAACACCTGACCAAGGAGGGGTGCCATCCACCAAGCCCTGGCTGGGCCTCTGCTGCTGTTCTGCCAATGAAAGCAAACCTGCTATGGCCAACTAAGCAGGAGTGCCAGCCACTGAGCCCTGGGCAGGCCTCTGCCGCTGCTCCACCAATGCCAGTCAGCCTTCAATGCCCAGCCAAGCAGGGGTGCCAGCTGCAGTTACTGTGCCCAGGCAATCCAATGTCTGCTGTTGCTGCTGGTACTGCATGTCAGCCATTTTCTCCTCCCTCTTGTAGATGGGCATAGCTCGGATCACTGCACCGGCGGGTGGGGGCTGGGTGTCTACAAGATTCACCACCAGACAAGGTTTTCCCAGTTTGCAAAAGAGCTTCTTGAGCTCAGTCGAGTAGGATGCCAAGCTACAATGCCCGGCCAAGTAGGGGTGCCAGCCACCGAGCCCTGGACGGGTCTCTACCACTGCTCCGCCAATGCCAGCCAGCCTGAAATACCTGGCCAAGCAGGGGTGCCAGCCACTAAGCCCTGTCTGGGCCTCTGCCGCTGCTCTGCCAATGCCTGGCTGGCAGCCTGCAACACCCAGCCAAGTAGGGGTGCCAGTCACTCCAGTCCCAGGACCCACCATCAGGGCTCTGGGGCCATCTTTCCACTCACCAGGAGCCATCATTTCATTGCATCAAGAAACAGTCAGCCACTCCAGCTCCAGGACCCACCATCAGGGTTCTGGGACCTATGTTCCAGACAGGGAATGCTGTCATTCCACGTCATCCAGAAGTTGCCATTCTAGTCCCAGAACCCACCATCAGGGTTCTGGGGCCATAATTATGATCATGGGGAGCCATCATTCCACTTCATCTAGAAGCTGCCACTCTAGCCCCAGGACACACCATCAGGGTTCTTGGGCCGTCATTCCACTCACGGGGAGCTGTCGTTCCACTGCATCAAGAAGCAGCCAGCCACTTCAGCCCCAGGACAAACCATCAGGATTCTGGGGGCATCATTCTCCTCCTGGGGGGCTGCCCATCCACATCATCTAGAAACTTCCACAATAGTCCCAGGACCCACTTTTAGGGTTCTGGGGCCATCATTCCACTCATGCAGAGCTGTCATTCCACCGCATCAAGAAGCAGCCAGCCACTCCAGCCCCAGGACCCACTGTCAGGGTTTTGGGGCCTATGTTGCAGGCAGGGAGGGCTGTCATTCCACTTCATTGTCCACAACTGCCCCACTGAGGCCTGGCAGCCTGCAACACCCAGCCAAGCAGGGGTGCCAGTCACCAAGCCCTGGCCGGGCCTCTGCTGCTGCTCCAACGATGCCATCCTGCAATGCCCAGTCAATCAGGGGTGCCGGCCACCAAGCCCTGGTTAGGCGTCTGCCACCACTCCACCTATGCCAGCCTGCAATGCCCTGCCCCCTATGGGTGCCAGACACCAAGCCCCAAACCTTCCCGGCCTCTGCTGCTGCTGCTGCTGCTGCTACCGCTGTGGGGTCTCAGACAGCCAGTCCTGGTGCCACGGGCGCTCCCAGGGTCCAAGCACCAAGTCTTCCTGCCCAGGCAACTCAGGGTGCCAAGCACCAAGCCTTCCCAGTCTCTGCTGCTGCTGCTGCTGCTGCTGCTGCTGCTGTGTGTCCAACGGCCAGCCCTGACACCACGGGTACCCCCTGGGGTCAAGTGCTGAACCTTCATGCCTGGGCAACCTGGTGTGCCAAGCACCAAGCCTTCCCGGTCTCTGCTGCTGCTGCTTCTGGATCTCCGAAGGCCAGCCCTGGTGCCACTGGCACCCCCAGGGTCCAAGCGATGAGCCTTCCTGCCTGGGCAGCCCGGGATGCCAAGCAGTCTCTGCTGCTTCTGCTTCTGGGTTTCCGACAGCCTGCCATGCTGCCACGGGCACCCCTGGTGGTCCCTGGAGTGCCCCAAGCCTCCCAGCAGCGCAGAACTGCACCAAACATTCGGGGGGGTCCGAACTCCACTGGGTCCGAACTCCACTGGATCAAATGCACGAACCCAAGCTAAGTTTTTAGTCTGAATGGCCAAACATCCAAACTCTGCCCTGTTCACACATCCCTAGAAATTATACCTTGATTAGAGCCTCCCAAGAATAGCATACATTCTAACAAGTCAAGTCAAGATTTATTCGGCACGGGCTTTCACCATGGCCAACAAAAACATACATACATATAAACAAAACAAAACAGAACATACTATATATCTTCTCATAACAGCTTAAGATTCAAATATCCATTTCTCATCTGCTGGTACTATATCCTCCTATATACTTTATCATCCAAAGAAACATTCAATCACAGAATCAACATAATACTAAAAGAATAAGAACTTTACACTTATAAAATATATAAAATACATAAACAATAAATCCCATAATAAACTTCATGTAACTCTACTTATAATTATAGCATATAATTGATACAAGCTAAAAGCTTCGGGGAACTTGTCCCGTCGGCAATAAATAAATGTACCGAATGAGCCTAAACCTTTAACATACGTACCATATCACGTAAACTGCAAGGTACTGTTGAAATTTGGCACTAGTTAACTCACTTTGTATTAGCCACATACACTAATCACACATCCCCGAAAGAAGGAGAGTCTGGAACCCTAAATGCCTTACTCCCCCATCCCATACATGGGAAGGATAACCCTACGAATCAAATACTATCCCAAGGTTTGTGCCTTTAGTCTTTGTCTCAGATGCACTCTTTTCCTCTCAGCCAAAGTTAAGAAGGTGACTATAGCCACCAACTCCTCTCTCTCCGAATGTGTGAGAAGAAATTGGTATGTGCCCTCACTATTAAAGTCATAGCCCTGTTTTAATAAGGGTAAAAGCCAGACTGTGCGCAAGGAGCCATAATATGGACATCTTAGCAAAAAATGGTTGATTGATTCAACCTCAGCTAACGAGCATGTACACAGCCATCTAAACTAGGGCGTATGATTTTGCCTACCTTCTGTCACAGCTGAGCAAATAATCTGAAAGCGAAGATGCGTATACAATCTACGGAGGCGTGGATTTGCTAGGCTATCCAGATACCCTTCAAATTTTACAGTGTGCTTAAACTTTCAGAAGGGGTGCTACTCTCCATTGATTTATTACTGCCTGATCCTCCTGAATCACTATGTCTCTAATCCTACCCTTAATTTCGGCCTCTATAGCTTTCAAGTTTCTACCCACAAAATATGCAAACAAGAAACCACAATTTGACAGGAGGTGAGACAAATAAAGTAGCCAGGGATAGGCTCTTATACTTATCGTAACTAGTTCTTCCCTGAAACATAGCAGCGGAAGGTCTGATTCATTCTGTGATAGAATACGTAGCCAGTAGCCAATGACAGAGGTTTTGGCAAGAGCATCTATAGAAATGATGCCCATCTCTGTTCGTAAAATTGCACCTGGAATACTTGGGCCAACCTTAAAAAGGCGGCGCAAAAATTCCCTGAAGCACTTCTATTAAGGACTCTAAGGAGTGCCTACTAAGGCACCTGTGTCGTGTCCAGAAAGAATCGACACTAACAATGCCTTCACCTTACATGATGAGGAAGCCTCATTCAGTTCATTTGCCCACTCCACAAAGGACAGGGATTTTGGTTGCAAAAGATATCCGCCTGGTTTCTTCCCAGCATAAGACTCAGAGTTTGAGAAGAGGCCTCCAAAACAAGTAGTAAGGACCAAGTGGTCACTTTCTGGTCTTATTATTAGGTCAACATCTCCAAAACGATCCCTAAAGCCTGCCTCCACAATAATAAAGTCCACTTTACTGTTCCCTTGCGGGCCCATAAAGGTAAATCCTTTAGCGGGATCTTGAAGGGGATCATCATTTAATAGCACTAACTGGAACTTAGACATAATGTCCTGTAGACAAGAATCTGAATAGCTCACTCTTGACCCAAACTCCTGGGACACACCATGAATTCCAGGACTTATATGGACATTAAAATCCCCTACCAACAGAAGAATTACCTGGGGAAAAGAATCCACCGTAATCAAAATTTCATCCTCCAGGAATGGCCAAACATCAGCCCTATAATAAGGGGATGAAGGGGGAGGAATATAAATATTGCATAACAAAATCTGTTCATTTGGACCCTCACCCAATCTTAAAAGCCCCATCTGTAGCTCTGGTCTAGATGAAGACAGGGGGTAAAGCAATTTGCCCACACCAATTATAGGCCTATCGCCAACCCCCCTGAAATTCGACCTTTTACTTTTGCCTTCTGGCCCCCATGTAGGGTAAATTGAAAGGGTGGAATTTGGATTAACTCCTCAGAATTTACCCATGTCTCCTGGGTAATGTCATAAGTTGCCAAAAATTCCCCCCAATCCTTATCCTTCAATTTAGATTTAATACCAGATACATTCCAGGAGGCCATCTGAATAAAATAGTGGCCTACTTTCTTTGAGGTCACCCTTGAGAGGTCCTCCTGCCCATGTATCCTCTCCAGTCTGGACTCATCTTTATTTACATCCTGGAATAGATGCCATTTTTGCACCAGAAAGTCCTTATTGCCCCCAGAAGACATGTTACTATAGGGTGCTGAATTAACCGGAATAAGAGCCCCTTCCTTGGTGTGCTACTGATCACCACCCTCATTCTCGACTATGTGTTCCCCTATCAGCACTCCCTTGTCTAATTGTCGAGACTGCCTGGGGGAGGTAGCCTGATTTAAATTAGCATTTTCCTTTGGGGCTAACTCTAAAACAACCGATGGGAATCCACATTCCGCTTGACTCAGAAAACGGGCGGCAGTAAATGCCTCCACATTATGAATAGGCTGATGGCAACCTCCCCTTCCTCTAATACTCCTGTCAGGATAAACAATAGATGCTGGTTGTATAGCCGCTTTAATCCTATCCAGTTTCTGAAATAATATATCCTGATCAATTACCGGGAGCTTGCTGAACATTTCTGAGAGTGGAGCCACACTCCCCTCATCAAAATTGGAGCACAAAAATTAGTTAATAGCCCTTACCACTCCTATTTGCCCTACCTGCTCAGCCACAGTCTCCTCAATACAATTCTCCTCCTGTTGTGACTGTATTAAGAGCCCTGTCTGGGTTACCTCAGCCCTAGGCAGTGAGGTTCCATCTCCTGACCTCCCTTCCCTCGGGGGAATAGCCTCCTGCTGCTGGATGAGGCTAGGGGAAAAGGAAGCTTCCAATGTATCCATATTAACAGTATCTAATAAAAAATCTACACCTAGGCCCGATTCCTTCCGAGCCGATAAAATAGACCCCATACGTCGTGTACCCAACTTCACCCTGTTTGGTGAAGATAGCTGAATAAGCGAAGACTGCTCATCTACTAAATCAGAAGCTCCTTCCCTAGCAAAAGCTCTGTCGATGGAGATGCCTTTGGTGAGAAGGCTCTTCCTTGCCTGGAACAATTTAGTTCAAACGCTGGAGGCTGTTGTTTAGATCCCCCTTACCTTCCAACAGGTACAAGCCAAGGTTCTTTGAAACTTTTTTGTTGTTGCGTAGATGGCAAAAATAACTATGTATTTTATAATAAAGTCAGTGGTCCACATTGCTCTCAGTCTGGGTCTGGATAGTATCTGGTGTCATAATGTCTTCTCCTACAAAGATATGTCTAGCTTGAGCCAGGCCCTTACTCTGCTGGTGCTGCAGTATTTTCTTTTCTTTTATGTTAAGTGATAGGGGTTTTTTACAGTTTGGGGGGGTTGAGTGGAGTAATGACCTGTCTAATTTCCAGTCTGAACTGGCAGAATTTCCAAATTTTCATTGCTGAGTTAGCAAAGGGATGTGTACCCCTGTCTATGCCGCTTGAGTTCAACCCATTGTGGATCTTTTGCTGATTCAAACCACATTTTGACTCCTCTAAGAGTCAACGTCCAATAGTATGCTTTAAAATTTGGCAGACCTAGTCCTCCCAAGTCTGTGGAGGTGAATAAAATGGATTTTCTGACTTGGGGGGTTCTTTTTTTCCCCAGATTATATTGAATGTTATTTTGTTAAGGGCATTACAAAATTCACTGGGGACCAATATAGGTAATGCCATTATTATGTATAATAGTTTAGGTAAAATAAACATTTTGATCAAATTTATTTTTCCCATCCAGGAACACCGGAGGGAGGTGCGATTGATTCCTAGATATCTTATTTGGGCATTATTAATTTGGAGGGGGTGATCTCTGTAATTTCTTGGTTAGATAGATTTTGTGTGTTTATTAAGAACATTTGGGACTTGGAGATCTTAACTTTGTATTCAGAGACCTGGCTGAAATCTTTCAGGAGGTTTTTATTAATCTAGGTATAAAATGTCTAATATCAGAAATAAATAACATGGTGTCGTCTGCATACACTGCAATTTTAATGTGTTGTGCACCACATTTTATCCCCTGAATTTCATCATTCTGGCAGATGGCAATTGCTAAGTTTCTAAGCCTATATTAAATAGTAAGGGGGACAAGGGACAACCCTACCTTGTACCCCTTTGCAATGCCATTTAATGCCATTGAATGTCTGTTCGCCATTGAATATCAATTTAGAGTTGGGTTTTTATATACTATTTTAATCCACTCTGAAAATTCCCCTATGATGCCCATATGTTTTAGGGTGGCCAATAAGAATGGTATTTCTAGGCGGTCAAAAGCCTTGTCTGCATGCAAGGAAATGACAGCCACTGGTATTTTTCCATTTTGTATTTTGAATATTACATTAATCGTCTTCTTGACATTGTCTATTCCCAATCTTCCTTTAATGAATCCTGACTGGTCTGGGGATATGATGTCTTTTATGCAGTGTTGTAATCTACAGGTCAAAATTTTAGTAAATATTTTAAAGTCTGTATTTAATAATGATATAGGTCAGAACCCTGAGGATTCCTCCAGACACTTGCCCAGTTTGGGGCACAGTGTAATGTTAGGGGGGGGAAATGAGAGACACCTTTTATGAAGCTTTCAGAAAGGAATTGTATACTTTGTCTAGCCGTGAGGAGAGTATTGGTTCATACATTTTATAAAATTCTGGCAAAAATCCATCAGAACCCAGGGTTTTATTATTTGAAAGATCTTTAATTATTTCTGACATTTCCTCCATAGTTATTGGGGCATTTAAAGTTCCTAATTAGTTAATTTTGGGTATTTTTAGTTGTTTTTTTAAGAAGTCTTCAATAAACTGGTACTTTGATATAATTTAGAGTAAAACTGTGCGAATCTATCTTTCATATCTTTACCTTTGAGGTTTATGTGGCCTGTTTTATCTCTGATGTAAGCAATATGAGCTTTTTCCCTTTTCTTTTTTTACCAACCACTCTAATGTGCAATCTGGTTTGTTGCCTTTTTAAAAGTAATATTGTTTTGTAAATCTTTATTTTTTAATAATTTGTTCCTGTTCTAGACAATTTATTAATCCTCTAATTTCAGTAATTTGTTTGCCCATCTTTTTGTTTGTTTGTTTGTTTGTTTTTTATGTAGTGTAGCCAATTTTAATTGTAACTCATTTATTTCTCTTGTTTGTTCTTTCCGTTTATAGGCCACGAAAGAGATGTACCCTAATGCAGGCCTTCATAGCCGCCCAAAGGATCACTGGGGATGTTTCTGGCATGTAATTATTTGAAAAATGTTCTTCCAGGTCTTCTTGGATTTTTTCCTTTATTGTTGTGTCTAATAAAATGCTCTTGTTAAGTCTCCAGTTATTATGTGTTTGCCTCTCCACATTTTTACCTTTCATTATTTTTAGCCAAAAGACATTGTGGTCGTTAAATGTGGTTTGTGTTATTTTGGAATGAGAACACAAGGCAAGCAAATCTCTAGATCAGGGGTGAGGAACCTTTTCTGTCCTGAGGGCTACATAGGGTAATTTCAGATGTTACGATACCACAGACAACCACAGTGAACCCCCTGTGATGGCCGCGGTATTGTAACGTCTGAAAGTACCCATGGTGGTTTCCACCAGATGTTCATCCCCGTGAACCCCCAGCAGGAATCCCTTTGACCATGCTTTCAGACCTCCAACCACCTGGTCCGGAAGCGTGATTAGATTGGCCATGGGCTGGAATCAGTGAAATGTAACGTCTTTTACCTTCCGCCGATCCCAGGTCGCGTCCCGACCATGGGAGGGGATCGGGTGCAGCAGCCACATTGGCCGATGCACCCACCTGTCTCCCAGAGGGTGGGTGGCTGGGGGAGTGGGGGGCAGGGCTATGCGGCCACACGTCACGTCACGCCGCACAGCCCTGCCCCCTCCCCAACCCCCGCAGGGAATGAGGCTGGCATGTCTGAAGGACGGCCGGTCTGATTCCTCACTGGGATCCGAAATGGATCCCAGTGCATGGTTGGACATACCCTGTGCATCTGAAATCACCCACTGATGTTGGGGGCTGGGATGCTTAACAGGTGTATTTTAAAAAAACAAGGGCCCAGATCATGGATCTGGATCATGGTTCTATCCCCTAGTCTTGTGTGCAAGTTCTCCTCTCTGCTCCATTATCCTGAGCTCAGTTTTTCAGTGCTTGGGGTAGAGACTGGATCCAGGAGCCAGATCCAGGCACTGGAAAGGGGCCACATAAAAACTTGCCCCTGGGCCTGAGGTTCCCTATCTCTGCTCTAGATACTAGCACATGGTTGATTAGAGAATAAGTCCTGTGTTTACAGGGATAAAAGGAATATTCTCTTCTAGTCGGATTTTGTGTCCTCCAAGTACTTATCCAATTGGCCTTTTGAATTAGCTCTGCAATTTTTGTGTGTGGCTTTTTTAAGGGTGCCCCCAAAGACTTATCTAATGCGGAGATAGTTGAATTGAAATCTAATGGGGAGATAGTTGAATTGAAATGACCAGTCTGCCTGTTGCTTCTCTTTTTATGATGGGGATAACTTCTTTTTAAAATGTCAGGGTGGGTATATTAGGAGCATACAGGCATACTATTGTGTATGTCTTCCCTTCAATGTCTCTGGTGACTAATAGATAACGCCCTCCTGGATCTTTGATTTGTTTAAGCATTTTGAATTGGAATGAGTTAGCAAAACCAAAAAAACTCTCCTGCCTTTTTGCTGTGGGCATTGGTAAAATAAAGAGCATTATATTTCTTGTGTCTCAATCGAAAATTGTCCTTATTCGCTAGGGGTGCAATCCAGCTCCCATTTAAGTCAGTGGTTAAACTCACATTGACTTGTATGGAGCTGGATTGCACCCTAGGTGTGTCTCTTGACCAGTAATTATATGAATTTTATTTTGGATGGCGAATTGCCATAGCTTACATCTCTTTATGGGGTAGTTTAGGCCCTTAGTGTTAATGGTGCAAATATTAAGGTCACTCATAATGTGTCTGTTGTTTAAGTGCTGAATAATATTTCATGGGTCTTGTGGTTCAGGATTTTCTTCTCTCCTTCTTGGGGATCTCTTTTACTAAGCTTTCCTCATTGCGTTGCTTAATAAATAAGAGTAAACCAAAGGGCATCATCTGTATCCAACTAATGGTGATGAACTATAAAACCCTACACGGTCTCGGCCCCTCATACCTTAGGGACCGCCTCACCTTTCGCACCCCAGAGCGGCTCCTGCAGTCCGCCGGGGGTGCCTTCCTGGAGGTCCCTCGTGTTAAGCGGGGGGCCACGATGGAGAGGGCATTCTCGGTGGTGGGGCTGCGGCTTTGGAACTCCTTTCCGGAGGAGGCTCGCCTGGCGCCTAGCCTATTAACATTCCCGCGTAGTTGTAAGACCTGGCTGTTCGCCCAGGCCTTTGGGAGGGAGGGGTAGGGGAATGTTTTAGTTCCCCCACCTATTTTTACATTGATTTTTTGCCCTGTTTAATATTTTAATATGGTGTTTTTATACATTTTAAAAATTTTATTGTATGTTTTGATATTGTAAGCCGCCCCGAGCTGCATGGCAGGAGGGGCGGGGTAGAAATTTATAAATAAATAAATTAATTAAATAAATAAAAATATAAAGGAATATTTTAGGATAGATAGATAGATAGATAGATAGATAGATAGATATTGAAGCTTGCTCTGCTGTAACTAGAGCAGAGCTTTATTATACTGTTCAGCCCTGTCTAAGTATTTTAGTTAATGTCATACATCCTTGCCCATGGTTTCAGCATTTACTTACTCTACATACATCTAACAATATATCCTGGGTTCTGTTAACTTAAAAAATACATTTATTTAACCTTAAACTTTAATGCCTACTAAAGGCAAAGAAAGATGAATAAGTACATCTTCAAATTTATATTTTCAACTACACCACCATCTAGAGGGCAGTTGTTGTCATGACAAGCAGTTATAAAAAATCTAATGTAGACCACCACCTTACAAATTAAACATTACTAAAGTGCTCAAAGTTCAACCTGCTGGCAGCTGTACCAAAATCAGCACCAAAACTGCAGACCAATTTATATTTACCGCCCTTGGTAAGTTTAACCCTTAAGTTTGCGTGATGTTTTCAAGTAGTAAAGCTACATCCAGTTGATTTTTTTCATGTGATTTTGAGATGTATGCATCCAGTTGTGCCATTTCTCTGAAGACCCTGAGTTTGTCTTTGAAATAGAAGGAGAACATTTCAGTGTGCAGAATACGTGCCCCGGTGCCTTGTTTGTAGAACATGACGTTTCCACTGTCTTCTTTTGTTTATGGTTTCCACAGAAAGTGGATTTTGCTGCCCTCAAATGTCAGATCTTTTGTTGCCTGGCTTCCCTTAATATGGCCTCTTTGTCAGTGTATCGCAAGCATTTAAATATTATTGCTCTGGGAGGTTCTCCAAGCTTTGGTTTGGGACAGAGCACCCTGTGCGCCCATTCAATTTCAATTTGTTAAAATTCTGGTTTCTGGGGGAAGGAGCCCTGCAGGACTTTTTTAACCAAATCGTTGGCATTGCTGCATTCTGCATTTTCTGGAATACCAATTATTTTTAGATTACAGAAGCGACTCCCATTCTCTAAATCCTCTACTTTATTTAGGAGGAATACTGTTGATTTGTCTAGTCCAGTCACCTTCTCTTCCCCTTCCCTGTTTGAGTCTTCCAGGGAACTCACTCTGCTCTCTCATTCAGTGACCCTTTTAAAAAGTTGGTCAAACTTTTTATTTAGAGTTTCACTAGTTGTTATTACCTTGGTGAGTCCTTCTTTTATGGTATCCTGATCTTGCTTGGCAGCTTCATACTGTAGGTGGATCATTTTAGTTAGTTTGCCCAGAGTGAATGGGTTGGGGCAATCCTCTTCTTCAGAAGTTCCCACTTCCTCCTCCTCTGTTGTGTCTGCCATTTTTGCTGCCTACTCCTCACGCTCCATCTCAGGGGTCATATTTCAAGCCCTGTAAAAGGCTTTAATTGTACCTGCAGTTGATTTTTAAAATTATTTTTAGTGCATCCTGAGCCCTTCCCAGACATCAGCAAGGTGTTTTTTTTCTATTTACTTTATGCTGAGCTGAGATTTTTTTCCTCAGGCAGCACGGAGCAGTTCCCCAGTGCGTCTACTCTCCACACATGCCCAGTGTACCCCTCCCCCCATGTAACTGCATTTTCTCAGCCTCATGAATGTATCCTTGTCTTTCCTGACGTTCACCTCTCCCTCGTTTCCCCCTTCCTTGTCTCTTTTAGATTGTAAGCCCTTTGGGGTAGGGACCTGTCTATAACTACTGATTGTGCAATGCCAGGTGCACTGCTATCACTATATAAATAAATAATAATAAAATAATAATAATAAATAATATAATGGTACGCTGCTTGGGTCATATTTGACTTTTGACCCTTTTGACCCTTTAATAGCTGGATGGAAATAGCCACCTTGGGAGATCTTAAGATCCAATGGGTGGATGACACCTATGGCCATTTTCACATGGACCCTTTTCACACAGACACTCTAACACTGACAAAATGGGTGTTACATTTTATTATACATGTTTCAGGGCTGCAGGTGTGCTTTTTGGGTGCCCTACAACATGCATGATAAAACACCCATTTTATCAGTGTTAGAATGTCTGTGTGAAAAGGACCACAGACGGCACCATGCACCGCTGAGTTTACTGTTCCGGCGGGTGTGGGGGGGGGGGGGCGTCTGTGGAAACGGACCAGCAGTGGGTGTGGGGATGGGTGTGCGCCAGGTGTGCACCCGTATGAACACTACAGGTGGTGGGTGTTCATGCGTACATACTCCTGGCGCACACCCACCCATCTCCACCCACGGGGCCATCCAGCAAAATGGAGGAGGCCCTGTGGGTGGAGATGGGTGGAGGTGGGTGGGTGTCCATGTAAAAGGACACACACACACACCTCCACCCACCAGGGCAGAACACCCATCCCCCCACCCACGCCGTCCATGTTAAAACGGCCTACCTCACATTGTAATGTCTCCTCAGAAAGAATGTGACAGCTCAGACAGAAGACCGACCATCCAGGAGGCATATAACGTGCTTGGTGGTCTCTGTACTGTACACGTTGTGGTGGCAGGAGATTTAACTGTTCTGAGGGGGAGGATCAGCTACGTGATTGTGGTTTGATTGAGAATTCTGTACTATATTCAGCTACACTATAATTGAGAATTCATTAAGCAGTCCATTTGTGCACAGTAAAGCAAAACAGCAGCTGCGGTAGGTAGGTGTTTATCCACACACACTTTGGATCAGAATAGCTTATCTGTATTTCATCTCCAAAATATTACAGCCCTGTTGTATGCATATGCACTGAAATACATGCAGTAACCTCCGGGAATTAAGGCTGAAGACAGAGGCCATTTTTAGATGAGACGCAGCCACTCAAGTCCACCCATTCCCGCCCCCCCATGCAGATCCACCCATCCCCCACGCATCCAGACACCCAACTGAAGGTAGCAGGGGGAGGGGTGCATGCTCCCATGACCCACGCACCACCCACTCATGCCCAAGCATCGGGGAGAAATCTGGGATCTCTGTGCAGGAGCAGGCCAAACCATGCATACGTACGGCGCACACCCATCCCTGGCCTATTTGATTCCCTCCCCACCACTCACCAGACAAGCATGGGTGCTCCACTCAGCACACAAGAACCCACCCCTCAGCAGCGCCCATTTAAAAACAGCCAGAATGTCTATTGCTCAATAATGTGGGGAGTTGGCATTTTGGACAAGGTCACTGAGCAAACCTTAAGCCTTGCAAAACATATTATGGAATCTTTGATATCCATAGAGAACCTTGTGTATTTAAGGTTCACATTTAAGAGACACATCTAAAGCAAACTAAACAGAAATCAATACTTTTATCTCAGAAAGTAGCTGAGTTGGCTTTACCAAGATTAGAAATTGTGGTTCCAGCATATCTAGGCAATAAATTAGACAATTGAGCCATCCTTCTATTTGGATGCATTCATCTTATAATGCAGATCTTTGGCATTACTCGGTGATATATCAAAACAACGCTCAGTTTACAACTCAAATTACTCGTTCCAAGACAAATGCTCTTTTGTGAGTATGCATACAGAGTTGGAGTGACAAACAGTGGCTAGTAGTCAGGCTGATTACAGGAGGATTTTCTCCTCGAAGGAAGATTTACTATTTTAGGGAAACCCTTTTTTTTTTTCTTTTTTTTTTGTTTGCTTGATTTTTTTAAAGTGAAATATTTTCTTCTTAGTTAACAAAATCTAGGAAATAATACTCATTAATCTAAAGGAACCAAAAGCGAGAGGATGAAACTGGTTTGCTTTTTAATAGATGCACAGCAAAAGCAATCTGCAGCAAACAAACTCACTCACTCACTCATTCTGTGTTTAGTGACAAAGGGGAGGATGTAGGGCAGGGGGGTATTTTACAGGCAAACACCACAGTTCACACTAATGAATTTGCAGTCTTTACTTTTGTACAAAAAAAACACACCCAATGAAACATCACCACCATCAAGAAAATAAATATATATCTTATATACAGCTTTGAGACTTTGGGTGATTTCAGAGGTTATGCATCTGAAATTCACCCCGGCTGAACCACAGTCAAACACGGGCCGCGTTTGACTGTGGTGGACGTCTGTTGGCTTGCCGTCAGATGTGCACCACAGTCAAATGCGGCCCATGTTTGCATTCACAACACTTCTGGACCTCCAGACGTGAGGAGGTCAAGAAGTGTGGTGAAAGGCCACCACGGCCATGGTGAACGGAAAGTAATGTCTGGTTACTTACCGTTCACTGCGGTCAATGGTGTTCACCCCCATCCGTGGTTGTGGCAGCAGCCGGATTGGCCACTGCCACGGGGAATGCAGGGGGTGGGGCTGTGTGGCACCACGCTGCACCGCATGGCCCCGCCCCATCCGGGGGGGTGCCACTTTAGACATTACGGTCTGACGCTTTCACCACAGGCAGTGGGGTGGTTCAGACCATGGCCGGGGGCAATTGGGCGCATGTCTGTTGGCACGCCCCTTCACCCACGGCCATGGTCCAAACCACCCCACAGCCCGTGGTGAAAGCGCCCGGCCGTAACATCTGAAATTGGTGATTTCAGAAGTGACGTGGTGAATGTCCACCACAGTCAACCTCAGTCAAACGCAGAGGGTGGTGAAAGCGCCATGCATGTCTGTTTGCTCACATCCAGATGTTCACCACAGTCAAACGCGGCCCGGGGTGAAGCTAACCACGCTTCATGAGGTTGGGGCAGGAGGAGGTCCAGAACTGTGGTGAATGGTCACCACGGCAGTGGTGAATGAAAAGTAACTTCTGAACAGAAACCCACAGCCGCAGTGGGAGGAATTGACCCCAGCCGTGGTGCATTCTGGGGCTCGAACCGCGGTCCACGTCTCCACTGCATGTCTGATGTGTTTTCTCCCGGCCCATGTTCTCTCTGATTGCCCCCGGGCGGTGGTCACGATCCTGTCACTTCTGTTGGGGCCACACGTGTCACCACAGCCCGCGGTGAATCCGTTCACACCGGGGTGGGATTCACTGTGGTGAATTGGAACACGTCACTTCTGAAATCACCCTTTGGGTAAAAACTGACATGACAGCAACAAGGCACCTCCATAGCCACAGGGGAGAAAAATTGCATTCAGGCCGGGGAGGGGCATAGAACAAACGTGTCTGTGCCCCTTGGCAGCTGGAGAGCCGTCCCACCATCCACATGCCTCAGGTAGGGGGGAGGAACAAAACACACAGCCCCGCCCCATTCCCAACTCTCCACCCTCTGCCATGACAGTCAGACATGGCAAACTGTGGGTTTGCAAAAGCTGCTTCTGCCCGCCCTCCACAGTACTCTGGGGAGGTGGGGATGGTGCAGAGGCCAGAGAACCAGCCCCTGGCATCCCTTCCGGCATACAGAGGTGCCAGCCAGTCACAGGGAAAACCAGTCACCACCCACCAAAAGCCAGCTGCAGGGAGCAAGGCATAAATCCCATGGTGAGCATAGGAATGAAAGGGGAAACCAGAAGGGAGACATATATGAAAGCAACCACACGTGACCCAAATACCAGTCCCCCTGGCAGGCTGCCAGTCCAATCCCATCCCGTCCACACACCCTCCACAACATGGGTCACAGATCACTGGATCTGGCGGTCCATGGGGCACTGTTCCAAAGGGGGTTGCAGCAGCTGGGGGGATGGGAGTGGTAAAAACCCCTCCTACTAAAGATGACTCACAGTAACAGGAAGTGCAAAGTTCTAAGGGAGATTGCAACAGCTGGAGGGCGGGTGTGGGTGATTCCCCTTCCCACTAGAGACCACTCACAGCGATAGGAAGTCCAAAGCATCAAGTTCCAAGGGGGGTCCCTGTTACTGGGGGGGCAGGGAGGGGACAGGAACCCAGCTCCCTCCGCATACAACCCCCATTGATACATGCCCCTCTGGTAGCCCCTCGCAAGCATATCCTGAGTCACCATATAGTGAGGATCAAAGGGATCACCACAGACCAGAGCCAACTGGACCTCAGGCCAGGGCATAGAGCTCAACTGCACTGGGCTCCTCATCCACGTAGGGAACCCTCAGCAGACCTACAAGGAGGTTCTGCTCCATCATTCAATCAAGGTACTCGTGCCCACACGTTGTCCCTCGCTCACATTCTGGGTCAGCCACATGGTGACCCAGTAGCTCTGTGTAGTGGCTCATGAACCCATAGCCAGCCACCCTGTAGGATGGGTCAACCAACAGCCCCTACACAGCATCCCTTAGTCAAACAGCAGCCAGAGCCAAGGTGTTAGAGACCTCCCCAATTCCTCTGTGACCCACATGCTGGGCCCATGCACAAGGTCATGGTACTCTGCTCCATGGTCAAATACACAGAGATTGAGGCCAGGATGGGAGATTGGGGGAAATGAGTGGCTCAGACTGCTCTCAAACCAAAGAATGAACTGTGTGTTTACATTCATTGGATAATGAAATAGGACAGTCCATGAAAACCATGGGGGAGTACAGTTCCCACACAGCAAATCACAGACAAAGAGACCTTGAGCTTCCCAGGGAATCTGCACACCTGGCCACTCCGTTACATGGAGGCCCATCCTGCAACACCCCCCCTTTTGATACCCCCTTTTCAATGCCCCCCTAGGAGACACGTCTTGAACCAACCTTGGAGAGAAGCTGCTGAGGTGCATGCACAGGGTCAAGACCTGCAGGTACCCCCCTGTTTGTTTGGTTGTTTATTTATTTTTACAGTTTTATGTTGCCCTTCTCTGAAGACTCAGGGTGATTCACAACATCAAAATTAAAAAATCAAAGTATAAAATACAAGAATACATTAAAATCTCTTAAAACCCCATCATCCCACTCACCCCACCCTTTACGCCCACTTATCCTTCCCAAACTCTCTTCCCAAGCCCACTGAACCCTATTCCTGCCTGCCAAATGCCTGGCCAAACAAAAAAAGTCTTACATCTCCTCTGGAAGACAAACAGGCTCAGGCTTAGGCAGACCACCAAGAGGAGGGAGATCCATAATTGTGGGGCAGCAACCAAGAACGTCCCCCATGTGCCCTCGATGTAGCAACTTCACGGATAGTTGGCACTTGCAAGAGGGTGCCCTCAGCCAACCTCAGAGGCCCTTACAGGACATAGGGGAAGGGACAGTCTTTCAGATACCTGAGGCCCAGGCCATTTAGGACTTTATAGGTTAAAACCAGCACCTTGAATTGTGCCCAGAAAGCTATTGGCAGCCAGTGCAGACACTGGAGCACTGCTATAATGTGCTCCCGGTGACCCACCCCCAAGTTCAGCTTTGTGCATCCAAATAGGGTAAGAACCCAGAGGAGGCAATAAGCTGTAATTGGACCTGATGTCTGTCACCCAACCCCACTATGTTCAAAGTGTTCACAGGGGCCCGGACTTCATTTCATGGGATCCTCTGTCGATTCCTTCACAGGCATAGGTGAGGTTGCCTCCTCCTCCTCCCCGTGGGGCTCCATGGTAGCAGGAAGGGTTGCTGCGCCCAATGATGAGGCACTCAAGCGACTAGTGCTGGGTTGGGCCTGCGGGTCCAGTTGTTCTGGGATGGGCACAGGGTGTTGGGCCCTTGGGCCCTGTCTCTGCAGGGCTGGCTGTCGGTGAGACCCACTCAGGCAGTCAAGAGAGGGGGGCATAGGCAGGGCTTCCAGGGGGAGGTTGTCAATGAGATCCCACGCCAGTGCAGCAATGATAGTCGCACTGACAGTGGTCACATGGTGGAGGAGGGGGCGTGAAATCCCTATAGACTGATCAATGAGTTTTCTGAGCTCATGGCCCTCCCTTTCCATGAACCCCTGCCAGGAATGCATCTGCCGTACATGGTGGTTCCATTCCTGCCTCTCCATTCAGTGTTTCATATGGTCCTCCTCCAGGAGGCCCCTGTGCTGGATGGCAGACTGACACAGGGAATGTCAGTGCTCCTCCGTCAACCCCTGCATGGTGTCCCAGATAGCTCATACAGCAGCTTCTGGGTCATATCCCCCTGCCCCACCAGATCCAGGCCTACAGTGTCCATGTCTGCTTGACAGGCACTGGTGATCCTGCCCCTGGGTGGAGCATAAGAGAAATCTGATTGGAAAAGCAAATAGCTCTGTAGCGGCACCGTTGTGGCTCTACAGGGCTTCAAAGTACTTGAATGTGGTATCTTCAATCAAGGTGTTTAAAGCAAAGTATTGTCCCAGATTTTGTATGGGTCAGAAGTTTGTTTTTCTTGCCATTCAAAGGAGACAGAAGTAATTCAAAACAAATTAATCAGAGGTATGGTAGGGGTACCAGTATCCACCCTATTAGTTATGCTGAGGGCTGAGACAGGCCTCCATTCAGTGACTGTTCTGGCTAAACTGAGAGCCCTATGCTATTGGGACAAAATTCGTCAACTGGAAATTACTCATCTGCCTTATAAATGTTGGGTTGAGCAGTCACAGCATGAAGAGAGTAAGAAGTATTGGTGGTGGAAGCTGGTTTCTGGGATTTTGTTCAGTATTGGATTGTCACCTGAATTTTGTACTTCCTCCTATAGGGAGCAGCTTCAACGTGATATCAAGCAGAGGATTTTTGATATTTTAGCCCAATTATCGAATTATCGAAGGTTGCTGAGGTAAAAATTGCTCCCTGGTATCCTCAGATTTAAAAAGATTTCTTCCTAGAACTGTATCTTACACAATTACCTAATTTTCAGTTGCGACAGATACTGACCCTGGTGCATTTCCAATTATTTGAATCCACAGTGACTAAAAGGTAGAGTTGGAAGGGTGAAATATAGCAAGAGACTTTGACCTGCTTTTAGGAGAAGTGGAATCCTTAGAACATGTATTAATTTATTGTCCTCATGAGCACTTGAGAGCCTGTTGAGTAACCCCTCTATTGGAGAGGAAGTCGGCTAGCACACAATCTTTTAAGACTGACTTTTTGTTAACCTCTAAGAATACTGCAATAATGAAAGATGTTGCACTTTTTTTTTCTTTTGGTGCTTCACCATAAGAAATGTTTGTTATAATGCCATATTATATAATAGTGTGTGCTTTTCTGTGCATCCTAGCTGTCTGGATCGGCAGGTGGAGGCGGTGGCTAAGACCACCTTCCACCAGATGTATCTGGTGCGGAGGCTGTGCCCATACATTTCCAGGACCGACCTGGTCACCCTTATCCATGCCTTCATCACCTCAAGGCTGGACTACTGCAATGAGCTCTATGTGGGGCTTTCCTTGTTTCTGGTTCGGAGGCTGCAGCTAGTGCAGAATGCGGCAGCCCATCTCCTTATGGGGACTGGGCAACGGGAGCACATAACACCAGTGCTCCATGCTCTGCACTGGCTGCCTATAGCGTACCGAGCCAGATTCAAGGTGTTGGTATTGATCTATAAAGCCNGTGGGGCTTCCCTTGTTTCTGGTTTGGAGGCTGCAGCTGGTTCAGAATACGGTGGCCCATCTCCTTATGGGGACTGGGCAACAGGAGCACATAACACCAGTGATCAGTGCTCTGCACTGACTGCCTAAAGCGTACCGAGCCAGATTCAAGGTGTTGGTATTGATCTATAAAGCCCTGCATGGTCTGGGCCCCTCATACCTCGGGGACCGCCTCACCCTCCGTGCCTCAGAGCGATCCCTTCAGTCCACTGGGGGTGCCTTCTTAGAGGTCCCCAGGTGAGACAGGGGGCTACAATGGAGAGGACGTTCTCGGTGGCCGGGCCGCGACTTTGGAACTCCCTCCCGGAGGAAGCCTGCCTGACCCCAGGTCTGCTGGCATTTCGTCGAACCTGCAAGACCTGGCTGTTCGTCCAGGCCTTCGGAGGAGAGGGTTGGGTAGTTCAGGATATGGGGCAGTGGGGGAGAGGGGTTGGATGGAATTGTTTTAATTTATTTGATGATGGTTTTAAATATTGCTTTTATGAATTTTATTATTATTGTATTGTTGTAAGCCGCCCCGAGATGCCGTAGGCATGAGGGGGCGGCTAAAAAATGTTTAAAATAAATAAATAAATTGTCTTGGGTGGTCCTGCCAGTGCAGCTCACCCTCCCACTGATAGACCTGTGGAAAGATGGATGGAGAGCCATTGGGTGGGGCTGCCCCATTCCCACCTTCCTGGCCCTGTGCTCCCCACCCCACACCCCACACCCCATCCCTCATGTGTGTTGCATTGACTCCCACTGTGTTCCTCATCCCCCAATGGACTAGCATGCAATCCTCCAACCCACTGTGGTGCCTTCCCACTCGCTTGCCACACCTACCTTCCCCAGGGGGTGCCTCTGTATCCTGGGCTTCCTCAGGTAGCTCCCTCTCAGCCTCTTGGACACCTGTGAACACAGGGAAGAACGAGAGCCATGTTGGTGACTGGCATTACTTGACTGCTTCATCCTATGACTAGGTCCCCTATCCCACCCACCCACTCCCGGTCCCCACTGCCCCCCTCTGGCTCTGCATCCACTGTCGCCTCAGCCTTCACTTCCTGCTGTTCTGGGGTCAGTTGCTGCCTCCCCAGGCCAAGGGAGCAGGTGATGACAGTCCCAAGGCTTGTGTCCAAATCCTCTGAGTCAGAGGCTAGCTGAGGGCCGGCGACATGACCAAACACAGTGGTCTGTGTCCTTATGGGCTAGCCTCCTCCTTAGAGGCGGGACCGCTGTCAGAATGACTGGGTGCTTCAGGGTCTGGCATTGCTGGAGGGGTGTCCACCTGGACACAGCCAGGGGTGAGCCCAGTGGCGATGACCGTGGGGCCACAATTGATCTATCCAAGTATTCAAGCAGATCCATCTAGGGGTGGGTTTGGCACCCACGCACGGTCCTGAAGTTGTTGTCCTTGACCTAAGAACATAGGAACATAAGAAGTGCCATACTAACTTAGACCCATAGTCCATTGAGCCAAGCAGCCTGTCTCTGACAGTGGCCAGCTACAGTAGCTCAAGAAAAGGACATGTACAGGTCATTGGGGATGTGACCGATCTCCTGCTAATCACTCCCAACTACCGGGAGCCAGGGGTTTGAGCCCCAACTAGTAAACATATGGCTCTATCCTCTCAGGCTTTATCTAGTTTCTGTTTGAAGCATGGTGCTGGCTTTCACTGCCTTCTTTGTCAACAAGTTCCACAACTGTGGGTGTCTTTAGACATAATGCTGTTCAGTGTTCTGTAACAGTGTCCTACCATTACAGTGTTTAGACATACCGTCAACACAGTGGTCACCGCAAACACTGATTAAACTGTCTAGAGCTGGCAGTTGTTCACTTCCAGTGTTTGGGGTGAACACTGTCTTGATGGTATGTCTAAACACTGTTGTCCTCTATTGTCCACTGAGTAAAAAGGTACATTTTTTGTTTATTTTGAATCTGCCACCATCAGGACATGTCCATTCATTCTCTTATTGTAAGAAAGGGTAAGCACCTGTTCCCTATTTACTTTATCTCCTCCACTCATGATTTTATGATAATTTAGATTATCACTGTCAATGGATTTCTAGCCTCAAAACAAAGGATGGTGCCTCTCCAAACAAATTGCCCCATATGCACCAGTTCCATCACTGCCACTCTCCTTTTGTCAGATATGACAGTGTGTAGCTCAGAAATAAGGCTGGATTGGAGCCAGCCAAGAATAGGTCTCAGAATAGGACGTGCCCAGTGAGCTGCCCCATTTCCTGTGGCTACTGGGTGGGGTTTTATCCAGGCCAAAAGCCAATCAGGCAGCTTGGAGGGCATGGGAAGGAGCAAGAAACAGGCCTATTGGAAGGTGGAGTAGTGTGGTTTGGCCTGTACAGACAACAGAAACCTGGGACCTCGCCAGAGTATAACAGTAGTGCATGGATCCAGCCATTCTACAAGGATCTCCAGAGTGCTGGTTTGAAGCCCAGTCCTTTACAGTTAACAACTGCCACTTACACGCTATCAGGCCTTGCCCCAGCGGGACAGAAGCAGCGGTGGGATCTGACTGGTAGAGAAGCAACAGGAGATAGTGGCAAGCAGTTTCAGAAGTTGGGGGGGGACTGACAGAGCCTTGTGGAGTTGACTGTGGCTGAATTCACTAAACGAGGCATTTGTTACACTTACTGCTTACTGCTCTCAAGGGGAGTACTCTAAACCCCCAGTTATTTCCATAGCATTTCAAGAAGCCTGCAATACAGGCAGTAATGTCCAAACTCCTTCTATCACTCTCTAATCTTAGAGTTTTTAGCAGCATCATGTTTCCCAAAAAGAATAACAACAACAACACTGTAGTACCCGCACATGTTGTTCATGTACCACCAAACTAAATAGGTTGGCCTGAAATTCCAATCCGATTAAGAGAGCATAATATGACAAACCCAGCAGAATCAAGCATCTGCCTCGAAGCTATGGAAACCCTGTCTTTGATTTATAGCCCTGAATGGAGGTTTGCCATGATTGTCACAAACTTTGCTTTCTTGGCTGACCTCTCCCAGACTTATTTTCTGCACACCAGCAGATTTCGTATGTTTTCAAATATGGTGACAACTGGGAATTCATAAATAATAAATCTCCATTGAAATATAACTGCCATGAAATATTACCTGCCTATGCACAGTTCCGGCTTCAGTTTTGATCTGTGGCAAAAGACTTATGTTTCTAAGAGCAGCTTCCTACAAGCTGTAGTTCTGTTATAAATGTTTCTGTGCTTTGCTCTCCACCCCACATGTGAATGACAATTAGACTCACACTAGAAATGGCAAAATGTAAATGTGATTTACTGTCCCTTGTCAAGAAAAATTACACTCATGGATGATGGGTTTTAGCATGGCAAAACCTCAGAAGCACTCAAAGCCTGTAAAGGCAAATTTAGTTACAAAAATCAAAATACACTGGATTTCCATTTCATTAATTCATAGGCTTTTCTATGATACTCAGAGTACCTGATCTGAGTCCCTCAAGCACTAATAAACCTATCTTCCACATGTATGCAAGCCAGGACGTTCTGTCCCCATTTTCTAAACGGGGAAATTCAGGCACAAAGAGGAAATCTGGAGATGTGAGCACTACTTTTGTGTACCCAAGATTTGGATGCTGAATGTGAATTGTCCTTGGCCTAATTATCGAAGAGGTTGAGCAGCCATAATTTACTTCAAGGTCAAAGTTCAAAGCGTGACTGTTCTGTGTAAATAAAAGTAACTTTACTCTCCAGTGTCATAAGACAGCCTTTCCCAAATTGGGGGTCGCATCACAGATGGCCTAGGATGGAACAGGTGGCGCATTCCCCCCAGACCTCACAGTGGGGAGACCCCACCAGAAACAACAGTCCCAGGAGCCTCAGGAATTGCTGGCACGATGAGCCATCTCTTTCCAGATCTGTCTGTTCATTGCCAATTTTTTTGTGTGATTGTGTTGAATAATGGATATAGAGGAGTAGATGGAAATGGTAATTAAAAGTAAAAAGTTAAAAATTTGGGGACAGGTGGCCAAAAAGTGTTGTCACCTGTGCAAGTTTTTAAGAAACACTTATGAAAAATACATGTTGCAGGGCCTGTACCAATGCAGGCCCTGTAACATGTATTTTTCATAAGTGTTCCTTAAACACACTGGCAGCAGCTTTTCATAGAAGGAAAGCTGTGCTGATCATTTACAGCTGTCCTTAAGAAAAAAGTTAGTGAAATGAAAACCAACTAGAAGGCTACGCATTAGAGCCCAAGCCCAATGTCATGTGGGTGTGTGAGAACCACAAAGCACAGCTGAGAGGTTTGGAAATATACACGGCAAACTCGAGTGCTCTCTTGTACCCTGACAGACTCATGAACATGAGGGCTGGGAAAATCCTAATCCATCTCCTGCCCTGACAGTGCAGGATCATCCCCTACAGTGTACTTTTGAGTTCCTTTTTAAATGACTCAAGTGGTGCGACTTTGGCCCTTTTCACACAGACACTCTAACACTGATAAAACGGGTGTTACATACTATTATACATGTTGCAGGGCTGCAGGTGTGCGCTATGGGTGCCCTGCAACATGTATAATAAAAGTGTCTGTGTGAAAAGGGCCTTCCATTGCTTTTCTCAGAGAAATAACCAACGGTTTAATAGATCGTGCAAAGAGGAGGATTTTCCACACATTTAGCCAAAGTTTTCCTTTCCTTCACTTCAGCCTAGTTATTAGACCACCCTACAAATTCCCATCCCTCATTGGTGTCAACATCCTTTAAAAATATGTCTTCATTTTCCATTTTTTAATAAGTCACATAATTCTTCTACATCATGAGGATTGCACTTTGGCAGATCAAATAATTTATTTCTGTTATAAAAAGGGATTTTCCTGCTACTTCTTACCAAAAAGTTGGTATATGTTTAAGACAACTTTCCAAGAGTTTTAAAAACAAAAAAGGGATGATCACCCCCCATTTTCCCAGTCTGGATTCTTCAGCCTCCTAAGAATTTCAGTGAGAATGAGCCCTGGACATCGGAACAGTATTCCGTATCAGTTATTGTAGAACACAATCAGTGATGGCCTTAAGCCTGATTCTCATCACAGCTCCCTTCCTAGATGCCAAATACCAATGTTTACTCCATTAAAAGCACCAGCAACAGATTGCCTGTTCTCTCAACACTGGGTAATTTCAGACGTGATGGATCCAGAGGCCCGCCACGCTGAACCATGGACTGGGATCCGTTGCAGATCCCCGGTCAGGAATCAGGCCGTCTGTCCTTTAGATGTGCTGGCCTGATTCTGGAGGGGGATCAGTCAGGGGGTGGGGCTGCGTGGTGAGGAGGCAGGACTGGGCAGTGTAACGTTCAGCCACACGCTCCCCCCCCCCCCCCCCCCCCCCCCCCCCCCCCCCCCCCCCCCCCCCCCCCCCCCGCTCCCCCGGCCGCCCCACCGCCCTCCGGGAGATAGGCAGGCATAGTGGGCAATCCGGCCGCTGCGCCTGATCCCGTCCCATGGTCAGGACCATGGTCTGGGCTGGCTCCTTCGGCCAATCCCGAATCGTGGCCAATCCAACCATGGTTGGGGCCCAATTCCACCATGATTCTGGACCTCCAGGCGGCCGGAGGTCCAGAATCGTGGTCATTGAGATTCCTGCCAGGGATATACTGGGGTGAACATCTGACGGGAACCCCAACAGACGTTACGGGACAAACGGCCACCACAGGGGATTCACTGTGGTTGATCATGGTCTCATAATGTCTAAAATTACCCACTGTTCTCCTCATAAGATCTGGACATGCAAGGGTAGACAAGGGCTCTGAATTTGGATAGAAGAGAAATTAGTGGCTGAGCTGTTTGGGGCAGAAACTCTAATCTGTAGAGCCTACTTAGTGAACTCTGGCCCTGGCACATTTCATTATAGTGCAGGCTTTCCCCTACAAAATTTTGCCAAGCCTAGGAATGCATTCCCAGAAACTCTAGTGCAGGTATTCCCCCATCCCCTCTAGCCCCTCACCTCCAAATTATTAGGGATGGGCGAACGCAGTTCGGAAGTTCGGAGTTCGGATCGAACTCGACCAGTTCGGTCAACCGAACGGAACTTCCGAACCGAATTTTCGAACCAAACCGAATTTTCGAACTCGGCTGTTTGCCCATCCCTAAAAGATAATATTCCATTTAGTTCAATGGGGTTTGAATTGCTGAACTTTGTTCGGAAGTTCGGAATTCAGACCAAACTTGAATAGTTCAGTCGACTGAACCGAGCTTCCAAACCAAACCAAATTTCTGAACTGAACTGACAAACCAAATTTCTGAACTCGGTTCTGTTCGCCCATCCCTACAAATTACAAGGATATGGTCCAAAACTAAAATGTATTGACTAAATTACTACCAATTTTTCACACTGTTCTCCTTTTGATCCTACAGCCACCTTTTGCATAGCTAGCAGGCGCGGCTCCCCTTCAGCGGCGTTGGGGGCGTTGAGCCCCCAAGCGCCCCGACAGGTGCCGCGCCCCCACTCAAAGTAAAAAAAAAGAAAAAAACCTCCCCGCCGCTTCCCCGCTGCCCGCAGCAGCCTCTGCCTTGCCTTTGCTTAGAGCGGAGGCTGCTGCAGCGCTGTGGTCAATTTCATGTCAGTTTCACACTGAAACTGACCACAGCACTGCTGCAGCAGCCTCCACTCCCATTGCAAAGGCAAGGCAGAGGCTGCTGCAGCTTTACTTCTCTTCTGGGATCCACTCCAGAGGAGTGGGTTCCAGAAGGCTCAAACATCAGCCACCCAAAGCGTTTTCCTATGGAAAACGCGATTGGGGCGGCTGAGCTCCTCTGTCCACAGCACGTATGGGACGTGCAGTGGAGGGAGGGGCTACAGCCTTCCATTGTGCTCAATGGGCGCAATGGAAGATCTCGCCAGGGTGGTCGGGCTGACAGCCCTGGCGAGATAGCTTGGTGGGGGACAGAGGAAGGGGGAGCAGTGCGCATGCGTGCTTCCTCCCTGCCTCATGTCCCCTGAGAGAGACTCCCCGCGCTGCTGCTGCTTCTGCCTGCCAGAGAGAGACTCAGAGAGCAGGTAAGCGTAGACCCTTCCTTCCCCCACCCTGTACCTGACCTCCCCATCCCTCCGGGGGGATGGGTGTGGAGGGGGGTCCCATTCCCCCCACCCCTCCCCCCCACCCCCTAGCTAGGCTGAGTCTGTTCCCCCCCATCCTGCATCCTCCACCACCCTGCTGCATCCCACCCCTAGGCTCTT
>QEPC01008101.1:514858-548933 GCA_003113815.1 Sphenodon punctatus
GTCAAATCCACCCCAACCCTGCATCCCACCCTGCAACAGACTGTGTTTTCTTCCATCTGATGTCAACCCTGGGAACTCCTTGCTGCTGGGTTGTGCCAGTGTTTTCCTGTGCTTGGGGTGTATACGTTATTCATTTTAAGCTTGAAGTGCATTTTAGACTACTGTGTTTTCTTCCATCTTCTGATGTTCACCCTGGGAACTTCTTGCTGCTGGGTTGTGCCCTGGCTCCGCCTACCGTTGCCCTGGCTCCGCCCACCAGCTCGCCTTACTGCCCCTCCAAACTAAAAAGCCACCAGCCGCCCCTGATAGCTCGCTTTATAAATCATAACTTTCATCCCTCCTCAACATTCCTGTGTGGCTTTAATACCTTAACTGAACTGTTGCCAGCAGGGTATAACACTAGAAAAATGAGGAAGGTTTTTATGCCCAATCTATGCCCCAGGGATGTATGTGCTAGAAGCAGCTCTTTGATGAAGGAACTCTCTTTAGCTGGAGGGAATCAAAATTATGGGTAAATTTGGTGTCGTTAAGATTATCTAGTTGGGCTGATTTATATTAGTTTTTTTCTGTTACATTCCATAGACTGAGTACATCCTCCCCTCTTTAGTATATAGCTAGATACGACAGTTAAACTTTGCTCAATCTAGTTTTCAGTTCTACTTCCAAATATTTTTTCTTTCTGCAGGATCCATATCTTTCTGTTTGTTCTCTTGAAAGTGTCATCTTCATGTTCTCATTGTAGAAATGTTTTGATCAAAATGTTTTTAAAGGCATTTTTTTAGGAAGAGGGAATTAAACTAGAAGTCAGCCTTGGTACTGTGAAACAATGTGAGTGGGGGTAATTTCAGAAATTACAAGATCATAGTCAACCACAGTGAACCAGTCAGTCCCGCAGCACGGCCAAAGAGACCTGAACATCTGATCGGTGGCATCCAGATGTTCACCACAGTCAATCACCCATAGGGGTCAAAGTCAACCACGGTTCCAGAAGTCAGGACGGGACCATCCCCGGAATCGTGGTCAACGTGATTCCCACCAGGAAACCACAAAATGTAACGACTGAACGGCATCCACCAGGCGGAATCAAACAAAATGATCCCCAGCTGTAGCAAAAGCACACAGCGTCGCTGCCAGGCAATGAGCAACACACAGACTGGGGAGGGAAATTTAAAGGGCACACAGCAGCAGGGGAATGTGGCGGGATGGAGCAAGGCAGAAGGGAGAGTAGAGCGGAGGGTGAGCAAAGAAGGGAGAGGAGGAGGAGTTGGCAGAACAGCAGCAGCAGCTGGGGCAGGCCGTCCCAGAGGGGACAACGGCATGGGGACAGAGACACCCCGGAAATGGGTAAAGAGAGAGAGGGAGGATGTGCACAGCAGCACAGGGGCATGAAGGGGGGGGGTGCTCAGAGGGAGGGGGCAGGGAGGCAGGCCATGGGTCCAAAGGAACAAGGCACGTAAACCCCTCCCCTTATGACCCAAAGATCCGGAAACAGGCCAGGGAGCTGGAGCCCCCAGAGGAGATCAGAGGAGGAGGAGGAGGAGGAGACCATCCACGGGAGATGCAGGTACCAGAAAGGGGGGCATGGGGGCACAAGGAGACCCTGGACCTCATACAGATATGGGGGTCCCTGGAGCACCAGGTGGAGCTAGCCGTGAACAAATGCAACGAGCACGTGTTCACGGAGATCGTGCAGGACATGGAGATGGAGGGGCAACACAGGACCGTGACCCAGTGCCGCTCCAAGGTCAAGGAGCTAGAGAGGGCGTACAAGGCCATAAAAGACAATAACCGGTGGTCCGTACACGGAGCACAGACCGCACCCTACTATGATGCCCTGGACCACATCCTGCACCTCAAGGGTTCCATAGTCGCCCCACGGCTCGTTGGGAGTGCTGTGGTCCAGGGCAGGGAATGGGCAGACATGCCCCCATCCATGGCCGCCCTGCATGCAGGCACCAACTCCAGGGACCCAGCCCACCCAGAGTAATTCCCCGAGACCTCAGGGAGCAGCAGTCCCCCCTTGCAAACCAGCACCAGGAGCCCGCACCCGCAGTTCGACTCAGGCAGATCTGAGGCCGGCACACTGGTCACCCTCAGCCAGTGGACACAGGGGGAGCACAGCCACACTGAGAGGCCACCCTCCAAGGGATCCAAGACAGACATAGAGGGTAGGCAAGTGGCTGGGATGGGAAAAGGACCATAGGGGGAGGGCTAAGGGGTGGGGGAACCCACAGGGTGCGGGCCCGTCTCAGCGGCCCCCAGGAACCAGGGAATGTGGGAAGGGGCCAAGGTGCAAGGGGACCCCACCCAGACACAGAACAGGGGGGACAGGTGCAGCAGGCCAGCCCCCGGTGCCAGAGGGAGGTGGGATGGTGGGATGGAGACCTGGCCTATGCAAGGGTAACGCAACCCCCCACCTCCATTCCCCAACAGGTGCATATGCGCCCCAGGCACATATGACTGCCAGGTGAGGGGGACAGGGGCGAGCAGCCACAGCAGCAGCTGGAGGAGCAAGGTGAAGTACCATGGCAGGGGGGCCAATGAGGGTGCACTGAAGGGGAGGACCAAGGCCGGCTATCCGCCAGGGGGCGCACCTACCACCCCCAGCACCATTCAGGGACAGGTGGCATGCGACTAAGCCCGACTAATGCTCTCCAATCTGCCCCCTAACAGGGCACACAGCAGCGCCCCCACCAGTTGACCCTGTGCCCCCTGCACAGCGGATGCGGGAGCACAGGGCACGGGTACAGCACTGGAGGGAGGACCTGGTAGAGGACATAGTCTGGACAAGCATGGAGCAGGGGGAGAGGATGATAGCATCCATCGACCACATAGAGGCAGCCACCGAGAGGGCCCTGCAGCATGCGGAGGCCAGGAACCAGCGCCTGGAGGCAGAAATACACCTGGAAAGGAGGCAGGAGTGCCAGGAGCACACAGACAGATGGAAGCATTGGGGCTGCTACAGAAATCCATCAATTGGCTGGGAGTGGAGCACACCAGGAAGATGGACTGGTCCCTGGATATTGGCACCTTGCTGCTGCATGCAGGGATCATGAGTGCTTACATCATGGTGGCCGCTCCCCCGGCACCTTACCGGGCCCAGCACCTCATCCGGCCCCCATGGTGCCCGCACTGCCTCCACCACCACTCCAACCGCCTCCCAATCCCACCTGGCCTCCAGAGGCAGCAGCTGCCCAGGGGTGCCCATCCAGCACCGCCCCCACCCCCCATCCACACCGCACAGGCCAGGCCAGACATGGAGGCCTCCCAGGACATGGTTGGGGAGACTGACAGTGGGGGTGAGGGGAGCTCCCAGAGCTCCATGGCACCCAAAGGGCAGCCAAGGAGACCTCCCAGGAAGCAGGGTAGGGGGGGAGGGGGAGGTAGGGAGGGACAGGGGGCAGCAGGGGAGGCAGGGGGGTGACAGGGGTCATATGGTGTACAATAAATGCATGGGTGTACCCAACCTTAACATTTATTGCCTAACAATCTGCTTTGGGAAGGGGCTGGGGGCAGCACCTAGGGCAAGGTGCGAAGACAGGTGGGGCCAGCTGAGGGTATGCCCATCAGGCTCAGACCCCGGCATCACTGGTGATATGCATTGCCAGGGCAGTGCAGATTCGCTTGGCATAGTGGTACTCGCTCAGGTTCTCCACATTCACATACAGTGGCACAGGTCCACTCCTGGCGGCCACTGGGTCATGGGGAATGCCAAGGCTGCCCCAACGGTCTCATAGATGTTGTGCAGGACACAGCAGGCACCAATCACAAGGACTGAGGTCTCCACAGCAAAGTCCAGCCAACCTGCAAGGCACCTCCAGCACTGCTTGAGGGCACCGAAGGCCCTCTCGACCACGGCCCTTAAGGCACATAGCCGGGAGTTGAACAGCACCTCCAATGGGTTCCTGGGGACCTGGTATGCCTTCATGAGCTAGCGGAGGAGGGGATAGGCTGGATCCCCCAGGATGCAGGGGGGCATCAGCACCCCCTCGATCCTGGACATCCTCATGTCGGCAAAGTCCCCCCTGTTCATCAGGACAAAGAGGGGTGAGATGGTCAGGATCCGGGCATTGTGGCTGTGGCCAGAGTGGCCAGTGAAGATGTCTATGAACTGACCCCAGTGGTCAACAACTGCCTGGAGCTGCAGGGAATGATACCCGTGCCGGTTAATATATTCCGAAGACTCCCCATTGAAGGAGCGGAGGATCTCGATGTGGGTACCATCCACAGCGCCCAGGTAGTTGGGGAAGCCACCAGCCTCGAAGCCGACCAGCACGGCCTCCTGGTCCATGAGCTGAATCACCTGGTCCAGAAGTCCCGGAAAAGCTCATGACGGTGCTCAGTCCAACACCGAAGTGCTGCACCATGGACCAGTAGGAATCAGGTGTTGCCAGTGCCCATATAGCAATGGCCACGTGATGGACCACGGGTATGGAGGAGCACATGGGGATGCGTTGCCACTCCAGCCAGGGTGCCAACAGCTCTGCAAGGCACAGGAGGCACCACTTGTCCATGCAGAAGTGTGTCCTCCATGCTGCAGCATCCCACTGAGCCAGGGCCCCAGCCCACCATTCCTGTACGTGCTCCATGACCCAGAGTCATCGTTGCATGGGCATGGCAAGCATGGCAGCTTGTCCCATGGCTGCCCGGCGCCAGTGGTGTTTTCTGACTGCCTCCCTAAGGGCAGGTTCCCACCCTTGGGTGAGGCACAGGGTTCGTTGGTAAGCCCCTGCAACCTGCAGAGCCCTGGGCCAGGCCAGGGAGCACCAGCACCTGTGGTGAGTGTGCTGAGTAGGTACAGCACTCCTGGCCAGGCACCACCAGATGCGGGCACCCAGGTGGAGCAGGTCAGTGAAGAGGCCCAGGAGGTCGGTGTGCACCTGGTACCACTCCACACATAGGGCCAAGTGCATCCAACATGCGCCCCTCTGGCCCACATCCATGGTTGAGCATGCCAAAGGTGGGACCTGGTGCATGACTCTCCTGCCCATGCCCCGGGCCCACCCCTGCATAGTGCCCCACCCTCGCACCAGGGGGGCAGCGCACCTATGCTGGCCATCCTCGCCCACCCATCCTGCCACCGGCTGACCTGCGGTTGGTGGGTGGATGCTGGGGCACCCCCACCTCCTGGGTGCACCTGCACTTCCACCATGGAGGCTTGTGCCCCGGACTCACATGCGTGTGTCCAGTCGTTCCACAGCTGCTTGCCTGTTTTCATCACCTCCCTGCTATCAGTGCTTGCTGTACAGCCTGTGCACTCGGTTCATGCAGCTGTGCTGGGTCTGCTCCCCACGCATCGCTCGCTAGCCATCCCATGTTATGGCCTGCAGCCTTATCGCATGTCCTTGGAGCTCCCTTGCTTCCCTTCCCAACCCACATGGGAATGGGGGGGGACTCACTCCTTGCTGTTCAGACCCTCTATCTGCTGGACCATGGCTGGCTGTGCTACCCGGGGCTCCCACGCCCTGGATCACCTGGCACCCCCTCATAGCTGGACCTTCTGCTTGACTATGGCCCTTGTGACCTGTGGCATTCTCCGGCCGTGCAACTGCTCCTGTGCTGCCCTGACACCCTCTCTGGTGCCTATGCAAGTCTGAGCTCTGGGCTTCGCTACTTTGGCTATGAGGCAAGCACTCACAAGTGCGGGCTCCATGCGGAGGAGCTTGGCCTCTATCCCTTTCCCAATGGGCGAGTTCTGGAGATGTGGTGCTCGCATGTGGGGTGGTCCCCAGTGGAGACTGTATCAGCCCTCTCAGTGTGTAGCCTGGCTGGGTCCGCGACCTGTCTGGGGGAGGGGGACCCTGCCCTGGCAGTTTCCTTCTTTGGCTGCATCCACGGGGCGTGTGGCTACCAGTGATCACGTGCAGTGGCTTATCACCACCTGTTGGAGCTTGGGCACCTGGCATGGCCCCCTGCTGCTGACTATGCCTTGCCGGAGCCCACTGGACCAGAGCTGGTGGTGCTGGCTGCTGTGTGGTCCCGAGCTGATGTTCAGGTGGGGCTCGCCATGGCAGATTCATTTGAGGCCTACTACCTCATTGCCCATCCCATGGCGGGGCTGGGCTACCACCAGGGCATGCTTCAGTGGCCCCACTACATGCATCTGGTGGGCCTGCCCATCCCAGGCCCCTTCCTGACCCCATGAAGCTGGCTGTGAGGCCCCCTGTGTCTTCAGTGCCATGGCTGTCAGCCCCACTGTGTCCCCCCTGCACGCCCTGCTGGCTCAGCGCACTGGCCACTCGCTCCTTGCCATTCTGGCCTCGCAGCTGCTCTGGCCAGTTCGCTTGCCTCTGTTCCGCTCACCTGTGTCACTGTGCTCTCTCCATGAGCACCCCCGATCCTTCACTGCCTGTTGTGTTCCCCTTCATGCCCAGTGTAATAGGGTGGCTTCCCAGGAGTTAGGCTGGGCCCCTAGTCCAGATAATACGGCCGAGGCACCTTGGCAGTAGGGCCCTTAAAAAGCCAAGGCGCCTCTATTACAGTACTTGTGGTACATTGGAGCATGCCCAGTAAGGCTGCAGTTTCCTTATGGAGGTTAAGTCCTGGGTCATGTGCAAAGGGACCCATGGGTCATGTGCAAAGGGATGATGCAATGTGGAGGGCACACTTCCGAATGGACAGGCGGTGCCTCCTGCACCTTGCTGAGCTGTTGGCACCCTGGCTGGAGCAGCAGCACACCCCTATGTGCTCCCCCATACCCATGGTCCACCGTGTGGCCATAGCTGTCTGGGCACTGGAAATGCCTGATTCCTGCCGGTCCGTGGCGCAGCACTTCGGTGTTGGACTGAGTACCATCACGGGCATCATTTGGGACTTCTGCGAGGCCATGGAGGGCATGCTCCTGAACCGGGCGATCCAGCTCTTGGACCAGGAGGCTGTGATGGCCAGCTTCGAGCCTGGTGGCTTCCACAACTGCCTGGGCACTGTGGATGGTACCCACATCGAGAGCCTCCACCTCTCCAATGGGGAGGCCGCAGAATACATCAACCTGCATGGGTACCATTCCCTGCAGCTCCAGACAGTTGTGGACCACCAGGGTCAGTTCATAGACATCTTCACTGGTTACTCCAGCTGCAGCCACGATGCCCAGATCCTGACCATCTCTCCCCTCTTTGCCCGGATGTACAGGGGGCACTTTGCCAACATGAGGATATCCAGGATCGAGGGGGTGCTGATGCCCCCCTGCATCCTGGAGGACCCAGCCTATCCCCTCCTCCACTGGCTCATGAAGGTGTACCCGGTCCCCAGGAACCCAGTGGAGGCACTGTTCAATTCCCGCCTATGCGCCTTGAGGACCATGGTCGAGAGGGCCTTCGGTGCCCTCAAGCAGTGCTAGAGGTGCCTAGCAGGTCGGCTGGACTTCAATGTGGAGACTTCAGCTTTCATGATGGGTGCCTGCTGTGTCTTGCACAACATATGTGAGACCGATGGGGCAAGCTTGGAGTTCCCTGTGCCCCAGCAGCCACCAGAACCCATGCTGCTGTATGTGAATGCAGAGAACACGAGGGAGTACTGCTATGCCAAGCAGATCTGCACTGCCCTGGCACAGCGTATCTCCAGTGATGCCAGGGCCTGAGTGTGCTGGGCATACACTCAGCTGGCCCCACCTGTCATCACACCTCACCCTAGGTGATTCCCCCAGCCCCTTCCCAAAGCAGATTGTCCCACAATAAAGATTATGGTTGGGTACACCCATGTGTTTATTTTACATACTGTGGCCCCTGTCACCCCCTCCCCTCCCCCTGCTGCTCCCTGTCCCTCCCTACTCCCCTTTTCCCCCCCTACCCTGCTGCTTCCTGGGCCGTCCCCTCGGCTGCTCTGCGAGCACCATGGAGCTCTGGGTGCTCCCCTCACCCCTGTGTCCTGGGAGGCCTCCATGTCCAGACCGGCCTGTGCAATGCGGATGGGGGCAGGGGGGTGACAGATGGGTCCCCCTGGGCGGCTGCTGCCTCCGGAAGCCAGGTGGCACTGGGAGGTGGATGCACAGGCCCTGCGGGTGTGCCGGCAGCTGGGGCGGTGGTGGGAGTGGTGGGGGTGCTGTGGGTGCCAGGACTGGTACAGTGCCAGGGGGAGCGGCCGCCATGATGTAAGCGCTCGTGGTCCCTGCATGCAGCAGCAGTGAGGTTCCAGGGACTGGTCCATCTTCCTGGTGTGCTCCACTCCCAGCCAATCAATGGCTTGCTGAAGCAGCCCCAATGCCTCCATCTGCCTGTTGTGCTCCCAGCACTCCCGCCTCCTTTCCTGATGCATTTCTGCCTCCAGGAGCCTTTCCCTGGCCTCCACCTGCTGTAGGGACCTCTTTGTGGCCACCTCCATGCGGTCGATGGACACTATTCTCCTCTCCCCCTGATCTGTGCTGGTCCGAACTATGTCCTCTGCCAGGTCCTTCCTCTGGCACCATACCCATGCCCTGTGCTCCCACATCCACTGTGCTGGGGGCACGGGTTCAGCTGGTGGGGATGCTGCTGGGTGCCCTGTTTGGGAGCAGATTGGAGACCGTTAATCAGACTCAGTTGCATGCCATCTATCCCAGAGCAGTGCTGGGGGTGGTAGGTGGGCCCCCCTGGTGGGTAGCCGGCTGCGGACCTCCACCTCAGTGCACCCCCATTGCCCCCCCACCATGGTGTCTCACCTTCCTCCACTGACTGCTGCTGTGGCTACTCCCCCCTTTCCCCCTCATCTGGGGTCCCGTGTGCCAGACTGCTTGTGCACCTGTTGGGGAATGGAGGTAGGGGGATGTGTTAACCTTGCATGGACCCGGTTCCCATCCCACCATCCCCCCTCCCTCTGGCACTGGTGGGCGGCCTACTGCACCTGTCCCCCCTGTTCTGTGTCTGGGTGGGGTCCCCTTGCACCCCAGCCCCTTCCCACGTTCCCTGTTTCCTAGGGGCCGCAGGGACTGGCCCACACCCTGTGGGAGCCCCCCATCCCTTTGCCCTCCCCCTATGGTCCATTTTCCATCCCACACACATGCCTACCCTCTATGTCCATCTCGGATCCCTCTGAGGTCGGCCCCTCGGTGTGGCTGTGCTCCCCCTGAGTCCACTGGCTGAGAGTGACCAGTGTGCTGGCCTCAGATCCGCCCAAGTGGGACTGCGGGTGCGGGCTCCTGCTGCTCCCTGAGGTCCCGAGGTATTCCTCTGTGTGGGCTGGGTTCCCGGAGTCAGTGCTTGCATGTTGGACTGCCATGGGTGGGGGCACGTCCTCCCATTCCCTGCCCTGGACCACAGCACTCCCCATAAGCCGTAGGGCAACTATGGAGCCCTTGAGGTGTAGGATGCAGTCCAGGGCATCATAGTAGGGGGCAGTCTGTGCTCCGCGTTCAGACCACCAGTTATTGTCTTTTATCACCTTGTACCCCCTCTTTAGCTCCTTGATCTTGGAGCGGTATTGGGCCACTGTCCTGTGGTGTCCCACTGCCTCCAAGTCCCACACGATCTCTGTGAACACGTGCTCATTGTGTTTGTTCACAGCGAGCTCCACCTGGTGCTCCAGGGACCCCCAGATCCGTATAAATTCCTGGGTCTCCTTGTGCCCCCATTGTCACCGGGGATTGGGTTTGGGCCCTCTCTTTGTTTAGAGGCTGCCCCCCGTTTGCCCACCAGGCCAGCCGCAACCCAGTTGCCTGTGCCCGCGTGGGTCCCCAAGTGATCAGAAAACCTTCACTGCAATCAGAGAGCTTTCAGAGGACCGCACCACCAAGAAACGCCTCCCCTTGATCTCCCAGCCCAGCCGTAATGCAGAGAACGTTCTCTGGCTCCCTGTAGCTTGGAAGACTTTGCAGTGGGGTTGTCTTATATGAAAAAGGTTCATCTAGGCTCACACCTAGATAGGAGTGTCCCCAAGTGAATTCCCCAATGCCAAATAATGACACAAGCACGCTAGGCTTGATTATAAAACATATATTGATTACATACAAGTACAAGGCTGTTGATCAGATAGTGCAAGTCAATAAATCAAACATAAAGTACACGCATTCTAAATCCACTGATATTCCCTGACTGTCCCTTACCCTAAGAGGTACAATACAGGTCCATCAGTTGTTGTCTCGGCCTGGAAGTTGAAGACCAGGTTCAAATCTTAGTTCATAGTCAAGTCTTTAGTCCATAGTTTGCAATCTTGTGGCAGCTCCTCTCCTGAGCTGTTAGCTTGTTGAAAGTCAAGATGGAAGAGAGTCAATTCTTGAAGAAGAAGTTCCTTCTTCTTCCTCGCTGGAGGCCTTAGGTCACTTCCTCTTTCTCCTGGCCATTGTTATTGTTATCAAGTTGGGAAGGTTACCTGGCCGTTGCTTGGCAACAAACTACCCACTAGTCATGACAAAGGGAATCTCATCCCCCCACTCTGGCAACTGGTTTCAGCATTCTGCCCCAACTGAGCTTACAATCTGTTTAACCCTTCACCTCACACCACACATATCCCCAAAATGTAAGTCATCTCCCCCAAATGGGTGCGTTGTCTCCCCCAAATGGGTATGCTCCCCCATGTTCCCATGACACCCATTGCCCCCCTCGCTGGTACCTGTGTCTCCCTTGGTTGCCCTCCTCCTCCTGCGTTTCCTCCTCCTCCTCCTGCTCCTGCTCCTCCTCCTCCGCTTCCCCTCCACCGGTCTCTTCCAGGGGCTCCGGATTCCGGGCCTGTTTCCGGGTCTGTGGGTTGTAACTGGTGGGGGGGTTAGGTGTCTCATTCCTTCGGACCCATGGTCCACCTCCCTGCCCCCCTCCCGCCAAGCACCCCCCTTCTTGGCCCTGTGCCGCTGTGTGGACCCCCCTTGCTCTCCTTACCCAGTTCCAGGGTGCCTCCATCCCTGGCCGGTTGTCCCCTCTGCGGCGGTCTGCCCCGGCTGCTGCTGCTGGTCCGCTACCTCCTCCTCCTCCCTTCCTCGCTCACCCTCCGCTCTCCTCTCCCTTCCACCTTGCTCCATCCCGCCACATTCCCCTGCTGCTGTGTGCCCTTTAAATCTCCCTCCCCAGTCTGTGTTGTTGCTCGTTGCCAGGCAGTGACACTGCATGCTTTCGCCACAGCTGGGGATCGTTTTGTTTGATCCCACCTGGTGGTTGCTGTTCAGTCATTACTTTTTGCGGTTTCCAGGTGGGAATCTCTTTGACCACAATTCTGGGGCTGGTCCCATCCCGACCTCCGGAACCGTGGTTGGCTTTGACCCCTACAAGTGATTGACTGTTCAGACCGCCAATCAGACGTTCAGGGCTCTTTGGCCCCGCCGCAGGATTGTCTGTGGTTCACTGTGGTTGACTGTGATCTCATAACATCTGAAATTACCCTAAGTTAAGCACGTGCACCTGCATTTTCTCATCCTCATGAATGTATCCTTGTCTCTCCCAATGTTCACCTCTCCCTCATCTCCCCCTTTCTTGTCTCTCTTAGATTGTAAGTCCTTTAGGGTAGGGACCTGTCTGTAACTATTGATTGTATAGTACCAGGCACACCACTGGTGTAATAATAATAATAATAATAATAAATAACTTCTATTATTTTATAGATGGGGAACAGAGGCTGAGAGGTAGTAAGAAGTTGTCCAAGACCACCCAATGTGCACTATTTTTTGGTTCTTGTCCATTTGTAATTTCTACTGCTATGTGCAGTTTGGGGTCTCAACTCAGAAAAGAAAGCGGAAATACTGAACTAGTCATATATTGTGGTACACTTTTGCCTGAAAACTACCATAAAGAGAGACAGCTTCATGGTTCTATATGCCAGGAGGCCTGAGTTAACATGCCATTAAGCGTCACTTGTTTGTCTCCAGAGGTTTTGCTCTTTTATCTGCTCTCTGCTTATCACTTATTAACATAGGAGTTTGCCTTTATGATAGAAAAAGTGCTCTTAGCCTCTCAGTCATGCCAATAGGTAGCTTCAGAAGATGTGCAAGGAAATGAAAGCCTTCCTGTATTTTCCCTATTATATACTCATGTCCGTTATTCATTTTGACAGCAAGGTTTCACCCCCACACTGTGGAAACTCAGCAAGAGATTGTTTGACTGAGGATTAACCACGTACTGGGAAAATAAAGTAGGTGGGAGGGTGATTATCAGGTATGTCACTTTTTAATATTTCCACTGAAGTCCCTTTTTCCTTAGGTAGAGGACAGAAGGAACCTCTCTGTTCCAATGAGTTTTGCATTAATCTCATTGTGTTCCAGCACCTCTCAAAGTTGAAAAATAAAATCAGCAGTGACAGGATTTGCATCTGATGTTCTCCAAAGCATTACCAAATGATCTGAGGAGGAAATGACCTTTAAAACTACTAATCAGTGATCACTATGTGTATAAATACCAACGCCATTTTATTTCTGTAATATTTCAGTGGCTTAACAGCTCTGTGATGGACTTGATGACCTATTAAACCTGATAGGCTACAGAGCTACCATTGGAGGAGTTCACGCCTGTCTTCTTGTTGGAAAGCACCGATTAAGTGTCAGAAAAATACTTTTATATAATCCAAGGGATCGGATTTGGAAGGGAACTCCAGCTGTCCGTTCCTTGAAAGCCAGTGTAGTATGTTCTCTGAGGCTTTGTGCATGCAACCTATCCTGCTCCAGCTGAATTTGATGGCAAAACTACTACTGACTTCAAGGTGAGCACAAACAAATCTTTGTGTTCGGTGGGTTCACACTATGCCCACTAGTTCATAGCTAAAGTGTATAGTATTTATTCTCTTTCAGCTCACCCAATGGAACTACTTGTCAACGGGTGAAGAGTGACAGATAAAGAGAGTGCCAAGAGAAAGTACAAGTTAGCACTTAGCAGCAAAGAGTGCAGGAATTGCAGGGACTCTTTTCCTCCTAGAGAGTTTGTCCACATTAGAGAGTTCCATCTTGTCTCCCCTCCTGTTCAATGTGTTTCTAAGACCGTTGGGCGTGATATGTAAGATTTGAGGTGGGCTGGCATCAATATGCAGACAACACCCAAATCTATTTATCTTTTTCATCTGACCCAGGTCCTGTGGTCTTGGTGCTTACTCAGTGCCTGGCTGCGATTGTGGACTGGATGTGGGTGAGCCAAAGCTGAATCCACAAAAGAATGAAGACTGTTGGTTGGCCAGCCCTGTGACTGAGGGGAAGTGGGGAGGGGATTGGGACATCCATCATTGATGGGGTATAGCCTCCCCTGGTTACTCAGGCTTGCAGTTTTGGAGTGATCCTGGATCCTGAACTGCATCTGGAACATCAGGTCATGGCAGTGGCCAGGAAGGCCTTTCACCAACTCCATCTGGTGAGAAAACTGCATCCCTTCTCTCCGGTAGGGATCTGTCATCCATGCCTTCATTACCTCAAGGCTAGACTACTGCAATGCACTCTACATGGGGCTCCTCCTGAAGACTGTTTGTGGGCTGCACACAGTGGCCCACCTTTTGATGGGGGTGGATCACCAGGAGCACATGACACCGGTGCTTCAGAGTCTGCGCTGGCTGCCAATAGCATTCCGGGCACAATTTAAGGTGCTGGTTTTGACCTATTAAACCCTAAACAGTCTTGGCCCTATATATCTAAAGGACCACCTTCCTGCTTATGTCCCTCTGCAACCTCTAAAGTCAGCCAAGAGCACCCTCTTGCAAATTCCATCATTGGCCCAAGTCTATACGTCCCAGGCATGCAGAGAGGTGTTCTTGGTGACTGCTCTACAGCTTTGGAACTCCCTTCCCCTGGAGGTTTGCCAAAGCCCTGGTTTGAGCATCTTCTGGAGGTAGTGTAAGACCTGTTTATTCAGCTAGGTATTTAACAGATAGGGGTAGATCCTGGGGAGGAGAGGCATATTATTAGTTATAAATATTTTTTATGGGTTTTATTTTGTATTTTATAGTTTTCTATGATGTGAGTCACCCTGAGCCTCAGGGATCAGGGCAAGGTAAAAATATAAATAAATACATTAAGTAAAATAGAGTTCTAGTAGGTGTTGATGGGCTACCAATAGCATGTGTTAGCTAACACATTGAACATGCTACCCTAGACTTTTTACCAAGGTTTGTTTAGAATCCAAACATTTTTGGTTAAATTTAGTGCTCAGCCTGGGTTTCATCTTACCAAGCTATCTACATTCAGAGTTGTATTACTCAACAGTCTTTTTGACTGACTGAAAACAATACTTATTTTCTTCCCAATTCAATCAAGGGTAGGTATACAGGAACAGCATGGCTAGAAATTACACAGTTCTATCTTTGTCCCTTCTGCTCTCTGCCTGTTGCACTCTAGTTTTCTGAGCAGTGCCCCTTCGCCGCTGCGTCTAGCGGCGACGGGCGATTGTCTCGCCCCCCCCCCCAACAACAGGGACAAAAAGGGGAAGAGGGTAGAAGCGGTGTTGACGAGGAAGGGTGGTCGCTGCAAGCCACTCTTTCCCCGCCTTGAAAGCGGCTGCCAAGGAGTGCACCTCCTCCTTCTGCAGCAGCAAGAGTCTCTGCACTGGACGGGGGAGGAGGTTGAAGAACGCCGCTGCAACCTGCATGGCGGGAATCATGATTGAACCGTCCAGGGTTGCCAGGCAACCCTCGCTGGAGGAAGCGCTGACTGCGCTCGTGATTGGTGCACCACCCGAAAGGGGCGGGGCAGTAAGAAATATCTCGCCGCTCGTCTCCTCACTTTGGAGCGGGTGGCAAGCAGGGCAGCAGTGCGCAAAAAACTCTGAGCCAGGGCTTGGGAAGGAGGAACCCCGGAGTGGTGGGAACAGAGCACGCAGGACGAGTGCGGTGAACCATGAGGCCCAGCTCATTGAGACACACACACCCAAGTGACCGCCCCAAGTGGGGCCATAGAGTGGATCGGGGGCAGGAAAAAGAAGGGGAAGCAGGGTGGGGGCCAGAGAGAGCCCCCCCCATCCCCAACAGTGGAGGCCCCAGCGGGCCCAGGACCAGTGGATGAGGAGGGTAGGCTGGAGCCACATACCCAGGACTCTGAGGAGCTGAGAGGGGGTGGCATACAACCCCCGGAAAGAGGACAAGGCAACGACCAACAAGGGAGTGAACACCCTGGCCCCTCACCTCAGGATGATCTCTCACTGAGGCAGAGGCTGGAAGGGTGTGAGGCCCTTCTACAGAGCATGGGGGGAGGAGGAGACAGTGTGGTGCAAGCGCTGGGATCAGGGCCGGCACCAGTTATGGCAGCCCCAGAGCCATCGCCACTGCCACAGCAGGGTGGGAGACGAACGAAGCCCCCATCCAGATATATAGATGACCCACCAGCACCCAGGCGTGCGCAGGTGGAGGTTCAGGATCATGCCCCCAGTTACTCTCAGGTGATGCCTGGGGGAGTAGGGAATCAGGAGGGGGCTTCCATGGCAGGGAATGCAGGGGCGTGGCCGCAGAACCCTGCAGTTCAGGGATCCCAGTTGCCTGGGACGCAGATACAAGGGCTCCCAGGATCAAGCATCGCGGGGGGTGCCAGAGTGTGTCAATCAATCCCGGCGGCACAGGGAGCCCCATGGCCTGCATCACCCATGCAGGGGAACCCCCAAATGCAAACAATCCCCACGGCACAGGGAGCCCCATGGCCTGGATCACAGGTGCAGGGGACCCCCCAAATGCAAACAATCCTGGTGGCACAGGGAGCCCCATGGCCTGGATCACAGGTACAGGGGACCCCCCAAATGCAACCTTTGGTGACGGGGCAGGGCCAGTATGGGGCCCTGCTTACCTGCCGGTTCCAAGCAGTGCACCCGTCCAAGGATGGGCTCCCCCCCCCAGTCTTTTGAAAACAGGGATGGCGGACAGCAGAACCCCGCAGCCAGAGCGCACCTGCCGGAGGAAGAGGATGAGGACCTGAGGCAGAGGGTCATGGCGCTGGAGCAGGCCATTCGCACCATGTCTCAGCAAAGAAGTGGCGGAGCAACTGGATCCGTGGTGTCGACGGTTGGGCCACACACACCCCGGGTACGGTAGGAGTGGTGCAACCTGCACCGGTGGCAGTTGTGGGGGGCAGGGGGTACCCCATGGTAAACTGGGGACTGAACTCTGCAAGGGCGGGGAACTGAACCCCAGTGCAAGGACACAAGTTATAGGGGGCCCGCGCAGTCATGGGCAGGGCAGGTGCAAGGAGTGACAGCCCCAGGGGTGGGGCCCGCAATGGGGGGAGAAGGAAACGCACAGTTGGTGTGGTTGAACGGGGCCTGGGTACTGGCATACCGCCCTGCGCCTCCAGGGGGGAATTGGCAGCCCCCGAGTCTGGCGATGCCCCCTGTACAGGCCAGTCAGACACTCCAGGTTTGGGGAGGCATCAGGGCCCAGCCAGCCCCGGGTTACCCCCCGCACATCGAAATGCCACAATACATGCCCCCAGGGGTGGGTTATGCAGCAGTGTCGACCCCCATCGAGGCCCACCTCCTGCCAGTCACAAGGGACAAGATATGGAAGGGGGAGTTCATAGATCTCTTCGCCCTCCTCTTCAGAGACCCGTTGGTAGACCCAGCGGATACTGAGGACAAGAAGGATAAGGAGCGCTTTAAGCGCCCAAAGGCCGACAGGAATTGGACCAATTGGATGGCGGCCTTTGTGATTTACCAAGGAGTGGTGATCCAGGCATACCCAGCACAGGCTCCCGAGCTACTCAAATATGCAGACATCATCCGCCAAACATATGAGTCGGGACCACCAGGGGCCTGGCTCTGATATGACGAGGAGTTCCATCATAGTGCAGCCTTTACCCCGGGTCTGCGTTGGGACACCCATGCACCCGACCTGTGGTTGGACTGCATGGTAGATGCAGTGAGAGCACCAAGGTCGCATAGCGGGCATTTATTAGCAAAAGGAGGAGTGGCACCCGCCAATGATCTTTTTCGTGGCGAAGTCAGACGGTCGCCAGCTAACCAGTCGAACAAATGCTTTGAGTTTGAGCGCTCGGGAAAATGTTCCAGAGCGACATGCAGATTCAAGCATTCATGTCCCAATTGTGCCGGGTTGCACAATGCCACGGCCTGCCCCAGGGCCAAGTCGGCCAACAAAGGTAGGGCACCGCCGGGGGCGTCAGCCAGAGGGCGAGCGGGGACAGGGGGACAGCCCGCTCCGCCAAAGGGCCCCAACACCAATTAGGGTAGAGCGGTTGGCCGCGGCCCTCGCACCTCACCCCAACAGGGCGGAGGTAGACTACGTAGTTAAGGGATTTAGAGATGGATTCCGCATCCCGGCGGGGGAGGTATACCCACACCAGGGTGCACCCAATTTAAAATCAACAAGAGGCCTAGAGGCAATTGTAAGACAAAAGATAGAGAAGGAGTGTGTTGAAGGGCGAATTGCCGGCCCTTTTTCTGCCCCACCGTTTCCTGACCTGGTAGTCTGCCCATTGGGGGTAGTCCCAAAAAAATACCCGGGGAAATACCGTATGATTCATCATTTATCATACCCGAGAGGGAGGTCAGTTAACGATGCCATCCCCAAGGAACTCGCCACTGTAAAGTATGCTTCCTTTGACACAGTCGTGGACCTGGTGAAGTGTCAGGGGCCTGGTGCCCTATTGGCAAAGTGTGATGTGAAGTCCACTTTTCGCCTATTACCAGTGCATCCGGATAGTTTTCATCTCCTCGGTATGGCGTTTCAGGGGCAGTTTTACTTCGATAAGGCGATGCCTATGGGGTGCGCAATTTCTTGCTCTGCATTCAAGCGTTTTAGCATGCTAGTGGAGTGGCTGATTCGGCAGCGGGCCGACGGGGGAGAGATCACCAAATATTTTGATGATTTCCTCTTCATTGGTTGCACAGGGACAGACGAGTGCCAGAAGCTAATGGACTCCTTTCAAGAGATGGCAGACGAATTGGGCATCCCATTGGCACTGGAAAAATCAGTAGGCCCGGCCACCTCTCTACAGTACTTGGGGATCAAATTAGATACGATAGAAGGGGTTTCCAGGCTCCCAGCTGACAAATTGATAGACTTGAGTGCAAAAATCGCCAATTGTAAGTCAGCCCGCAAGGTGACAGTGAGACAGCTCCAATCCCTGATCGGCAGCTTGAACTTTGCTTGTAGGGTAGTTGCCCCGGGTAGAGCCTTTTTGTCCCAGCTGTACGCCAAGCTGGTCGGTTCCCCTCAGCCGCATTACCATGTGCGGGTTACCCGGGAAATGAAAGATGACTTGGGTATTTGGTCTTCATTCCTGGCGGACTTCAATGGGGTAAGCATGTGGCGGGAGGAACTCCTAGTTGAAGCCGAATTGCGGGTCCACTCAGATGCGGCTGGGGGGATGGGATTTGGTTTGATATTCAGGGACCGGTGGTGCGGGGCCCCTTGGCCAGTAGAGTGGGTCGAACAGGGTGTGACTAGGGACCTCACATTTCTAGAACTCTTCCCAATAGTATTGGCGGTCCACCTCTGGACTGGTTGTTTTGCCAATCACACTGTAATTTTTTGGTGTGACAACCAAGCCGTGGTTCACATAGTCAATGCTCAATCATCACGTTCACCAAGGGTCATGGGGCTCATTAGGACATTTGTGTTGGTGTGCCTACGTAACAACATTGTATTCAGGGCGCGGCACATGCCGGGAGTGGACAACGGGGTGGCTGATGCCATATCTCGCTTCCAGATGGAGCGGTTTCACTCGCTCACACCTGGAGCCAGGCGGGAACCGGAGCCCTTACCCCAGTGGACGTGGAACCTTGGATCGTAGACCTCTATAACACCGTCCAGGGATCCTTGGCCCCGCGCACCAGAGTCGCATATCAAAGGGCGTTCAAAGAATTCCAGGGTTTTCGTTCATCCCAGGGTTGGCATACGGGTTTCCCTATCCTGGAACTGCAGATCCTCAGATTTATGCTTGCTATTAGGCAGCAAGGGTTGGCTGTAGGTACCATCAGTGTTAAGTTGGCCGCAGTGGCTTTCATGAGTCGCTTAGCAGGTCACCCTCCGCCTGATCAGGGATCTTTTGCCCGGCGTATGTTAGAAGCATGGGCCAGGGAACAGGGTGTCCCACAAGACACCAGACCCCCCCCCCCATCACCCCACAGTTGCTAGCAACAATGTGTGGACTTTGCCACAAGTCTGCTCCTCCAAAGGGGAAACTCAGCTGTTCACAGCCGCATTCACGGTGGCCTTTTTCGGAGCATTTAGGGTGGGGGAGTTGGTGGCTGATTCATCTAGGGATAGGGCTAACCGAGCACTTGCCATTGAAGATGTGCACATTGGAGAGCATGAGGTGTTCCTGTGCTTGCGCCGTTCAAAAACAGACCAACGGGGGAGAGGAGTCACTGTCACCTTGTCCCGGGCAGGAAGTGCGCAACTTTGCCCGGTCAGGGCCCTTCTAGGATACCTGGCTGTTCGGCCCCCGGTCCCGGGTGCTTTGTTTCGTCACCGTGATGGGAGTCCCCTGACTAGATACCAGCTAACAGCAATCATGCGGGCTACCCTCACTGCAATTAATCTCCCTGCCGGCTTATTTGGAACACATTCCTTCCGCATTGGGGCAGCTAGTTTCGCCACATCATCTGGCCTTAGGGAGCAAGAGGTTCAGGCGATAGGCAGATGGCGTAGCAGGGCATATAAGGCATATGTTAGGCCCCCCCTGGCTACGTAGCGTGAATAATGATTTCTGTTTCCCCAGGTCCTAGATGTCAGAAAAAATTTAATGTTTGGATCATGGGTCACAGCCTTGTGAGATGGGCCGGCAAGGCGGCGAACATCACCCATTGGGGAACGCAACTAGGATTATCCGCCTACGCCCAAATCAGGTGGATGGGCCGAGGAGGCATGCGCTGGTGTCAGTTGATTCCTACATTGAACAGAGAAAAAGGGTTGGGGCCTGACATATTAATTATACATTTGGGCGAGAATGACTTAGTGGAGACAAAAGGAGTCCAGATGTTAAAGACCATCAAAAACGACATTTGGGCAATCAAGTGCATGTTCCCGGGAGTAGTCATCCTGTGGAATGATTGGGTGGAAAGGATATCCTGGGGTGAGGGGGTGCCACCATATAAGATTAATAAGACCAGGAAAACGGTTAATAGAGAAATAAGGAAATGGTTGAATGGTATAGGTGGGGTATCAATACCTCATCAAGCCATCACCCATAGGAGGCCAGACTTATACAGACCAGATGGCGTCCATTTATCATTCACGGGGAATGAATGGTACTTGGCAGCGGTGAAAGAAAAGTTAAGGGAAGTGATAGAAAACATGGTTTAGGTAGTGGTGGGGGTCGGGACTGTCCAGGAATACCTGGCAGCCCCTAGGTGGCAGGGGTCCAGCACCTGAGTTAGGTAGGTTAGGAATATGGATTGGGCATCTCCATAAGAGATGAGGGGAGTTCAGCCGCAATGGCATGGTATGGCAAGCGGTGGAGTTAACCCCTTGGGAGAGGGGACCGCGAAGGCCGTAGGGACATGTACTGACCCCGGCTTAAGGGTACTCTTCTCCTTCCCAGGCCCAAGGGCCCTGGTCCCCTTCTCACAAATTCCGTAGTGAGAAGGGGAGACGTTTATAAAGGTAACAGGGATTGGTACCTGATGGTATATTGGGCCAATCCCGGAGTTATAGTGATAAGTTCGTTATGGGTGCTGAACCCAAGTCACTTGAGTAAATTGCCCCCACCATTGCAATTCAGACAGAGAATCGATTGAATAAAGAGTGCGGCCTTTTAAAATCCAACTTATGGTTGTCGTATCATCTTTGGGAAAGGGGGGGGTGCGCCGACAACTGTGTAATTTTCCTTATTTAGGATTTCAGGGTTTATATGGTGGTAGAAGGCTGGGACTTGGTCAACTGTCATATACTAGAAGGCTGGTATCTTCTGACCTTGGACTCTTGAAATCTATATTTGGATAGTGTCACTTTTTCGGAAGAGAGAATTTGTTTTCATTTTGTTCAATACAAGGCTATAAATGTCTTCTAGCTTTTACAACCCCATCAGTCACAATCTAGCCATCTGCTGAAACAGTACTAGACCTTCCCAGCTACTATTCCAGTTAATCAGGGCAGCTTTAGAGATCGCTAGTATACTCAATAAGGATACTAGAACTAGGGGAGATGCCATGAAACTAACTGGCAGCAGATTTAAAACAAATAAAAGAACGCACAATTAACTTGTGGAATTTGTTGCCACAGGAGGTGGTCAAGGCCAGAAGTATAGCTGCGTTAAAGAAGGATTAGATAAGTTCATGGAGGATAGGCCCATTAGCTGTGGGATATAATTTCTAATTGTTGGGATATAGTAGTGAATGGCAGGGAATGGATCACTCCATTATGACCTGTTGGGTACTTCTCAAAAGCAACCAAAAATGGCCACTCTCAGGATTCTGAGCGCAATGGACCATTGGTCGGACCCAGTATGGCATTTCTTATGTTTTTATGTACATTGAGATTCTTGTTAACATTAAGTGAACATGGATCTTTGAAACAGGCTTTCAGGACTTGGCTGAGACATCTGATACTGCTAACAGGAGCTGGTGCCTCCAGGAGAGGCTTACCATGACTAGTTTCCTTACCTAACAGTGGCTCTCTGGAGGAGAGAAAATCTGAGGTGAGGACTGAGGTGTGAGGGAGGCACAAACAGACCTGGTTTGATCTAGCAAAGCCAATCCCCTGTAAGTAGATGAATCTGGACTTTAAACTGGGGGGGGGGGTTCCCCTAATATTTGCCTATGTGACTCCAATGTAAGACTTAAATAGCTAGAGACAAATTCCATTACCTCAGACCACAACAGACATCCAAAATATATTTTAAAAATATTATTGCTGTTTATCTGTAAAGCACTGGCAGAACCACTGAGCTTGGTTCTCTACAAAACACCAAGAAAAGTGGTTGGTCCAATCCTGAGCTGCTGTGAACTGACATAGCTCCCTTGATTTTAAAGCACATGCAGAAGAATTAGAGTGACAGAGCTAGATCACATGCCCATGGGCAAGATAGGAGGACGTCTAGGGCAACAAATTTAAAATGACCTATTGTGGTTCCTTTTTCCCACTACATGAGGGGCTGCACTATCAGGGTAGTCTCGGTTCCCCATTAGTATGGCCAGATATGCAAATCTTAGAGGATACTTATGAGAAATACAGCTTGCAGGTAGGGTGGCCATACCTCCCCTTTAAAAGAGGACACTTCTGACAAATGCATGTTGCAGGGCTGCATTGGTTCCAGTGCAGCCCTGCACCATGTATTTTTCACAAGCATCCTCTTTTAAAGGGGAGGTATGGCCACCCTAGTTGCAGGGCAATGCAGTCCTGTAACCTGTATTTCTCATGTGTCCTCTAAAATTTGCATATCTGACCACCCATTCCCCATTACACAACTCTTCTGCAAAGAACCAGGAGTGCTTTCTCCTCAACCTGCAATGCAAACAGCCAGCACAGGTTTTCCACTGGGGCTGGAGGAGGGGCACATTGCTGCTTCCCTGCTAATCAGCCACCCACCGGCAGTGGAAGACTCAATCTTGAGGGGGCAGGGCATCACCTGTGGTGGTTTTTTACCTGACACTCCCATAGGCCAAAATGGAAGTGTCCTGTGAAAAATGACCAAAGGTGCCAACCCTAAGACCAGTAACATATTAATAGTTTGCCAGTGCAGCGATATTTTGGGACGTTGGTCCTGCCTTCCAGTAACTGTATTTCCTGTATTTTGTAAGGTGCCCTGAGACATCTGTTGACAGGAGGGGGCAGGATATAAATGTAAATATGAATTAATTAATTAATTAAACAGAGTTTTGGCTCTGCCCTCTTTAAAGAGTTCTGGGATTTTCTGCTATCTCCTGGCAGAAGTTGGGGAAAGCCGTAAGGAGTACGTGGGAAAGCACTGCTGGGCCAATGCCTCCAGGTGATCTTTTGAAATCCATGTAGATCAAAAGATCATGCATGTAGGGTTGCCACCTTTTGTGGTTTGATCCCGAGACTCCCATAGACCAAAGTGAGAGTATCAGGGTCAGACGGCAAAAAGTGACAACCCTGCCTGCAGGTGCTAAGGTGGCCAGATATGCAAGTTTTAGTGGACACTTATGAGAAATACAGGTTGCAGGGCTGCATTGTCTCCAATACATCCCTGCAACCTGTATTTCTCATAAGAGCCAGGGAGTGAGGAGTCACCACTGTCCCAACAGTTGCTGCCCCATTGCCCTGTTGTCGGGACCCCCAGTCTGGTTGTTGGGGGCTGGGACCCAGGTAGGGCTCACCCCAGGGGGGAATAGACCCCTGCCCTGAAGACTTTCATCTCCCCCCTCCTCTGTAAAAAAAAAAAAAAAGAGGGGACGGGGTCAGGGGCTCCCCTTTCTGGGAGGGACTTCCGGAAGGAGGGGGATAAGCGGCAGCAAGCCTGGCACCTCTTCAGGCATGCACCACAGGCTGCGTGTCTAGGGGCCACAGCAATGCGACCCTTAGGTAGGGCCAAAGCAGGGGCCAGGGGAGGCTTCAGGTTTTAAGAGAGAATACTGTAAGACTAGGATGGTTGGTTAGTAGGGCAGAGTGGTTTGGGTTGTTTTGGGGAGAGGGGGTGGGTTAGGTTGGAGGTGGGTATGGCTTTTTTGTCCCCATCTTAGGGGGAGGGGGACTGGGTTGGGGAGGGTCAGGATTGGCCCCCTGGTGTGAGGGGCATGAGACCTGACTGGGGTGGAGGGTTATGGGCCCCCAGTGAGAGGGGTGGGTGGGGGAGAGGGGATTGGGAAGGGGAAATAAGGAAGGGGTTGGGGGAAGGGAGTCTCCCTCAGGGGCCGGACAGGACAGCCACCAAGGGGGCAGGCTGGGGGGGGAGTGTCCTGCATCCATTGGGGTCGTGATGGGCTGAGGCAGTTATGGTCCCTTTGGCAGGCTTGTAACAACGGTGAGAAGGGACAGGTATTTTATTCCTGTCCCTCTCACAGGCCCCTGGGCAGGCAGTGCGGTGATTGACAATGGGAGGGCCCCAGGTCTAGGACTGCTGCTGATTAACGCGAGGTCGGTTGTTAATAAATCTACAATGATCCAGGAATTAATCCTGGACCAATCAGCCGACCTCATGTGTATTACAGAGATCTGGCTGGACACTGAGTCAGGGCTGGGCTGACCTTGTTCTGGCTGGGTACTCTGTACAGCATCAACCTAGACCAGAGGGGTGTGGAGGCGGTGTAGCTGTTATTTTTAACGACACCTGGTCTGTGTGGAGGTATCCAGTGCAGACTATCTTGGGCATAGAGGGTATCTATCTGGTGACTGATTTGGCTGGAGACAGATTGGGACTGCTGCTGATATACCAAGCACCTACCTGTACAGCACCATCCCTACACTGAATCCCTCTAGCTGAATTGGTGTCAGAGGTGGTCTTGCGATCGCCAAGGGCTTTAGTCCTGGGGAATTTCAACATCCATGCTAACGCCAATCTTGGGGGAATAGAGTGTGAGTTCATAGCTGTCATGACAACCATGGGACTGTCTCAGAGGGTTGTGGGCCCGACACATGATGGAGGACATACTCTTGACCTGATATTCTGCACTGGCCTTGAAGCAGGGGATCTGGTGGTGGGATGTGTGTTAAGAATGCCCTTGTTGTGGATGGATCATTATCTCCTCTCTTGGCATATGTCTTTCCCTGGAGAGGTGCAGAATCAGTTTGGTTGGTTCACCCCCGGAGACTTATGGAACCAGAGAGGTTCCGGAATGCTCATGGGGGATTACCTCTCGATCTCGATGACCGTTCGCTCGATGACCTCGTTGCTTTCTGGAACACCTTGCTGATTGAGGTCATTGACTGAACAGCTCACAGATGTCTGCTTCCAGAATGTCGACAACGCAGGTCCCCTTGGTTTACAGAGGATCTCTGCCAGATGAAACAGGAGGGATGGCGGTTGGAGTGACGGTGGCGCCATACTCGTGCTGAAGCTGACCTATTGCAGCATAAAGCTAGTTTAAAAGTCTATGCTGTAGCTGTGTGGGCAGAAAATAAAGGGTTCTTTGCTACCCTCAGAGCATCCGTGAAGTCACATCCAGCTGAGTTTTTCCAGGTGGTGCAGAGGCTGGTCAATCCAGCTTCCCTCTGCCTGGAACTGGAATCTTCCAGTGCTCGCTGTGACATGTTTGTTGACTTTTTCGTGGATAAAATTGCCCAGATTCACCACGATTTTGATGCCACACTTATAACAATGGGTGAACCAGAGGTACTAGAGGCCCTGCCTTGTCTGATTTCATGGGATCAATTTCATTGAGTGTCGACCGCTGATGCGGCGGATGCCCTTGGTACAGTTAGAACCACTTGTTGCGAATTAGATCCATGCCCATCTTCGCTGGTTAAGGCCTGCCTGGAGACACTAGGACCATTGCTGGCAGGGGTTGTCAATGCCTCCCTTAAGGAGGGCAGGGTGCCGAGCCACCTCAAAGAGATGGTGGTGCAGCCTCTGCTCAAGAAACCATCTCTCGACACTGATTCCCCCGCCAGCTATTGGCCAGTCTCTAACCTTTCCTTTTTAGGGAAGGTTATTGAATGAGTGGTGGCTAAGCAGCTTCAGGGGCACCTGGATCAGGTCAGTTTTCTTGATCCTTCACAGTCCAGCTTTCATCCTGGTTTTGGCATGGAGACTGCACTTGTGGCTTTGTTCGATGACCTGCACCATGAATTAAATCAGGGCATGTCATCTCTTTTAATTTTATTAGATCTGTCAGCAGCATTTGATACCGTTGACCATGAGATGTTGGTGGCCCGGCTGTGGGAACGAGCCAGAGTGGGTGGAATTGTTCTTGAATGGTTCCACTCATTCCTGGCTGGGAGAACTCAGTGTGTGGTTCTCGGGGAGTGTACTTCTTCGCCCCGGGACCTCACATGTGGAGTCCCACTGGGTTTCATTCTGTCCCCTCCTCCTGTTCAACATATATATGAAGCCTTTGGGCAGTCGTGAGAGAGTTCAGCTTGCGGTGTCATCAGTTCACCGATGATACACAACTCTACCTCTCTTTTTCTGCAGACCCAGACCTGGCAGTCTCGGTGCTCACCCAGTGTTTGGTGGCTGTGGAAGACTGGATGAGGGAGAGCCGTCTGAGGTTGAATCCTGATGAGATGGAGGTGATGTTGGTGAGTAAGGCTGAGGGGGTAGTGACCCCTGTCATTGATGGGGTTTGCCCCCCTTTAGCTACTCAGGTCTGTAGACTGCGGGTGCTTCTCGACTCGCAGATCCACCTGGATTTCCAGGTGGAGGCTGTGCCGAAAGGAACATTTCGCCAGTAACATCTGGTGTGACGACCGTGGCCGTATGTCTTAGAGTCCGACCTGGCCACCATCATCCATTCCTTTATTACCTCTAGATTAGACTATTGCAATGCACTCTACGTGGGGCTACCCTTGAGGATGGTCCGGAGGTTACAGCTGGTGCAGAATGCAGCAACCCATCTCCTAACAGGGATGGGTCATCGCAATTACATTACACCAGTGCTCCGTTCCCTGCAATGGCTGCCTATTGTCTTCTGGGCCTGATTCAAGGTGTTGGTAATTGCCTATAAATGGCCTGGGCCCCACTTAACTGCAGGACCGCCTCAGGCCCTGGGTAATATCACAGCCCCTGCGGTCAGCTGGGGATGCCCAATTCAAAGTCCCCCAGGTTTCCCAGGTGGTGACAATGGAGAGGGTGTTCTCGGTGGCCGCTCTAAGGCTGTGGAATTCCCTCCTGACAGAGGCCCACCTGGCCCCAGACCTCCCCTCTTTCCGAAGACAGTGTAAGACCTGGCTGTTCTGCCAGGCCTTTGGAGAGGGAGACGGGTACGGTGGGTTGGGGTGGGGGTTCTGCCCTTTTAGTATATTAGTATATTTTTAATGAATTGTAAATTCTGAGTATATTTTAATTATGGATTATATGATTGCTTCTGTTGTAAGCCGCCCCGAGCTGTTCTGTGAGCAGGAGGGTGCGGGATAAAAGAGAGTCGATAAATAAATAAATAAATAAATAAATAAATAAAATTTGCATATCTGGCCACCCTAAACTTTCCTCCCTCTCCTGATTGGAGGCTCTCCACTGAAAATGTTACGGTAATGTCCTTGCGGGAACTAGTGAATCAAGTGTCAAATTCAAAACCTGGAACAAAATGTGGGAAATGGATGGAGAGAAGTTTTATGTTAGTGTCTAACAAAGCTCAGTTAAATGGAAAATGAAAATAGTTTCTCCTGATAATTTAGAAATGTATTTTCTGCATTTGTTGTCTCAAGTGCATGCTGCCCCCTGCAGACAAGAGGAAAGGTTATGTAAGTGCAATGACAAAGGTTATATAAAGTGCTCAAAACTGGGTTTTTTCCAGCAGCCTGTCTCCATTTCTCCCTTTATGCACAAGTTTTTTCAGGCCCTCAAGACCATTTTTCCTTCCGCATATGCTGTATGCTCTGGGGCTAAAGTGTGTCATATTTATTATTATTATTATTTATTATTTTATTATGCCATTTTTTAATCCTCCCATTCCCCTTGTCACAGTTTGTCACACTACTACAGATTTCTCCTCAAAAAGTGTCACGCAATCATGCCCTCAAACACACTTTTAATACTAGTAGTTAGGGGTGGGACTTCATCAAAATTTCAGTTCTCTGTTTTTATCGGTTTCAGTTCTCTGTCTATCGGTTCTCCTATGGGTTCTCAGTTTTATCGGTTTTGGTTCTCTGTCTGTCGGTTCTCCTATGGGTTCTCAGTTTTATAGGTTTTGGTTCTTTTCCCATTGATTTCAGTGGGGAAGTTTTCCCACTGAAATCAATGGGAGAACAAATTGAAAATCCCTGCAATAAAAATCCCATGTCTTTTCTTGTAAACCACTTCAGTCAATCAGTTTAGTTTATACAGCTTAGTCAAAGTGATTAGTAGTAGCCCCAGCCACCAGCCACTATACGTTTGCCATACAAACAGGTTTTTTCACAGCACTGCAGTGCACAAAATCAAACAATTCTAACAACTGCCAGGGAACACCCATATGCAGCCATACCCCCACACTGCCAATGCCAACATTGTCAATCCCAAATTCTGTGTGACCCCCCCAAATGACCCCCATTTTGCCAATGTCAACTGTGCCAACAGGGTTATTGTTGTTATTATTGTTAACCCTGGGAACTCCTTGCTGCTGGATTAAGCCCTGCCACTGGGGAGATAGAGAGCCCTCTTACTGGGGTCCCATGCACTGCCTCTCTCAGTGGGAGATAGGCCCCTAAACTCCAGTCTTGGGGCACCCCCCAGCCATGTGATCATGGGACTAACCTCAACAGCAACAGAATGCAATATCCCCCCACTGCACCTCCAGAACCCCAGCCAGAACCCCCGAAGTCTTGAGGCACCCAGCCCCCAACAAGCCATGGCATACACCATAACCCGACATTACAGAAAATAGAACACCAGAAACTATCTAGTGTGACCCCCTGAGAAACAAACCCTGCAGACAGGGGCACCTAAACCCCAGCCTTCGGGCACCCCCACCCCCAGCCATGTAATCGCTCATGGGACTGACCTCAACAGCAACTGAATGCAACTCCGCCCCACCCCCCTTGCCTCCAGAACCCCAGCCGTGAGGCACCCTGAAGTTTTGGGGAAGTCTTGGGGCACACACACACACCCCAAGAATCCATGTGATTCCAAGGACACCCATATGCCATACCCCCCACATTGCAGCCTACAGAACACCAGAACACCAAGGTCCAATCATGTTACCCTGGGAAATACTTGCTTCAAGACATCAGCGAGGAGTTCCAATGGTTAACATGATTGGCTCCAGTGGGAGAAAGGTCCCTAGACTCCAGCCTTGGGGCACACACCCTTAGCCATGTGATCATGGGATTGACCTCAACAGCAACAGAATGCTGAAATATCCCCCCACTGCGCTTTCAGAACCCCAGTCAGAACCCCAAACTCTTCAGACACCCCCAACAAACCATGTGATGCAAGGGGACACCTATATGCCACACACACACACACACACACATTGCCAAGGACAACAGAACACAAGAAAAATTTAGTGACCCCCCCAAAGGAACCACTTACAGGGCCCCCTGAACCACAGCCTTAGGGCACACACACACACCAGCCATTTGATGGGATACCTGATGCAATGGGCCTCCTGAACCCCAGCCTTCAGGTTCCTCACACACCCCAAACCTTGGTCTTCTCCCAGGAGGAGCCAGCTACAATATCCTCCTCCTCCATTGGCAAACAGTAGCCTCAAGGCCTTCTGCAGTCTCCCTGGTCTGGCCTAGCCTGCACCCCCATGGGTCCCCCGCCCCCCTGGCCCACTAGGGTACTCAACCCCACCCCACCCAAAAACCCCAAGGACCTCATCACTTACTTTGCTCAGACACTTAGCACAGCAGTCCACTCCTTCCAGAAGAACTAGCTGCTGAAGAATGGCTCCCAAGATCAGAGCAGTTCCCAGAAGAAAAAAACCTATCCACAGATTTCACATCACCACCAATCTCTGAGCTCTACTGAATGATTGCCAGGAAAATCTTCATGGCAATTGGTCAGCAGAGCCACCATTGCCCACCTGTACCCCTACTCCCAAAATCTCTGAGGGTAGCTCTTGGAGTGTATGCCTTTTTTTAAATTCAAAAATGCAACCAATCCAGACAGCAGGGCTTCTGAAGAATGGCTTCCAAGCTCAGAGCAGGTTCCAGAAGAAGAAGAAAACTACCCCCAAAAGGCAACAAAAGAAACAGGTAGCAGCAGCACAACAAACTAATTGTTTTAAGAAGCTGTGCCTGTTGTCAAAGGACTGAGAACCGAGACCAATAGAACGAGACGATATAGCTGAAACCTTTGGTTCTCGGTTTTAGAACCGAAAACGCCATTATCGGACACTTTTGGTTCTCGGCAATACCGAAAATCCCATCCCTACACATTCACTATATCTATGGAATACTTCTTCAGTTTTCTAACACAGAAATATAACTGAAAAATAAATAACAAGAAATCCTCTGAGACTTTCCAAAACTACCCATCAGCTATTTGTCATCTTTTTTCATTTTCCACGTCCTCTCTGGTCTGTGTCTGAAGTCTTAAGTCTCTCTTACATCCCACATATTTTAAGGACTCCTGTGCCTAGAGAACAGGGAATCAGGCCAGAGTGGCACTCCATGCTGCCTTGGAGGATTTGCCTCTTTATTCTGCATTCCTTACTTTGCGTAGCCTTGGAGGAAAACTAGTGTGGGTGGGTGTTAAGAGATCTATATAGTATGCAGGGAGAACAGGGTGAGTCTGGAAGCAAAAGAAAGCCAACATCAGGCTCAGGGAATAATCAGAATATGAGGACAGCAAGGACAGAGATGGAGCAGAACAGGCAAAGATGAAGGTAAATGAGAGGATATTTATTTATTTATTTATTTATTTATTTAGATTTTTATCCTGACCTTCCCTGAAAGTTCAGGGCAACCGACATCATCATAAAACCACAACCACAAATATAAAATCACATATAAAATACACATAAAAAACCAAAAACCAAACCCTAACTCTGCCTATTAAATGCCTGGCCAAATAAATAAGTCTTTCACTGCCTTTAGCAGATGCTCAGGCTAGAACTTTGGTGAAACGCCAAGGGGGAAGGGGATTCTAGGCTGTGGCGCAGCCGCTGAGCATGTCTACTTCTGCCCTTTCTGTATGGATGTGTTGCAATTGTGATGGAACCTGCAAAAGGGCACGTTCGACTGGCCTTAGAGGCTGTGAAGGGGCATAAGGGAGGATGTAGTCTTTTAGATTTGTCCCTTGGTATCCACTACAGCCATGGTTAAAGGAAATCTGAGACTCCTGTAAATTATCCTATGAAGCAGAGCTGTCTAGGTATGGCCCATAGAGAAGGGAACTGCACCCGGATCCCTCACCTCTGCTGTGTCAAGAGTAGCCTTGGCACAGCAGATGACTGGCACTAAGGCTGCTTTCCAACAAGAAGTTTTTTTCTCGCTGTTATTATTTTAGCGCTATATAGATGCTTGTGGGGAATGCACTATTTCAAGTCAGCTGCATAGACTCCAGAAACTGAATTTGCGGAAGGCAGGGTTCCCAAAACCTACCTTTACAGTGACCGGTGTTCTTATTGCGAGAAATTAAAAACATTTGAAAGCACGTTTTTTTGCAGGTACTGTGCCCCCTGGAAATCTTGAATGTTTGAATGTGGCACAGATGTCTAACAACGTGAGCTGTCCTCTGACTGCCCCTTTTACCATAGAGCAGCTGAGCGGAAATTGCTGACAGGGAAGAAAGGCTGCGTGGTGCTCTGCATGGCTCCCATCCACTCTGCACAGCCTGGAAGTTCCAGCCCAGAATTGAAGCTGCTGAAGAGGGCAAGGAATGTAGGGACAGGGTAGCAGGGAGGGGGTTTTCTTCCATGGCACAAGAGTGATGACGCAGATCCCTGTCCATCTGAAGACAGACAAGCTTTCGCGATGATGTCACAATCGGGTAAGTAACTCGATGTTGCAGAAGTGTGAAGGATTCCCCCTTCTTTCCTCATGCGAGTTAGTGATAGCGCTGTAATATTACAGAGCCATGATGGGACTCTGGAACACTCTCAAAAAAACCATGCAACATCTAAGGCCTCTGTCTATTCCATGCAGCAAGGGGTTATGACCACCCCTCTTGTGTGGGTCACGGTCAATGGTTGCTCAGTGCCAGTCACTGGGTGTTTTTACACACACATTTCTCCTGGATGTTTCCTGTTATTTATTTATTTATTTATTTATACCCCACCCCTCCTGTAAAAACAGCTCTGGGCAGCTAACAATTTTAAAAGAGTAAAAATACAATAATATAATATAAAACAATCATAATAATATAAACAATTTAAAACAGGGTTAGGACAAAATAAAGGAATACATAAGGGTAGAGTGGCACTAAAACCCTAACCCACCCTCCCCAAAGACCTGGGAGAAAAGTCAGCTTTTACAAGCCCACTGGAATGTTAAAAGGCCTGGGGCCAGGCAAGCTTCCTCCGGGAGAGAGTTCCAAAATGTGGCCCGGCCACCAAGAATGCCCTCTCCATTGTGGCCCCCCACTTAACACGGGGGACCTTCAAGAAGGCACCCCCGGAAGACCGAAGGAGCCGCTCTGGGGCGCGGAGGGCGAGGCAGTCCCTGAGGTACGAGAGGTCCAGACCATGAAGGGCCTATGTTGTGGTGGTGCAGGCAGCAAAGAAGCAGTTCTTTGTTGCCGTTATTGCATCTGCAAAGTCACGTCCAGTGGAGCTTTTCCAGGTGGTGAAAGGTTTGGTCAGTCCTGCCTGTCTCCGCCTGGACCTGGAGCAATCCAGTGACCGCTGTGACCAGTTTATCGAGTACTTTTTAGATAAGATCGCTCGCATCTGCCACGATTTCGGTTCCGCAGTTATTGCAGAGGATCATCTTGGGGCTATGGATGCCCCGTCCTGTCCTGTTTTGTGGGATCAGTTTCAGATGGTGGCGCCTGCCGATGTGGAGTCCTTGTTGGGATCTGTTCGTGCCACTACTTGTGAGCAAGATCCATGCGCGTCCTGGCTGGTGAAAGCTAGCCAGGAGACATTACGGTCGTTGCTGGCTGGAGTGGTTAGTGCCTCCCTTCAGGAGGGCAGGGTGCCTGACTGCCTAAAGGAGGCTGTGGTTAGACCCGTGCTCAAGAAACCATCTCTTGATGCTGATGCTCCTGCCAGTTATCGGCCAGTCTCTAACCTTCCCTTTTTAGGGAAGGTTATTGAATGGGCTGTGGCATGGCAGCTCCAAGAACATCTGGACCGCATTGGTTTCCTTGATCCCTCCCAGTCTGGGTTTCGGCCTGGGTATGGTACGGAGACAGCATTGGTGGCCTTGGTTGAAAATCTCAGTATGGCATTGGACCAGGGTCGTCAGACCTTACTGGTCCTGCTAGACCTTTCGGCTGTGTTCCACAAAGTCGATCATGAGGTGTTGGTGACTCGCCTGCGGGACCATGCCAGAATCGGCGGAACGGTCTTGGACTGGTTTCGTTTGTTCCTGGCCAGGAGAACTCATCGGGTGGTCTTGGGGGAGTGTACGATTTCCCCCCGGGGCGTCATGTGTGGAGTCCCGCAGGGTGCCATTCTGTGCCCCCTCTTATTTAATATCTATATGCAGCCGTTAGGGGAGATCATGAGGGGGTTTCAGGACATGCAGTGTCATCAGTATGCTGATGACACTCAGCTCTACCTCTCCTTTTCCATCGACCCAAGCCATGCAATCTCCTTATTTTCCCAGTGTGTCAGTCGCCGTGGCCGCTTCTCAGCCTGTCGGCTGCCTCCGGAGCGGCAAGGCCCCACCCCCCTTACCCGTGACAGACTTGAGAGACAGATGCCGGTGCAGCACGCAGCCGCCAGGGACTCCAATGATACAGGTGGTGTGGCTGGCGGCTCCGGAGCCTCCCAGGACCTTGCAGAGCCCCGCCCCCTGTTGCGACGCTCTGCGCGCCTCCAGGCACACATGGGGTGCGGAGCTAGGGTTTAAGAGGCCGGCGCTGAGGAGTCAACAGCGCCGGTGAACAGAGCGAGATGCCTGGAGAGACTGGCCCCCTTTTGCAAGCTAAGTGCCTGATTCGTGACTATTGTTGACTGAGACTGTTAGTGTGTGTTGTTTCCTTCCAGCCCCCTGATCCCACCCTGACCTGTGCTGCCTCGAGTGACTGCAATTCCCTAGTCTGTTTGAATTTCACGTGTGTTCCCATTCCCTGTGACTCCCTGGGTGCAAGGGTGGGTGAGAGAGCCTGCGGGCTCGTGTGGGTGTTCCCCACCTCCTTCCCCTTGGGTCCTCCCTTCCTCTCCTCTGCGTGTGCAAGTCCCGTGATCCTTGCCCTCCTGGACCTGGCCCCCTTCCCTGTCGACCCTACACCCCCCTCACAGATTCCCCGTGCCTTCCCCCCCTGTATGAGCACTGAGAGAGTGGGTTCCCTTCCTTGTCATACCACTCTGCGCCCTATGATGATAGGGGTCTAAGCTCCTCATGCACAAGCACTCGGACTGACCCACACACTATCCTGACAGGCCGTTTTCCCTCCGCAGAACAAGAGCAGGGCCCCTTGTGTGCTAGTGGGGTGCGTGGGTGGCTTTCCTCCCTTTCCCTTCCCCCTCCCACTGACACAGTGCCCGTCAGCTGTGGGGGCTTGGATGAGGTTGAGCCATCTGCAATTGAATCCTGACAAGACGGAGGTGATGTTGGTGGGCGAGGGCTTGGGGGACCTGGGAGTGGTTGAATCTCCTCTTGTTGGGGGGGT
>QEPC01008101.1:595347-634057 GCA_003113815.1 Sphenodon punctatus
TTTGACCATTTACTCCTAGCACATTTTGTTCCTTATCTAAATCAATAAATCAATGCATCTGCTAACTAATGTCTTAATTAACTTCTAACATTCTACATATTCTTATAATAAAAACAAAACTAATGTCTTACCTAACTTAACATCCTACATAATCTTAAATGAGCACAAAAGTTTCATTCAGTTACGATATCATGATTGTAAGTCCAGCATGCTTTGGTTACATTTCAGCAAAGAATGAGTTACAATAACATTCAATGTCTATCCTGGCATACTTGTGTCAAAAGAAGCACTTTTGCTTTGGTTACATTGTAGCAAGGAAATTGTTAGGCCTATGCCAATTCACAACAAATCCAATGTTCTTCCAATTGCAGGCATAACATTCAGATCAGAATCTGAAGATCTCACGTTTCTGAGGAGTTCAGATCTGGAGTTCCCATTTCTCATGGAAATGTGAGCTGTGGACACGTTCAGCTCCAGCCTCCCCTTTCCTCTCATGTTAACAAATGTGACAATGGCCCACTTTGGCCTGCTAGCCCCCGCTGCTCCCCCCAGACCCAGCAGCACTACCTGCCCCTGGGCCACCGGGTGTCTGGTCAGTCTCTCACCTGGCTAAGGAGAGCGGGAGGCCCCTGAACTGCAACCCAGGTTGGGAACACGCCAGCAACGTGGTGCCAGCTGGGTCTGCCAGCACAACAAAATGTGCCAGTAGCCAGGCTGTTGGTGAGGGTGGGGAGTTGCATGAATGTGTGGCCTCCTAGCCCTGCCCTGCACACCCCTCCCCCTGCCCTCAGGAGTTGTGCGAGGGCCAGGAGGTGAAGCAGGAGTTGGTTCTCTGCTCCTGTCCAGCTAGCGGCAGCCCAGGCAGATTGAGGCACAGACAGCTGGAGCTGGGGTTCTCCTCGATTTTCCTGCTTGGAAAATTCCCACATTCCCAGGGCTTAATTTGGGGAAAGGGTGGGCTTGCCAGCATGAAATTTAAGGGGGTGCAGAGCCTTGAAAAATGTGTCTACTGGGAGTGGGCACCCCTGAATGTGAGCATATCTGGCTTGGAACCATGCAAACCATGCAAACAGCCTGCCCAGGGAAGAAGGATGGGACCAGACAGAACCCCCTCCAGAAGCAAAAATATACAGATCCATTATCTGTGCCTGGCTAAGGGTGGGGGCGGGGGACCAAAAGGCCTGTTTCCAGGCTTACCCTGCACTGATTAATGCATCATTTGTTTTAAAAAAAGAACTTGAATTTACAGCTGAAGAAACTTTTTTTACAAGTTTCTTAGACCAGTAGTTCCCAATCCTCTTTGCCTGCATGACCCTATTTTCAGACTTAAATAAAATCATGCAATTCCACAGAGCAACAAAGACATGGAAACATGATAGAGTACTGAACAATAACTTCATAAAATGAAGGCAACCCCACAGAGAAACAAAGACATACAAGCATGATAGAGTGCTGAACAATAACTTCATAAAATGAAGGCATGTACAATGAACATCTCAGTTTTGCTGGTGACACAAAACCGGGGAGAATTGCAAACGCATTAAGGATAGGATTAACATTCCAAAATAATTGCTTATTTTGTAATTTTAGGGATAGGATTAAAATTCCACCAGCAGCAGTGAGATTCAGAGGTGATTTATCATCTAACTTCATAAGATGAAGGCATGGACAATGCAGTTCTGAACTTCGCTGGTGACACAAAACTGGGGAGAATTGCAAATACCAAAAGCCATTTTCACATTATTTCTTTATAGGTCATTTATTATCATAAGTCAACTATGGACATTTTTTTAAACTGCCTTAACTCTGTTCTTTACATGTATAGAAATTGTATAAACTTTATACAATGAAATGTTGACAATGTCAGTGTAGGCAACTTTATACAATCAGTTGTATACAATGCAGTTCTGCGCAAAAGGACAAAGTTAAGGCAGTTGGAAAAAAATGTTTGTAGGCAACTGATGATAATAAATAAATGATCTGTAAAGAAATAATGTGATGGTTTATTAGTGGTAAACAGTAATAAGAGTAAGAATGTATGGTAATAAATTTTACTTATTTATTTATTTATTTATTTCGCTACTCTTTTACCCTGCACCTTCCCGCTCACAGAGCAGCTTGGTGCAGCTTACAACAGTAATAAAAATAACAACAATAAGAAGAACAATAAAAGAAACACACAATATACAGTATCATAAAACACTAAAAATATACACATTTTCCTATGTTCTGTTAATCTCGATGGTACGTTATGTAATATGGATGAAAAAGTGTAAATCATTTCCATGCTTTTTGGCTTTTAATTTTTGTTGTAATGTATGCTGTTAAGTGTTTTTTGAATTGCAATTGTAATTAATGTTTTTTGGAGCTTAAGTTAGGGTAAAATCTATTTTGTGAAATGTTTTTGAAGAGGAAAGTTTTTGTTTTGGAAACTGTTCTGCCTTTAACTGTTTTTTCAATTGTAAAGTTTTTTTGTTTGGAAAATTATCTTTTGATTTATATCCTGCCCAATCTTTGAAGGTGCTTAGCTTAGTTAACTGAGGGGAGGAGGAGAGAATCTGAAGGGAAAGGCAGTATAAGGAGAAGCATAAATGAGCAATCCAGGGGGATCAGCTTGATGGCCAAGCACTCAGGTCTGATTCCCAGAGTTGTGCTCATCCCCCAAGGCACTGTTTCCCCTGTACAAATATAACCTACTTTCAATGAGGGACCTCTCCCTTTCAGTGTTATACATTTTTGGTTCAAACTGCATCAGTTAATATGATTTCCTTGCAGCTGGAGAGCCGCTGTGACATCTGCTCTCTTAGCCTTCCAGTCAGGACTTTGCTCTCTTTGGCCCAGCTTGTATGATTTACAAATGTGCAGCACAGACAATGGGGGCAGTGTGCGGCCAACCCAGTCTACAAGAAGCAGGTGAGATTGTACAAGGTCAGAGAAAAAGAGTTGCAGCTCCTAGGCATGGTGCAGCCCAATCACCTTCCCATGTCCTGTCAGATTCACTGGCAAGTGCATAGAGGTGTTGATGGACATGGCTGCATCTTCTTCCTGCCCACTGGGAGTGAATCATCCTTGTGCCTGATTTATCTCGGTGCCCCCTGCACCCAGAAAAAGGTGAACCATGATCCAGCCCTCTGTGTGCATCTTCTGAAAAGTATTGTATCCTTCAGTCAGGAACTGGGTCCCCCAATGTATACACCAGATAGAACATTTCTGGAGTAATAAAAAGAGACACAGAACATTTTCCACCCAGGGCACGGAGGAAGAACTGTTCCAGCCATTTTAGGAACATGTAGCTGACATGAAAACATGCTCCCTCACAGCCATCTCAGCCTTGCGCCAGCAGCATCCCAGTCTGACAAAGACTCTAATGATCATCCGGCCACATTATATTACAATTACGAAGCTGTTCTGACAGACAGAATCTAATCTGACCTGCATCAAAGTGGCATCTTTGAAGTGCATGAAATTAAACAAATCCTTTCTTGTCCTAAGGAAGATGGTGTTATGTAACCTATCAAGCTACCATCTCAGCTGCTTGGTTATGCCAAGTTAACAATACTGCATAAGATTTAGGTTAGCTCCCTAATAGAGACATCCTAATACTTCACAGTATTTATGCAAAGTAAGACAGTCATTGGAAGCCTTTGACATATATCATATGCCTAAAGATTTTGCAGGAGGGTAGAGAAGGAAATTTTGCAGGCTTTTTGGTCTTTTCCTGGTGACATTTTTTTGTGCCCCAGCTTAGGGCTGGTGCTGCTGCTCCTGACAATCAGCTGTTTAGTGGTGCCACCAAATAACTAGTAACTGGGAGCAGCGGCACCTTTCACCATCCAACATGGTCATGCACACACGCAAACACACACACACACATGCTCAGTAGAAGCTCCAACACCAGGCTTCCCCCAGCCAACAAAGGCTCTACTGCTTTCCACCAAACAACTGATTGGCAGGGAGCAATATATCCCTCCTCTTAATGCCTGCCTAAAATGCAGCCAAACCCTGGTCCACAGGTGTCACTAGATTTCTGCTTAGCGCAGGGCTTGGGCCCAGAGGTGGAACTGTCCTGCTTCCTTTTTGATGTGACCCTGCCTCCTGCGCAGTATCACGACATCAGGTGTTTTTACACATGCATTTCTCCTGCATGTTTGCTGTTACATCGGGTATATTCAGACGTTACGAGATCACAGTCAACCACAGTCAATTCCCTGTGGTGGCTGCAATCACATAACTTCTGTTGGGGGGAACGGATGTTCCCCCCCAGATGTTACCATGGCGGGGAATCACTTTCGCCATGCGAGCGGCTGAAGCGGCGGGGCCGGAGGCCGCCGCGTGGCGAAGGCGATTCCCCGCCGTGATGAACCCCGCTGTCACTTCTGGACGGTGGCCAGGGCCCGGAATCCCTGCAGGGATTCCGGCCCGTGGCCAAATCGGGCGAGCGCTGCAGCCGCATTGGCCGCGGCGGCCGCCCATCTCCCCAGACGGCGGGCAACGGGGAGCGGGGAGGGGGCAGGGCCGTGCGGCCGCACGTTGCGTCGTGCGGCCCCGCCCCCTCCCCGATTCCCCGCCAGGATCCCCTGCACGTCTGTTAGGGCATGACGGGGTCATCCCGGCGGGGGATTAATTTATTGTTTTCGTGACGGGGCCAATTGGCCCCGTCACGTCTGAAAACACCCATCCTGAACTTTCTGTGTGTCTAAATCACTCACCCAGATCTTAAATATCTGGCTCTTTGAACTTCTGCATAGAACTGCTCCCAGAACATTTATGTGTAAAAGGTTCTCCTGGTAAACTGCTTTGCTCCAGGTAGCTGTGGTCACTTGGTTTCCATGACAGCCCCTCACGTCTATAACGGCGGCTACTTTAGGCTGCCTCAGGGCAGTGTGTGTGTGAAGAATGCATCCGGAACTTACTTGTGCACTTAGAAGATTGAAAGACCAGCACTTTAATGTGTGTGTAAAAATGCCCATCATGATGCTTTAAAGAGGGCAGAATCACATTAGAAAGACCAGAGAGCCCCTTTGCCTCTCTCTCTTTCCACAGTGATCACACCCCTTGCCAGTGTGACCACATTCCAGATGGAATGTTGTGACATCACAGCGCACCAAAATGGCTGGGCTATGCTGAGGTCCCAAAGGCAAATGCTCCCCCTTTTTTCCTCCTTGCTGTTGCCCATTGATCATGGATCTTGGTGCCACTGGCCCCATTCCGGCTGCTGACGCTACTGTTCCACTCTGGCAGGGGTGGGGCTGGTGCAGCAGCACTAGCAGACGCAGCAAGGTGGGTGGGTTCTGCTGAAGAGGTGCAGAGCTCTGCCTCAAACATCTGTAAATAAAGGCCTTGGCCTCTTCCTCCTCCCATGGCAAGGAAGGCTGACAAGCAGGTTCTGAAGAGGCTGGGATGCTGGCTCTGGGTTTATCAGCTCATTGTCGCTTTACTTATGGTTTGCACCATTGTAGCAAAGTATTTTTTTAAAAATATCTGCTTCGCAAAACACAGCATCTTGGAAACAGGAAGCACTGGTGACTGGTTATTGTTAACCGTGCCAAGCAGGGATAACGCATTTTGAAAATGGTGCATTCTATTAAAGCAGGATGTTATATGAGTAAATGTAACACTAACTATGCAGCCACAGAGACTCACTGGAAGTAGACTTTCCCATCAGCATCACTTCCAAAGTGCACTTGTCTCTATAGTTCTGCATGACCACCAAGCTGCACCAGGAAGTGGTATGTAGATATGCATCGCAACAGCTACACGCAAGTGCCTGCTGCATATATGCTTAGCAAGGATGCATCGATAGTGCTTAATGAACACACAGCAAGAAATGAGGTGCAGTATGTATGTATTATGAAAAACAATGTATTGCACATGTACAGTATGATGCGTAAAAATGCTGGCAGACTCTTTAGCTCAGACTTTTAGGGTGGAATCAAATGAGACGATAGCCCATATTATCCTTCACCAGGTGCATGCATTCCTGCCTACCTGTCTATTAGGCATCTGCCACATTGCCTCCATGGGGTTACCACAGAGCTGCAAGTCACGGCAGAGTCCAGGGACATCGCAGGCTTGCCATGTGGACCTATCAGGGCTAATGGGTCCCCACGTGTCCACGTCTCGCAGTGGCAGCAGAGAGATACATTTCAAGGGGTGGGGGGACTCGTGCTAGTGGTCAGTGGAAGGAGGCAGGAGGGGCTGCTCCCCGGGCCTCAGGAAGTGCGTCTCTCAGGAGAGAGGGGGAAGGGCTTCCCCAGCTGAAGGTGAGGGTCTCTCAAGACAAAGAGCTCTACCCCAAGCTGAAGCCCCACTAGCTGCCAGAAGCTCTAAGCCAGTTTTGATCTCAGCTTGTAATGATCCAAAGGCTGGGAGTGTATGAGTCCCTGCAAGGGCCATGCACCACAGAGAGCCCTGGACCTACCCAGGAGGAGCTAGTGCCAGGGGCAGGAAGCTCTGTGGTGTGCACTGGGAGGGAAGGGACCCACATTAGCCTGCTGGCTTTGCACTCTGCTCTCTCCTCGCCTGTGGAGGAGCTAAGACAAATTTCTCACCCAAGTCTTTCACTTCCCAGGCTTAAGTGTTTTCCAAAGCCAGGCCCGCTTTCAGCCACTCAGGAGCATCTTTTCTGTAGCTAAGTATTCCAGCTTCCCACCAAGGCAAATATTTTATATGTATATTATTCATTTGTGTTAGCGTAAAATGAGCAATGTGTACACAAGGTCTCCATCTCTTTAATCATACTTCTTAATCTAAAGAAATAAAAGTCTTTCAGCTTGCAGTCCCAGTACCTGGATCCGGCACACTGTGGAGGGGCTTCTTTCTCAAGAGAAACCCATTTTCTAATATTTCCCCTGCACTGTAAGCTTCTAGCATTTCCTTCTGTCACCAGCTGAGGGTGATTGCCTTCAAGCCCCACAGGACCTCATCCTGGCAGCACTTAAAGATCCAGGCAAGCTCTAGCAGCTACTTATGGGGCATCTGTAAAAGATTGCACATTTGGGTTTGGATAAAACACAAACACAAAAAAGCCCTTTTTAGCTTCCGTATTCAAAACACAAAGGAACGCCTTGCAATTTTCATGTATGTGCTAGTGTGCTTTGTGTGACTCCATTTCTACTTCTAATTTGATGTTTTTAATTGTTAGTCTAGCAATTTGAGCATCTTTCAAGTTTCATAGTATGTTGTACTGGTGACAGGGGAGTTTAGCCCCCCCCAAACAGTGATGTACAGGAGTGGGTTGTGTTGTGTTTTGACTTATGCTTGGTTTTGATCTTTGAGTGTTTTGTGGTTCAGGAATTGGCTTGGCCAGGCACCTGACTGTGGAACTGCAGCCAAGGAACCGGATGGGATGGGACAAAGATGTGAAATTCCCCTGCCTGGTTCTCTGGTGCTCACTGATATCTGGGTCCTTTGCTGTGTATTGTAGGGCCACCACCTGTGCACATGTATATATGCAGAAGGCTGCACCTCTTACACACACACAGACTACACACACACACACACCCTCTCACCCCATTTGTTTGCTTCCCAACCAACTGTAGCAGGTCTCAACATTTTGGGACACAAAACACAAACATTGGCACTGAAACTAAAATAGAAATCATTACTCCAGAAATGTGCCTCCCTTGCACATCCCTAATCTGTAACACTTCCTATAACACAACCTTTTTCTAGTTACAATTTTTATTCTGTTATAAATTTGGACTGGATTCAACCTAGCACACTAGATGTGAAGGACTCTCAGCACCCTTAGTACCAGCATGAGTCCCAGTCTCTTCTGTGGGATTTGTGTCAGCACCAAAGACTAGCAGCGGCACTAAGCAGCTTGGTGATTGCACAAAAAGTCTAAAAACTAAATAAGAGGCTCAACATTTGACCAAAGGAAAAAACAAACAAACAAAACTTCATTTTTAGGGAAGGTTATTGAATGGGTGGTTGCCCTTGAGCTCCAGGTTCATCCCAATGTTATTTTATTTCTGGATCCGTTTCAGTTGGGCTTTTGTCCTGGGTATGACACATGGGGTATTTTCAGATGTGATGGGGTGGCATTCACCCCGTCACGGAAACAACCCTTAGATTCCCTGCCGGGATCACTCCGGCATGGCCAACAGACGTGCCGGGGCATCCCGGCGGGGAATCGGGGAGATGCGGGGCCGCGCAGTGCAACGTGCGGCCACACGCCCCCGCCCCCTCCCCCACTGCCCGCCCTCTGGGGAGATGGGCGGGCACCACGGCCAATGCGGCCGCAGCGCCCGCCCGAAATGACCACAGTCCGGAATCCCGGCAGGGATTCCGGGCCGTGATCACCATCCAGACGTGACGGGCCCCTTCATCCCTGCCGGGAATCTCATTCACCACGCGATCAGTGCCGGCCCCGCGGGTTCAGCCGATCACGTGGTGAATGAGATTCCCGGTGGGGATTGAGCGTGGTTAACATCTGGGGGGGAACTTCCGGTTCCCCAACAGATGCTACGAGTGCATTCCCCACCACAGGGAATTGACTGTGGTTGAGCGTGATCTCGTAATGTCTGAAAATACCCAGAGACTGCACTTGTGACCTTGATCAATGACCTACGCCTGGAGATTTGACAAAGGGAATGCTACCTTGTTGATCTTGTCAGATCTTTTGGTGGCCTTTGATACCACTGATCACGGTGTGTTGTTTACACAACTGTGGAACCTGGCAAGGATGCGCGGGACTGTTCTTGACTGGTTCCACTCCTTCCTGTTGGGGAGGTCTCAGCAGGTGGTGATGAGCAATTACTCATTGTCCTCTCGGGGCCTCTTCTGTGGGGTCCCGCATGGTTCTATTCTGTCTCCCCTTTTGTTCAATGTGTATATGAGGTTGTTGGGCGAGGTCATTCAGAGGTTTGGGGTGAAGTGACATCAATATGCTGATGACATTCAACTCTACCTATCTTTTTCTTCTGATCCAGTCCCTGCAGTCTCAGTGCTTACCTGATGCCTGGCTGCTGTTGGAGACTCGATGAGGGGAAGCCAATTGAAGATGAATCCAGACAAGACAAGTGGTGATGGTTGGCCGGCCTTGTGACCTGGAGAGAATTGGGACTGCTCTTACTGATGGAGTCCAGCCCTCTCTGGTCAACCAGGTTCACAGTCCTGGAGTGCTTCTGGACCCGCTGCTGCACCTAGATTATCAGGTGGCGGCGGTGGCCAGGAGCACTTTTCACCAACTCCATCTAGTGAGGCCTTTTCTTTCTGACTTGGATCTGGCCACCATCATCCCATGCTTTTATTACCTTGAGCCTAGTTTATTGCAATTCTCTCTATGTGGGGCTGCCCTTGATGACCGTTTGGAAGCAGCAGCTGCTGAAGAATGCAGTGGCTTGCCTGCTTTTGGTGACGAGGCACCGGGAGCACATTACACCCGTGCTCCGAAGTCTGCACTGCCTCCCTAGAGCTTTCCAGCTACAATTCAGGGTGCTGGTTTTGACCTTTAAAGCTCTAAACCATCTGGGTCTCACATATCTGAAAGACCGCCTGTCCTTCCATAACGCATTGAGGTCCCTGTGATCTGCCAGGAGTACCTTCCTTTGGGTACTGTCTGTTAGTCTTGTTTGTATGACACGGGCTCACAGGGAGGTGTTCTCGGTTGCTGCACCAGTGCTTTGTAATTCCCTTCCCTGGACTGTTGTTTGAGCCCAAGCCTGGGTGTTTTTTGGAGGTGGAGAAAGACCTTTTATTTGAAAAGACATTTGGTGGGTGGGGATAGGGGATTGGGATGGTTTTGGGAAGTGTCAGAGAGGTGATGGTATTGGTGTGTTTGTTGAGAGCTGGGGGAGAGGTTTTTATATTTTAATGATTTTATGGTCTGTGAGCTGCCCTGAGCCTTTGGGAAGGGAAGCCTATGAATTTAAATAAATTAAATAAATCCAGAGCAGAAGCTCTGCCAAAACAAGAGATGAGGCCGACATACCAGCTCCTATTGGCCCAATCCAAAATTCAGTTAACTTTCTTTTGGTTAAGCCCTGTGTTTATTTTTTCACTCCCGTGGGCCACTTTGCAAATTAGTGCAAGCTCCAGGTTCTGGCTAGGAGTTGGGGACAGAGGGCGAGGGAAGGAAAGGGACAGTTCAGGTCATGAATCTATGTCATGGATCCATCCATTCTCTTTGAGTGCCTGTCCTCATCTCTGCTCCTTTCCCCTGTGATCACTCTTTAGGTGCTTGAAGGTAGAGACTGAATCCATGGGCTAGTGTCAATAACTAGAAAGGGGCCATATGAAAAACAGCGTGGGCTAGATTTGGCCCAAGGGTCAGGTTTATAAGGTGCCAAGTGCCCTGTTAGTACTGGATCATTCATAATGAATAAAGGAAATTTTGTGACATTTGGTTTGGGAATTTAGTTGCTGCAGAGCTCCTTTTTTATCATTTCTATTAAACCCTCCCAAAACAATAAGATTGTAGGAAGTGCAAGCAGCTGTTACACAGTCATTTCACACAAAAGCTATAAAGGAAACGGAAGTGTTTCTGTTTTGCCCAGCTGTATTTCTGCTGAGACTGTAGTTCATTAGTGCATTCGGTTGCCCTGGAGCACAGTGACATGCATACAAAGAAAGCAAAGTAGGACGAGACATGACAGCCTCTTATGAAGTATGCCAGCTATGCAAAGGGAGAAGCAGCTGCGTTGCTGGCCTGTATTTCACTTCCCTGCTCTGCAAGACAGGTAGCTGGATTTGTGTGACAAGGGGAAAAACTTTAAAAACACCAACAAACCAAAGTCAATAGAGAGAAGAATATGTAGACTGGTGAGTTTCAAAATCAGGACGCTTTAATGCATAGCAGATATTTCAGGATAATTCTGATTTCTAGGCTATCTGAAGAGGCATTTTATCAGTATGCCCCTCAGGCTAGCATTCAAATTTTTAGCAACACACTAAGGTCAGATGGAACATAAATGCCAAGAGCCAGATTCTGATCTTATTTACATTAACACAAATAAGAGTTGAAATGAGTAGCAGAATAACTGCTCACGGGGGGAGGGGTTCGATTTCAAGTAGGTTGTACCCAACCTGAACGACATTTGTTAAAATGTCTGAGCAACAGATTTTTCGCAATTTCAGTTTGTTCCATCCGTTTATTTCATCCCTTTCTGGTTTTCCATTTGTTTTTGCCAGGAACAATGAAAATGAGTGGTGGAAAAGAAGTGGTAAAAACTGGAAAGGGTCAAAACGAACAAGCTAAACAAAATGAAAAAGCCGTCAAGTGGAACAAACGGAAATAAATGAACCAAAAATACAAAACAGGGTGATCAGTTGAAGACTGGACAGGTAGGGTTCGTTTGTTTCAGGTCAGATTGTTTGGATTTAACAGGTTTATTCATTTTTCATGGGTAGGGTGGGGGGAATGGATTAGGGTGGGGGGTGGTTAGGGATTTTTATTCCTCCCTTTGTTGTTTATTTTAAAGTTGTTTTAATGTTCTTAATATTTGATATTGTGCGCCTATTTGAAATATAATATAAATATAAATATATTTTGGCAGGTAACTCTGTTGAGACCAGTAGAGTTACGGCAGATTTGCACAAGTATTAGCAGTGACCCCAAGTGTTCATTTTTAAAGAAAAAAAATTGCAATATAAGAATGTCTCAGGCAAACTGAATTGCATTGTAGTTAGTGCTGAACCACAGGAACCAGCTGGAACTGATTCCCTGGCCCACATGATGTCTTGCTCCTTGAGACCTCAGCTACCAGGAAAGCTGCAGGAGCAGAACATTTCCTTCCGGTGCTGGAAAGGAGGGAACTCACACTAATCTACAGCAATTCCTTGTGGCAGTGACAGAGAGAGTAAAAATCACCTCTGAAGTATTCCAGCCTGCCTTCACTGAGAGAAGAAGGTTGCTGTAATACCAGGGTAAGTGGGGAGTAAATAAAAATGGGGAAATGTGGTAGGGAAATCTTGGATTCCCAAGAGAATGAGAGAGATTCCCTAAGAACAAGCAACTGTAGTTGCAAAGTAAAGGCTTCCAAATGTGCATATGGCTGAACTCTGGTCTCTGACACGTCGGCTTTATGAAATATTTTTGCTTCATGTGCCACTACTTCATTACCATATATTTTACATTGAGTAGACTCCCTCCTCCCTCCAGGATCATGCACAAGAGGGAGCCCCTTGCTTGACCCATTCACATGGACGCGGGGCTACTCAACCCCAGAGCAAGTCCAGGGGCGCATCCCCCATGTCTGCCTGCTTGCAGCCCTGCTTGGGTCTGTTTTAAATAGACCCGGAGGCTGCCGCAGCCCACAGTCTGCCCACACAGCGCCCCTCCCACACACCCCAGAGTTATGGGCAGATCACTCACAGTTCTATGGCATGATTCTAGATTTTATATTGTATTTTTGTATTGATGTTGTTATGGTTTTACTGTGAACCGCCCCAAGCTGCCATTGGGCAGGAGGGGACGGGATAGTAAATTATGAAAATAAATAAATTTTAAATTAAATTAAATTACCGGTGCAACCCCTGTCTGAGAGTGGAGCTGCAGCAGCCATCTGCTGAGCACACTGACATTAGACCCGCCTCTGGTTGGTGCCCCACGGTTGGGCTGCCCGTTCCACTGACGGTGCGCCTGGATGTTCTGGCGCACCGCCGGAGGGGCTGCCCCAGAGCACAGACAGCCTGTTCTGTCTCTGCTCTGCCCCTGCACATCTGGTGGGCCAGCCTGTCCGGGGGTGAGGCAGGGCAGCTGTCTGTGAAGTAAAGCAATGCCCAATATGAACAGAGCTATTAGAAACTAGCTCAGAAATTAGCCCACAGTAGGACAGGATTTCTCCTCAGTCCACTGCTCCAGGGCTGCCAGCTGTCATGCATCCAGTATAACGCTTACCTTTCACATGTTTCCCCAAGCCCAGCTGCAATCTTAGATGTCTAGCTTGGCCTGCAGTTGCTCTTCCTAGCTGCCAGACAAGGAAGTAGCTATAACAGGGACATGAGGTGCAGCTGCAGCAGGGCCCATAAGCCTGAGCGGGGGAGGGGGCTGCTCCGATGCCATGGTGCAGCTGTGTCTCCTGCCACTGGGAGCAGAGGTGTGAGGGTTGGGTCGCTGCTGCACCACCGACATGGCCCAGGGTCAGATCGGGTACCCTGGCCAGGGAACCGACCCAGCCCTGCATTGGACCCAGCGCCCCGCCATGACCGGCAGCCATAGTGGCCAATCATGGACCACCATGGCAGCCCCCAGGTGGGACAGAACTTATATTCTAACCTGCTGTGACCTACTTTGTTTCAGACTGACCCCGGTGGGGGGGAAGGAATAGCCCTGGCCATGACGTCTGCACTGTGCCAAGTGACAGCATGGGCTAGCCGAGTCTGTACCTCAGTCTAACTTGCACATTCACTCCCTTCTCCAAAACATCCATTATTTCACACCTTGCTGTCTTGTAGAAGACTTCTGTACAATGATGTTCATGGGATAGGAGGCAGTGTCCTATTGTGGATCGGTAACTGGTTAAAGGGTAGGAAACAAAGGCCACTTTTAGACGAGCGTGCGGTGCGCTCATGCACGGTTTCCAAAATCCCACGAGATGGGATCAGATGAGACGCTGCCACGAGTCATGCGCACAGGACGGAGAAGCACATTCTTTTCAAGCCGCGAATGACCTACCTCAATCAGACTCCCGGTCAGTTCGCAGCTTGAAAAGAATGCGCTTCCCCATCCCATGTGACTCATGGCAACATCTTGTCTGATCCCGTCTTGTGGGATTTTGGAAACCACGCGCGAGCACACCGCGCACTCATCTAAAAACGGCCAAAGAGTAGGACTAAATGGTCAGTTTTCACAATGGAGATAAGTAAATAGTGGAGTTCCTCAGGGGTCTGTACTGGGACCGGTGTTGTTTAATGTATTCATTAATGATATGGAAAAGGGGCGTGAGGTGATCAAATCTGCAGATGACACCAAGTTATTCATGTTGCTTAGACTAAAAATCATCAATGGTGGCCTTCCCCCCACTTTGACTTTCCTAGACTTTGGATATGTTTTTTTGGATACCATTCTGAGTATGAAAAACCAAATTTAATTTTTGTTACATTTTTGGAGATATTAATATAAAATCAACTCAAAAAGATTTATTTGTTTAGCCGTCAGCCATAACAACAATACTTTATAATTCCATGTACCAAAACTATAAAATACGACAATACTACAATGTCATAAAAATAACAAAATAAAATAATTAGCAGAAGGATAGTTGTTAATTTATTTGCCTTCCAAATCCTCGCCTGTCATACCCCATGGTATCACAGCTAAGGAAAAAAATGGAGACGACTGGGGCTGCCATGGGGCGAACCCACTCCTGAACATCCCCGATTCTTATAACTACCCTATATGGTGCAAGGTGCCTTGCCCTTCCCGGGGCTTGTGGCAGCACACTTGACCCCTGCAAAAAGACAGTCCCAAATCTGCATGTATAGAAAACATTTCCAAGAAACCAACATGCGGGATGAAGTACTACATTTGAGGACTGTAACATTGATATATAGTTAAAATACAGCAAAACCAATAAAAAATACTGAAAATATTACTTCCTTTACCCCGTGTGACTTTTGACCATAACACACTTTAAGCCCCGTATATCGGAGTTATGCAGTCCCTTGGTATGGTTGCAAAATGCCTTGCCCTTCCCGGGGCATTAGTGGGAAAATACTTAGATGGATACAGACAATATACAGCATATAGTACTAAATTTATACAATGAAAGGAAAGGTTAGTTATTCAGGTATCCACACGGGAATTCCGCTAGAAACTTTTCCTTGAATAAAAATATCAATTCGATCCTAGGCATAGATTGGTTTAGTTTAGAGGGATTCCAGCTGCTGCGTCCTAAATAGTGCTAATTGAAATATCCCCATGGCAGCTCACCATGCTATTGCCTTGTTCTGATTGGCCAGGATATATAGCATCCTTCTCTGCTGATCCCAATGATCCCTGCTCTCAAACCAAGGGCTGAAAAACCTATTTCGGATTTCAGCGGTCTTAGAACAGTACAGTAGGTAATGCAGGAGATCTTCAATTTCTGTATGACCACAATAACAGAATCTCAGCTCAGGCGGGATACCCTTAAATCTACCCTCAGCAACTGAGGTAGGCATCATGTTCAGCCTCACAAGTGTCATAGTCCTTCTAACTTTATAATTCTTAATATCTGTAAGGTATTCCTTGCAACCTCGCTTAACTAGCGGGTACCAGGGAGCGACACGTTGCTCACTGATTCCCGCTCTATCACTTTGCAGTCTGGCGTCCGCAATCCTACTGCACAGTTGAGTTTTAGCATGGGCTAAGATGGTACTAGAAAAATATGTGCTAGAAAACCCAAGGTGTGCCAAGTTTCATTCTATTGCACTATACCATCTGTATGTAACTAGAGAATTTTCTTGTTCCCGCAAACATAGAGTGGGGAGACGATCAGCTGGCATACTTCTGGTCTTCAACCAATAACCCAAATGGGCCAGCTTTATTTTATCCTCGAGGGGTGCAATCCCACATTCAGCCCGCATCAGGACTATAGGGGTACCCCATGGCACACCCAGCCCTGTCCTCAGAATCTTATTCTGTAAAGGCTCCAAGATATTTTGGCTGCCCCGACTCCAAATTTCTGCACCAAACAGGAGCTGTGGTATTAATTTTCCCTCAAGTAACTTTAACAGTGGTTTTAGTTTCCTGCCACCCCTGGTACTCCAGAATTTAAGCAGACCAACTACTGTCTGGGCTCCTTTCAGCTTTATTGTCTCCTGGTGGCTTTTCCAGCCACTATTACTCCTAAACCAGATCCCCAGGTACCTAAATGAGGTTACCTGTTCAATGCTATGGGTGCCCATTTTCCAAGGATATTTCTTGGCCCTTTTTGAAAAGACCAAAACCTTTGTCTTTTCCCTGTTTATAACTAGATGGTTTTCCTTACAATACTCGCCAAGTTTTATAATTTGGTGCCTCATACCCACCCTTGATGTTGAGAGGATGGTCATATTGTCTGCATATAAGAGGATGGAAACCAGACGACCACTAACTAGCAGCGAATGGCCTTCCTGCGCAGCGAGCTTGCCCACTATATCATTAATAAATAAGGCAAATAACAGGGGGGCCAAAACGCACCCCTGTTTTACACCATTTGTCGCAGGGATAGGTCCTGTTGTGGCCCCCTGAGCATTTACCCGAATTCTGAGAAAGGTATTAGTGTATAGGAGATGAATCAAATAGAGTAGCCAGGGGTCTATACCAAGGTCCAGTAATTTTTGCCATAAAATGGCCCTATCTACGTTGTCAAATGCAGCTTTCAGATCTATAAAGAGGGCATATAATGCACCTTTCCTCAAATAGGCATATTTTGCAGCTATATGATCGAGCACGAAACAGTGGTCCAGGATGGATCTTAACGGCCTAAAGCCCGCCTGCTCCTCAGCTAGAAGATGATTCTTCTCCACCCACTGCTCCAGCCTACTTAGCAGGAACCTCGCGAACACTTTGGCCACTACGTCTATCAGGCTGATTGACCTATAGTTCGCCAAGTCCCATATGTTCCCTTTCTTGTGAACGGGAACTACAATACTTGTGTTCCATCCCATAGGGATGTCACCAGTTACAATGATATTGTTAAATAGCCGGACAAGTACTGGAGACCACCAATCCTTATAAGTACGTAGCAGATCGGTAGGGATACCATCTTCCCCTGCGGCCTTTTTTTCTGGAAGTAAAGCCAGCAACTCCCTCACCTCCACCTCTGTTACCACCAACCCCTGGGTACTAAGATCTTTAGGTGGAGGGGAGCTAAGTGCCTCTGGGTGTTTGTTAAAGATCTCAAGAAAATGGGCCCTCCAAACAGCACTACCTACCGGTGGGTCCTCAGGGGCAAAACTCCCCTCAAAACTCCCATTTACTATAGCCCAGAATGTCGCACCATCCTTTACTGCAACAGTCTTCTCCAATTTGTCCCAAATAGTGAAACAATACTCCTGCTGCTTCCTTCGCAGGACTACCCTATATTTTGTTCGAGTGGCAACATACTTTATTCTTTGGGTAACAGCTCCTTGACCCATTACTGATTTGGCCAATTTCCTATATTGTGTCCTCAGATATCTACACTCATTATCAAACCAGGCAACTTGATGTTTCCTGCCTGCAATTTTGTTGGCCACAGTAAGATTATCTCTTATATGGCCCAATAGTTTTAGAAATTGATGGGTGCATGCCGAGGTAGCCGACTGACAAAAATATACCTTCCTCTGCTCTAATTGATCAGAGGAAAAAAGGCTGTTAGCTCGGACTGCGGTCGTATTTCCCCACCTAATGGGCCTTATCTCACTTAGCTCCCGATCTTCAAGTGAGGTTTCTATCTGGGAGGCCAAACCGCCCTGTGTCCCCATATCTATAATAGCTGCCAAAGGGAAATGATCACTTGAGCCAAATGGGAGCACCTTACAGTCCACCACTCTCGGGAGGAACCCAATTGGGACTGCTATGTAGTCTGGGGTACTTGAGCCCTGGGCTGATACATATGTAAATTCCCCATTTACATCTGATTTTGAACTCCCGTTTAGGATCCTATAATTGTATTTGAACAGAAAAAAGAAGAATTGTAATCCATGTGCATTTAGCACTGGATCCCTAGAGAATCTAGGGGGCCAGAAATATGGCTCTTCCTCAAAGTCAAGGCCCATTGCAGCAGCCCTTGTAAGATCCTGGTTCCCTGTCCGGGTGTTAAAATCACCCAAGAGAATTATTGGCACACTTGGATAGTCCACCTCCCAAAGATGAATAACATCCCCCAAGGACTGCCAAAAAGTGTGCCTTACAAATAAATCCATAAGTGGGGGCAGGTATACATTAACTAGAATAAAGGAAAAACGGGGGCCTTTGGAAAACTTAACTGCGATCATAATTTCATTAGTTACCAACAAAGTTACTCCGAACCCATGGGAGTTATTCACCAAAATTGCCTTTTTCCGGAACAGATAGCTGGCACTGCCCAAGTACTAACATTCAGGATACTAGGACCTTTCTGGTTTCTAACCCACGTGTCCTGGAGGCAAATTATGTCGCAACGCGTTAAATCCTGGGCTTCTACATACACCTGCCTAGAATACCACCCATTTACGTTCCAAGTCAATATGTTACATAATTGTCCATCAAGTGGCAAACTGAGTCATTGATGATAGGAGTCCTCAGGGGTAGCTTGAAGGGCCAAGTGTTCCGAGGTGAGAGCGGCTGCTGCACAATCCATGTGCTGTTGTTCCTCATCTATACGTTGGGAATTTATACTCGGTACCAGTGCAGATTCTGCCTGCATAGATCTAACTAGGGGTTCCATTGAAATCTGAGAATTGTTAATCAATTTATTCGAGAGAGCATGAAATCGCTGGAGAACTAACTCTTTCTCCATTATTGAAAGTGATTCATATTCTGCAATGAACTTCTTGTCACTGTTTTCTCTAGGTGCTGGCCTCAACAAAAAATCAAACTGTACTTCCTCTCCCCGAGGTGGGCACTGCTTGCGATCAATATTTCCCCCCTCCCCCGTCCCTGAACCCCCATATCCTGTTTCCTTATTAGATTAGTTGGTTCTAAATTCCCTCTAATTTCCTGGGAGGAGACCTGCTCCTGAGATCTTCGATTGGGGCTTTGGGGTGGGGAGAAATTTATTCTCCTTATCTCGGAGAGGGACCTGCTTGATCCACCTCTTTCCTTTTCTCTATAGGGCACTCGATCTATAGAAACCCCCCTTTCTAACAGGTACTTCCAGGCCAGGAATGTGCTTTTCACTAGTCTGGCTTCAAGGAATTCAATTTCCAGTCTTACTGTGTTGCTGGAACCTGACCACCAGTCAACATTTCTAAGTTCTTTTTCATGTACCTTGGCCCTAAGCAGCTGGGTTAGATTACGGGCTATATGCCTGGTACTTGACCAGTTTGGAAACCTTCCATTTGAAAGGGGACGTGCTGTAATCAAGATCCTGGCTGGGTGGAAATAGTGGGAGCCAGGAGTCCTGAATTTTTTTCCCTTAATCGCATGATACCTTGGTATAACTTTTGGGGGGAGTCCCCACCCCCACCCCCTGGGAGTCCCTTACTACCATTGTACCTTTGTAGAACTTCCTCCTTTATCCAGTCTAACTTGGTCATTGCTTCCTGCAACTAGCCTTTTATAGTAACTAAATATTGGGTCATGTCTGTTATCCTAGATAGAAGCATAAAAACAGTTTGGGCGGTCAGGTTACATTGGGCCTCCAACTGCTCCTTGTAATGCCTGTCCAGAAAAACCTTGGGCAAGCCAAACTGGTCTGTCTCAGTTTGGATCTTTGCAGGTAAGAGAATCAGAGGGTAATCCCCTGAAGTAGCTGGCAATGGGGCAGACTGCAATAAATCTCCCAGCTCCCCCTTTCCTGAAAATCTCCAGGCCTCAACATCATGGCCCAAGGTGTCAATTGTTGCAAAAAGATCTTGCAAGAGACCTGCCACCCCCTCAGTCAGAAAATCAGTTATCTTTGCCTGCTTGGATACAGGGCAGCCTGCTGTACTGGCAAGCGGCGATGGTACTCGAAGTCATTTTTTTTCCATCAGTACTGATAATAGAAGAACTTACAAGAGACTGTATGTACCTTGAAGTGCCACTGCCCCTTTCTTATAATACCTAGAGGAAAGCAACAAGCCCCTACGCCCTGCTAATGCTTAAGACTGCACGCACAAGGGCGCACCCTTGCGCACACAGCCCTTAGGCGCGCTGCCTGGGTGCATGCCTCCGGCACTGCCTCTGGCAGCTAGCGTCCTTTGAAGCCTCGCTCATGCCAGTCAGNCCCTTTGTTGTTTATTTTAAAGTTGTTTTAATGTTCTTAATATTTGATATTGTGCGCCTATTTGAAATATAATATAAATATAAATATATTTTGGCAGGTAACTCTGTTGAGACCAGTAGAGTTACGGCAGATTTGCACAAGTATTAGCAGTGACCCCAAGTGTTCATTTTTAAAGAAAAAAAATTGCAATATAAGAATGTCTCAGGCAAACTGAATTGCATTGTAGTTAGTGCTGAACCACAGGAACCAGCTGGAACTGATTCCCTGGCCCACATGATGTCTTGCTCCTTGAGACCTCAGCTACCAGGAAAGCTGCAGGAGCAGAACATTTCCTTCCGGTGCTGGAAAGGAGGGAACTCACACTAATCTACAGCAATTCCTTGTGGCAGTGACAGAGAGAGTAAAAATCACCTCTGAAGTATTCCAGCCCGCCTTCACTGAGAGAAGAAGGTTGCTGTAATACCAGGGTAAGTGGGGAGTAAATAAAAATGGGGAAATGTGGTAGGGAAATCCTGGATTCCCAAGAGAATGAGAGAGATTCCCTAAGAACAAGCAACTGTAGTTGCAAAGTAAAGGCTTCCAAATGTGCATATGGCTGAACTCTGGTCTCTGACACGTCGGCTTTATGAAATATTTTTGCTTCATGTGCCACTACTTCATTACCATATATTTTACATTGAGTAGACTCCCTCCTCCCTCCAGGATCATGCACAAGAGGGAGCCCCTTGCTTGACCCATTCACATGGACGCGGGGCTACTCAACCCCAGAGCAAGTCCAGGGGCGCATCCCCCATGTCTGCCTGCTTGCAGCCCTGCTTGGGTCTGTTTTAAATAGACCCTGAGGCTGCCGCAGCCCACAGTCTGCCCACACAGTGCCCCTCCCACACACCCCAGAGTTATGGGCAGATCACTCACAGTTCTATGGCATGATTCTAGATTTTATATTGTATTTTTGTATTGATGTTGTTATGGTTTTACTGTGAACCGCCCCAAGCTGCCATTGGGCAGGAGGGGACGGGATAGTAAATTATGAAAATAAATAAATTTTAAATTAAATTAAATTACCGGTGCAACCCCTGTCTGAGAGTGGAGCTGCAGCAGCCATCTGCTGAGCACACTGACATTAGACCCGCCTCTGGTTGGTGCCCCACGGTTGGGCTGCCCGTTCCACTGACGGTGCGCCTGGATGTTCTGGCGCACCGCCGGAGGGGCTGCCCCAGAGCACAGACAGCCTGTTCTGTCTCTGCTCTGCCCCTGCACATCTGGTGGGCCAGCCTGTCCGGGGGTGAGGCAGGGCAGCTGTCTGTGAAGTAAAGCAATGCCCAATATGAACAGAGCTATTAGAAACTAGCTCAGAAATTAGCCCACAGTAGGACAGGATTTCTCCTCAGTCCACTGCTCCAGGGCTGCCAGCTGTCATGCATCCAGTATAACGCTTACCTTTCACATGTTTCCCCAAGCCCAGCTGCAATCTTAGATGTCTAGCTTGGCCTGCAGTTGCTCTTCCTAGCTGCCAGACAAGGAAGTAGCTATAACAGGGACATGAGGTGCAGCTGCAGCAGGGCCCATAAGCCTGAGCGGGGGAGGGGGCTGCTCCGATGCCATGGTGCAGCTGTGTCTCCTGCCACTGGGAGCAGAGGTGTGAGGGTTGGGTCGCTGCTGCACCACCGACATGGCCCAGGGTCAGATCGGGTACCCTGGCCAGGGAACNTTTTTCCTAAGTCTTTTACTTTTCATTTTTAAAACCACTTCTAATTTTTAAAGCTATTTTAAAGGCTACTTTTCTTTCTTTTCTCATCTTCAATTTTATTTTTGATTTTCATATTTTATTTTCATTTTTAATGTCATTTTTTCTCATTTTTCACTCTTTTCAAGCCATCTTTTATTTTCATTTTAACCATTTTTTCTCATTTTTCAGTTATTTTATTTTCAATTTTAACTTCATTTCTCTCATTTTTCACTATTTTCAAGCCATTTTATTTTAATAGTTTAAACTTCATTTTCCTAATTTTTCACACTTTTTAAGCCACTTTATTTTCATGACTTAAACAGGGGCCATTTGTGCCCAGGTGCAGACTTTTCTTTTCTTTTAGGGAAGCACTGTATTGGTCTTAGATAAACCTGTTTCTTTTCCATTTTTAACTCTATCAGGTGAACAGAGTTCCCTCAAGTGCTTCTCTGTCTTTTCCCCTCCCTTTTTGAACTTCCATGCTCCTTGCTTGTTGAGAGGCCATTCCCCAATCTCTGGACAAATTTTGTTTTATATTTTTCTTTATCTTTTCTATCTTTTCTTTTTACTATTTTTACTTTAATTCTTATCAAGACTCCAGCATAGCAGCAACTTAACGGGTGTTTTCAGACATGATGCTAACCTCAGTTTAACCACACTTAAACATTTCTTATGCATGTTGCAGGGCTGCATAGGACACCAATACAGCCCTGCAACATGTATAAGAAATGTTCAAGTGTGGTTAAACTGGGGTTAGCATCATGTCTGAAAACACCCACCATCTCATCTTCCTCAGCAGGACCCCACAGACCCTGATGAACTTCTTTGGGACTTGTGATACCTGTGTATTGAGATATATTCTCCAAGAATATACATTTTGTAATCAATAACCTTTTAAAGTGCTTCCATAGTGCTTTTATAGTAGTGCGTAAGGCAGTGTGGCAGGGCAATAAATTGTAGTATTTTAGTCATAATAATTGTCTATTGTGACTTTTTGGTGAGGAAATGTAAGCTTTCCTACGGGGATCCCTGACCCCTAGGTGGAGCTAATTCCTAGGAGAATCTCAGGATAACAACACTCCTCTCCCTCTACCCCCCTCCACCGGCTATTAGCTAGCACTGGCACAGAGGAAAGGTGGGTCATGGCCAGGAAGGCTAGCACACCCCACTCAGCTGACTATAATAGGCAAACTCTGATGCCAAATATGCATTAGTAATCCATAGTGCAGCCTCTTTGTTTCAGCTTTTTAAAAAAGCTTGATTTTTTAAAAAACCATCTTCATTTTATGCAGCAAGTAGGAATTTGACTTGTGAGCAAAGTAGAAATATGATTAGCTTTAATGTACATCTTATGGTTCTCTCCTGCTTTATTTCAACACACTTAAAAAGAATTTGAAAATTAAAGGGCACATCAGCGCTAGTTCTTGGTCAGTTTAACAATGCTTTTAAAAGGCATGACATGCATTTCTGTAAACGTATTAAAATGATAGTGTTCTTTCACATCAATTTTTAACTGCAACTATCAATCCCAGATTGGATTAAACCAGCTGTATAATAAGCTATTTTGAAAGTGCTCATCACACTTTGGAGTAACCGTACAGATGCAAAATTCCATGTCACAATAATTGTATTCAAACACAGTTGTGTGGTAGGGGGATACTTTATGTGGGATTTTATATTTAGCATTCGCCTAACTCTGATCCCATTGCAGCCAATGGAAATGTTGGCATTGGCATCAATGGACACTTGCCATTCTTCCAACTGCCTACCTTGGATGTCCCCATTACATTTGGTCATCCAAATAGCAGATCTTGCCATGGGGTAAATGTGAATTTTCAGCCTGGAACCTGTCTGGGGAATTCAGGAGGAGACCCACAGACCAGCTGATAATATAGTACACAGATAAGGTTTGTTCAGTACCACCACCCTACCATGTGACTTTGGTCAATTTGATGAACTTGGTCAAGTTTCCTTTAAGTTCATAAATGGGTAAAAACAGACATGCACCTTAACTCCACTTTAAACACCGGCAGTGGAGTCCGTTGCTCCGTGGGTGGGTGCGGGTGGAGATGGGTGTTGGCCGGGAGCAAACACTCACCAACACCCTCCGAAAGTGGCATTTACACAGATGCCCCCACCCATCTCCACCCAGAGAAATGCTCCCCACACACCGGCCAACACCCATCTCCACGCAGAGGAACTGGGTAGAGGCATCATGTGTGCACGGGGCCCATGGTGATTGGCTGAAGTGGTGCCCTGCAACATGTATAATAAAATGTAACACCCATTTTATGGGTGTTAGAGCATCTGTGTAAAAAGGGCCTTAATTAGGCTAACATGATCTGACATGTAACTTAATTTGCAAGAGTATATTTGACATTTACTTTATAATTTGGGCAAATACTTGATTTGGCGAAATAATTGGCATGCGTGAATTGGTTCATGATATGTCGCACTCTTGCGGGGGTCTAGTATGGTTAATAGGTTTTTGTGGTAGGTAGTTTAGGATAAAGAAAAGAGTCATCTCCATAAGAGATGAGGGGGAGATATCTGGTGATAAGCAGGGCATGGCTAACAACAGAATCGTTCCCTTGGGAGGGATGTCAAGCGGGGGGTAAGGGCAAGCATGGCCCTCAAACCTTAATTACACCATTCTCCTTACTCATGCCGACACAGGCGTTTCCCCTTCGGCCCTGGCCAGGGAGCTGTTTGAAGGGGAATGTTGTTGACATTTATTTAGTACTGGCATTGGAGGGCATATCAGGTCAGATACCCGTTCTAAAGTTAGTAGTGTTCCTAACATAAAATACTGGACCCATGATTGTTTAGTAGAAATCTCACCAATGTTCTTGCTCTGTTTGATTAAAGAGTGCGGCCATTTAATCCCATATCATGTCTCCGTGTCTCATTTCTGGGGGGTGCGCCGGCAAGGAGCGGTAGGGCACATAATTATATTTTTTTAGCTCTTTTGATTGACCAACAGCTGCTGCTTGGGGAGGCTCACTGCAATTATTGATGTCATTCAGTAAATTCCTAACATCAATGCTTAGCCATGGTGTTATGCCAAAACAGTGCTATAGTAAAAGTAAGTCTGAGGCTATTTAATTTTGAAGTGAAATTTTACCCTGTGCAGAGAGGGCGAACCGTTACATTCTTTCTTTTCATGACTTTGCTTGCACATGTCATTGCAACACAATTGACCATACTTACCAGGGTGACTGATATTTATTTCCACAAGCTGCTTGACTCAAATCAGGCAGACTGAAACATTAATCTTCTTACATGAGCTTGCCCAAATCATGAATCCTCTGTACCTCCATTTCAGCATGGTCTTTGGGAGGGGATAATGTGGACCAAACAAGGGCTTTCTCTGTATGATCTCTTGTATGACCAAGAGATGTTGCTCTTCTTTTCTCTCTGTTCTGAAATTTGCTTCATTTTCAGCCCTTATACTCTTCCAAGCAGGTGTTGATCCTTACTGTCCCTGTGTCCCATAACAGATCCCTGCATATGTCCTTGCATGGTGAACTAACTGTAAGTGCTCATAGGGTGGGACCCACTGGGAAGGGTTATTACTTGAGGCACATGCAGTAAGCTTGTATTAGGGTTCAGGTAAGGGATGGGGAAGAGAAAGGGGATCACCCACTCTTTCAATGCTAGGCATGCTGTCCCAGAAAGAATCTCCCTCAGGGTCTTATATAGGCAGCAATAGAGTAAAATTCCTAGCCCAAGGTCATCACCAGGATTTGGTAATGCATGCAGCACCTTTAGAACACTCTCATGATGCACAACAAGGGTGAGGGAAAGGGAAGTGTACGCAAGAGTGTGGAAGGAGGGGAGAAAGGGTTCCAGGGAAAACTTAGGATAGGGAATGAGGATCAGGGCACTCAAGCAGGAACACTCACAGGGAGAATAACATGGAGAACACAGGCTCCAATACACAATCCAACTAACCATAATCAAACCAGCTCCACAACCTCACCAACACAATCCCACTCACACGATTGTTCTGTCACACACAGACAGACCAAGCTTACATCAAGAATCACAGGACACAAGGAGGGGGTCAGTCTAACAAGCATTAGCTCTGATCACTGGCAATGAGCTGAGGAACAGGCAGCCTTTTATGTGTTCCCCAGTTGCTGGTGGAGGTGATCTGAGCCAGGGCCAGGCCTGGAGTGACATTTCCCCAAGACTCCGAGTCCTCGCCACCACGCCCAGAGAGCCTACCTGATGCCACGTTCAGAAGAGCTTCCTCCATCGGGGCTTGCCCCTGATGCATGTTCTCTGCATGCAGGGGTGAGGCCTGCTCTGCTGCGATCCTACACCCCTCACTGTTGGCTACATCCTCTGTCCCCACTCTACCTCTGGTGGGGACAGTGCCAGAGACCCTTTCCCCCCTAGCATGCAGTAAGGCGCACCCCCTGTAACCGCTTCCTGCTGGTTCACCACCCTGCTGTGCCCCCATTCTTCTAGGGAGATACCTAACAACTTGCCGAGTAGGAGGAGGGAGCTGCTAGCTAATTTGCGAATGTATGTCTATACTACTCTTCTCTGGGCTCAGAGGAAGGAGAGATAAACTGTGAGTAGAGAGCAAGAGTGCTAAGACAGGGAGATGCAGGAAAAAACAGGCCTCATGCCTGGAGGAGGCCAAGACCAGGGCTCAGCACAGGTTAAGTTTAAGTGAAGGAGAACCAAGGCCATAATCCTGAGCAGATACAGAAACATTGGGCATTTTTACACACACCTCAGAAGTAAGTTCCAGATGCATTCTTCACACACACACACACTGCCTGAGGCAGCATAAAGTAGCCGCAGCTGTAGACAAGAGGGGCTGCCATGGAAACCAAGTGACCACAGCTGCCTAGAACAAACCAGTTTACCAGAAGAACATTTTACACACAAACGTTCTATGCAGAAGTTCTATGCAGATGTTCAAAGCTCCAGATGTTTAAGATCTGGGTGAGCAATTTAGACACACAGAAAGTTCAGGATGTAACAGCAAACATGCAGGAGAAATGTGTGTGTAAAAACACACACTGAGAGAAACATGAGAAGGAAAACAGCCAAACAGTTGTACTCTCATTCTTGTGCCTCACACTCCTCCTCCCTTCTCCCATAGTGCACACCAGGATGGAGATGTGCTGGGGTTGGGAATGGGAGTTTGTACTTGTGGGGATTGCACGGCACAGCTAGGGAGGGATTCAGGCTCCCAGCCCCTCATCTGTAGATGTGCCACTGGTTCTAGGGTTGTGATTGAGAAGGAATTTAGAGGGGATGCCAAGCAAATATATATTATAATTTTACCAGCCCTAACTAAAATGTGAGGATTATCATTGATAGTATTTTAATTATATATTTTCTGATCCTCTCCTCCACCCTGCTATGCCCAGAATCACTCAAATGAATGACATTAAAGCTGTGCAAGTCACGTCAACTTTGCAGAAAGCTTTTTGTTGGGCCACTTTAAAAAAGCAGCCAAAGACTCCCTCTGTTTCCTAATCTGCACATGAGTTTTTGTGGAGAATGACTGAACAGTTGGGCACTGCAGTCCAAATCCTCCTGCAGAGTTAAGATTTAGCAGCATTAGCAAAGTACTGCAGGAAGCTAAGTTTGGGAGATTATGATTCTGAAATGTACAAACTCCCTAGATTCTGCAACCTAGCTTCTGCAGTCTAAGGGCAGGTTTCTGTAACCCTTTCTCATATCAATAGTCTGAAGGGAACACATGCTAATGTTTGCATGTCAAAGACCCTCAGATCCACATACTCTGCGGATTAATTATTAATTATTATTATTATTATTAAGAATGTATATAGCACAAGCACTGTATCTGGCACTGAAGAATCATAAATTAGAAATAGGTTTCTGTCTTGGGGGGTGGAGAGGGAGGTGACTTACAACCTAGGGAAGACAAGGGAGAGGGGAATTTAGGAAGAGGGGAACATAGGGAGAGATGTCAGGGATACATTCACAATGTTGAGAAGTTGCGGGTACACATACTTAGCTTAGTTACAGGGAAGAAGGGGACTTCGCATGGCAAAAAGTAGAGGGAGCATCAGTGAGCAGTCAGTGGGGGTGAGGTGCTAGAGAAAGCTTGATGGAACAGGAAGGATTTTGGCAGGGATTAGAAGGGAGTAGAATGAATGAGGGAGCCGGGAGGGACTTCTAGGCATAGGCCCTTTTTACCCAGACACTCTAACACCCATAAAATGGGTGTTGCATTTTATTATACATGTTGCAGGGCACCACTGCAGTCGATCACCATGGGCCCTGTGCACACATGATGCCTCCACCCAGTTCCTCTAGGTGGAGCTGGGTGTTGGCCGGTGGGTGGGGAGCAGTTCCCTGGGTGGAGATGGGTGGGGGCATCTGTGTAAACGCCACTTTCGGTGGGTGTTGGTGAGTGTTTGCTCCTGGCCAACACCCATCTCCACCCGCACCCACCCACGGAGCAACCGGCAGTGTCTGTGAATTTTTGTATAGCGGTGTCTCCCCCATCTTTGTACTGTTTTGTATCCTCCTCATACTTTGTGCTTTCATGTGGTTATGTTCTTGTTGCATCCTTAATATATTGATTCTTGCATATGGGTGTTTTATTCATTTCTTGCTCCATTAATTCAACTAACATTTTGTTGCATATTACATACAGCTGTTGTTCTTTTGATCCAAGAAACCAGTTGTTCAGACCTAAATAATTCATCCACCACCCATTTTCTACCATGTTCTCAATTTAAATTAATGATCATAAGTTATCATAATGATCGGCAACTAGTTAAAAGATAGGAAGCAAAGAGTTGGACTAAATGGTCAGTTTTCACACTGGAGAGAAGTAACTAGTGGAGTGCCCTAGGGATCTGTACTGGGACTGCTGTTGTTTAATATATTCATTAATGATCTGGAGAAGGGAGTAAAGAGTGAGGTGATCAGATCTGCAGGTGACACAAAGTTATTCAAGTTAGTTAAAACACAAGTGGACTGTGAAGAATTGCAGGGGGATCTTGCAGGACTGGGTGTCTGGGCATCCAAATGGCAGATGAAATTTAATGTGGACAAGTGCAAAGTGATGCACGCAGGGAAAAATAATCCAAACTTTATGAACACAATGCTGAGTTCCAAATTAGGAGATACAACTCAGGAAAAGGACCTTGGAGTAATTGTGGACAGTACATTTAAATCCTCAGCTCAGTGTGTGGTGGACAAAATGTTAGGAATTAGGCTTCTTTCCCACGCCACTGTTTGCGCAGCCTTTGGCACTGCGGGAGCATGTACTATTCAAATGTAGCACAGCTCCCGTCTCGTGGGAAACTGGGAAGTGCGGCTCTCTCGCTTGCAAGCTTGCACATCAGACAGGTAGGATTTCACTACCCTGTCCAATGCCCGAGCTTGCCAGTGGGAGAGCCACACTTCCTCCTTTCCCACAAGGTGGGAGCTGCGCTCCATTTGAATAGCACATGTTCCCGCAGTGCCAAAGGCTGCTCATGGGAAGGGAGCTTGGGTGGGAAGGGAGCTCATGGGAAAGCAGCTTTATTCATAAAGGGATAGAGAATAAAACTGAAACTATCATAATGCCACTATATAAATCTATGGTACGACCGCACCTTGAATATTGTGTGCAGTTCAGGTCACCCTACCTCAAAAATGATATAGTAGAAATAGAAATGGTACAGAGAAGGGCACAAAAATGATAAGAGGCATGGAACGGCTCCCCTAAGAAGTGAGGCTGAATAGGTTGGTATTCTTCAGCTTGTATGATAGAACTTTATAAAATCATGAATGGAGTGGAACAAGTTCATAGGGAATTATTATTTACCCTCTCAAATGGTACTAACACTAGGGGACACTGCATGAAACTAAAATGTAGCAGATATAAAACAAATTTTAAAAAGTATTTTTTCATGCAATTAAGTTGTGGAATTTGTTGCCAGAAGACGTGGTTAAGGCCTGTAGTATAGCTGGGTTTAGGAAAAGGTTGGACAAGCTTTTGGAGTATAAATCCATTAGCAGCTATTAGCTGGGTAGGTTTGGGGAATGTAACCTCTTACTGTCGGGAGCTGGGAGTGAACAACAGGGAGCAGATCGTCCCATTGTGACCTGTTAGGTACTTCTTCCAAATGACCAAGATTGGCCACTGTCGGAGACAGGTGCTGGGCTCAATGGACCATTGGAATGACCCAGTATGGCACTTCTTATGTTCTTATGATTCCCTAACTTCAGGATGACCTCCTATATAAAAGATGTGTGTTGTCCTGGTAGAGCTGGAAGGGAGGCTTTGCAGAAAATGCCTGCCTGTTATGTTCCTGGCACCAAGCAGACACTATTAGCACCTCACTTTTATAAGCACTAACTCACTGACTAAGCTGAAAATAAGTATTGCTATAAAAGGCACTAAGGTAGGGTAGCACATAAAAACAGGCTAAAACCTCCAGTAAATCAGCAGAAAGATTGCACAGAGAGCATATAAGATTCATTTTTCTTGTCTGGCTGTCTAATATATTTTGAAACCTATATTTTTCTACTGGGTTATTTTTAAAACTCATGCGAAATTCACCCCTTTTTGCCTTTTGAGCCTACTAATGTTTCATTGTTTTCCTCTCATTTTTAATATGGTATTTAGGTTCCACCTAGTGGCTTTCAAAAAACATGTTGCACTAAGTATTAGACAGCCAGGCATTTGAGCCCGTTTTAAAATACAACTCCATGCACTGTATGTCTGAAAGGCACATAAGCACAGTGCACCTGTTCAGGTCTGCACCCTTTTGTAACTCCATACTTGACTGACGAAAGACCCTGTGCAGTCTGAAAGCTTGCATACCTCCACCAACTGTAGTTGGTGCAATAAAAGATATGACTCTACTACCTTGTCTTTATCGCTCATGTAACTTGGCACATGCCAAGTTACATTGGGAAGGGATGTGTGCACTGATCTGAACACATCCCTTACACATCTGTGTCTAATTGATGTCTGGTGTAATAATGAGTTTGGTCCTTAGTTTTTACACGGGCCACAGCACGGGGCTGGGGGTTGGTGTGTGCCATGGTCCATGTGCACTGGGGGGAGAGGGTGTAGACAGGCGCACACCCATCTACACCCACACCCACCCATCCCCTTCCCCACGCACTAAGCAACCACTGTTTTTGCCGGTTGCTCCATGCATGGGGTACTCCCATGGGATTTGCACAGGTCGCCCCCATGCACGAACACCAGATTTCTGGGTGTTCATGCGTGAGTGCTGCCCATGTAAAAAAGGACTTTGTCTTCTATCTATCTGTCTATCTGTCTACAACTCTTTTAAATGTTTGACATCTATCTCTTTCTTTTCTCCCTAACACCCCAATCACTCCATTACTTTGCCTAATCTCCACTCCCACCCATGTTGCTCCCTGCCTCCTTGTACCTGTCCTGCATTTCCTCAGTTTATATATTTCTGACTTGCTACATGACTGAGGAAGAGCCCTGTGAGGCTCAAAAGCTTGCATATATTCTCACCAACAGATGTTGGTCCAATAAAAGATCATTTGAACTACTTTGTCTCCATGTCTAATTGCAATAATTGCAATTGCACTGATTTGGGTCTACATAAGCAATGCATAGACAGATGATAAAGGCCTGTCTTTTAAAAAATGTTCCTTCACATTTCAGATGCAGCTTGAGGAACATGGTTCTACAACACACAACAAAGAAATTAAGAGACTATTCCATGTAGGTGCTTTCTGGATTGCAGCTTTTAAGAGATGAAAAGGTTTTAGAGAAGTTGTTAACCTGAAGTCAGCTCAGCAAACCTGCCAACCCCTCAGCTTTTCTCATACTTTACTGATTTTCAGTCCATGAGAAATCCCTGACAGATTGACTGGCTGCCTCCTACATTAGTCCATCCCCTGGGGAACACAACCAACACGAAGGACAAGAGATCCTACCTCAAACAACTGAAAGGTCTCTATTGGTAGAGGAAGCGCAATTAGTATCACTGGGAAGGGATCCGGAAAAATTATTAAGCAATTCCAGGCAGCTCTGCACCCTCCACCCTTTCTTCTCCAGTGAGAAATAGTTTCACTTGCTCCTGCTCTCTTAATGTGATTCCAGGATTGGGGGAGAAGTTGTCACCATCCAAGACAACAGGAGTCAGCAGACCTCTGTGAAGTATTACTGACCCCCATTGCTGCTTTCTTGCCTAGCTGTGGGACCAGGAGCACAGGCAAAGTAAGTGGTAAGGCCTCTGGAGGATAAAGAGAGCCCATGATGGTGCTGTTGGTTGAGCTCCCTTGAACCCCTATCCTGAATTGCTTCAGGGTTTCTCCTATCTAAGGCCACTTTTAGACGAGTGGGTCACAGTCACACAACCCTCTCACATGACTTTTCAAAATACCGCGAGGTGGGATTTAGATGTGACGTGTCATGTGTTCAAGGTGGTTGTGCATTGTTTAAAGACCTCAAACTAAATACCTCCATGTGTGAGGTCTTTAAACAATGCGCGACTGCCTTGAATGCACGACACGTCACGTCTGATCCTGCCTCGCGGGATTTTGAAAAGTCACGTGAGTGGGTCGCACAACTGCAACCTGCTTATCTAAAAGCGGCCTATCTCCCCTGTTACACTCAGACTGCTAACCTCTTCTCAGCAGCTGCCTTTCTCCTCCCCATCCTCTCTTCTGCTGCATCACACCCTGCTGCGCCAGGAGTCCTGCAAGAAGTGGGAGTCAAAAGAGCTGCTGTTGGGCACAGCAGAAGAAGTGGTCATACCAAGAGACCTGCAAAAACAGGCAAAAGCAACATCATGTTTTGTTTATAAGTCTGAGGGACACAGATTAGCCACTGTTTGTGGGGCAACATTGAGAAGGAAGGGGGTGAGGTTTCACAAGCGCTGAGGGCCGGATCCCCACATGACCCCGTGGTAAGCAATCACTGCCATCACACCGCAGGGCAAGCACGGGGAGTCAGCCAGTCACATGGTGCCGAATTGGACCCACTGTTGGCCGGGTGGAGGAGGGTGTGTGCTTCCCCCCTACACCTGACAGCTGATGGGGAAGAGGAGCCTGGGAAGAACATGTGCCTCTTCCCGGGCCCCCTCCTCCCAAATCGCCTGTCAGTTGTGGGAGAGGGGAGCCTTGAAAGAGCATCAGTTCCACTCTCCCCCCAATTCACCCGGCAAACAGCTGATCATGGAGGGAGAGCCCAGAGGAGTCAGTGCACGTCCCTCTCCCCCACCTCAACAAACAGATGATCAGGGAGGAGGGGCCCAGAGGAGTGCCCGCACATGCTCCTCTGTGCCTCCCCCCCAGTCAGCTGTTGTGTCGGGGTGAGGAGAGAGGGGCACTCCTCTGGGCTCCCCCTCCCCCTGATTAGCCTGGCCGGACTGGAGATCACCCCCAACTGTTACATGACCACACCCAACGGGCACCAGCACCCATCGCTCACAGCCCCGCCGCGGAGCTTGCCACATGGCAGGCAGAAGGGGCCCAGCCACATGGGTTGCCTCGCCCTGGGCAGCCTTACCCCATGTAGGGGTAAGGCTGCTCCATGATGCATCCTTGGAATTCTTCTGAGGACATATCACATAGCAGACAGCTGTTGACACACCCCAGGGTGGGGGGAACATCTGGCTGCTGCTGGCCACACGGTGCACTGCATCACATTGCCTGGCTGCCCAGGGAAGGGGAAGGCAAGGCAACCCAAGGCATGGTAGCCTCCTCGCTCTGTCTCATGGGGGAGACCATGTACCATGTAATAAACATTATTGGGGTACCACTGTCAATATTGGGAAAGGGAGGGAGATGTATATAACGTGCATGGATACACCTTCATTTCAGATACACATTTGTCCCATAATCAGTATTATCCTGTCATGATGAGTGCATGAGGGCTAGGTGAGCACTGTGCTGGGCATAACTATTGGAGAGGATGGCTCCCATGAGAGTGCATGCCATGCATTAGGCACCAGGGAACTGCCCTGACAGGAAAATGAGGTGTAGAAAGGTCATTTATGGGGGCATGGAAGGAGAAGGAGCTGTGATTGAGAATGAGCCTCTGACAGAGTTGCTACTTCGCACAGTTTCACCCTGAAGCTCCCATTTTGGTCTATGGGAGTGTCAGAGTCAAACCATGAGAGGTGGCAGCCCTTTGAGGAGCAGGGGTGGGGAGGGGGTAGGATACAAGGACGTAGATAGAATAGGTGAAGAAAGTGCAGCTGCACTGGGGTCTGTTAGCCTAAGAGGCCTTGCTTCCTGGTGTGCATGCATCCTCTGCTATGAGTAGGGTTGCTGCCACCTTTTGCAGTTTGACCCTGATAGGCCAAAATGGGATTCTTGGGGTCAGACTGAAAAAGGTGGCAACTCTAGCTATGGGGAAGGGGGGTGTATCTTCTGCACCAGGGCTCATTTCTATGGTTGTCACCTGTGGTGGTTTTTTTACCTGACACTCCCATATACCAAAATGGAAGTGTCAGGTAAAAAATGACCCAAGGTGGCAACCGTTCTCATTTCCAGTAGGCTAGGTAGTGGGACCTATTTCCCTATCTGAAGTCCCTATTTCAGAATAACATGAGGCAAGAGCATCAAAGGCCAAGAGGTGGAATCTGAAGATGCAGCTGCCGTTCTTCTTATGCCTTAAACAGTCACTTTAACTTCCCATTTTACCCTGGTTGCTGGAAATCTTCAAATGTTCAGCTGGGCCTTAGGTGCTATGATTCCATAAGCAGGCAGCGCATGAGACTTGGGTCACTCCTATCATTGTGTGGAAAGTAGAGGCGTAAGTAGCTGTCTGTCAGCGTGCCCGTTTCTCTCTCTGTCTGTTAGCCACCTTTGGGATCTTCAAGGATGGGGAATCTCCAGCCAATGGTCTGTTTCTGGCCCAAGGCTTCTAGAAGCCTGTCCACTGGCTTCTAGAAGGTTCCTCTCTCCCCTCCCCCATTTACTGTGGTCCCTCAGCTATGCTCTGCAGGCCATCGCAGTCTGCTGGCCAGCCGCGGAGCACTTCCAGGCTACTGGCCACTTCCCCTAGATAGACGGGGCACACTCCCCATAGTATGCTGTGGCCAACAGAACCATGCGTAGACATGGATCCGGCCCTCATCAGGGAAAAGACTCCCAGCCCTGGTCTATTGCAGACCTCCCAACAGTCCCAGAGGGACTATCCTGCTTTTGTAGGGAAATCCTGCAGTCCTTCCCTAGGGCAGACAATGTTCTGCTTTTGGAGGCAGCAGGCACCATATTGCCCCAGCAGTCTGGCAGCCACTGCCATAACATTGGGCTGACAACTGCCACTGCTGCTGGACACACCCACACACAAGCAGTACCAGAGAGTCTACACACGGGAGCTGCCAGGGGTCCCCTGTGCAGGTAGGCTGCAGCCTCCAGTTGAAAGGCCCGACAAGGAGAATGAGAGGAACCAGACAGGATGAGACTGGAATACAAGGAAACAGGGGTGGCAGAGAAACAGATGTGACTGAAAGGAAAATGGGGATAGAAAAGTCATTTACGGGGGCATGGAAGGAAAAAGAGAAAGAGCTATGATTGTATTACTAGTGCTAACTTTCTTTCCCAGTCAGGCAGGAGTAAAATGGCAACACCTACTTAGGAGAGGGCATGTGCAATCCTCTTTGAGCAGTGAATGGGAAAATTCATTTTTATGTGTATTAATGTTGAATTTTGAACCTGAAGTGATAGCTCACATACAGGTCATGGGAGGGCGCTTTTCCCCTAACATGAAAGAATTAAGAAAAATAAATCAGATTGATAAAAAGCAATGTGGTTTATTATTTCTTTGAAACCTTTTGATTTTAAAACTGTTGACATGATTTTTAGAGCATCTCAGTTATGATTTCTGAATGCATGGCATTAGCAATGTTGTTATACTATGTTCCCCCTCCCCTTTACAGAGCTATGATAAGGCTGAATTACAGTATTACATGTGCATCTAGTGCCTGGAAAGAAGAATGCTGAATTTAAAAATTGCATTAGTAATATTAATTAGTATTGTTTTTAATAATATTATTCATGAAATGTCTGTTTCAAGCTGGATCCAGACTCAGTTTGAATTTGCAGGATTTTCCCTTTTCACACACACCCCAGTTTGAGCGTACAGGGGTTGGTGGGCTGTAGAGTTTAGATTCAAGTCCTATTCTATTCTGAAATCAATCAAGTATTTAAAAGGGCTTGTGGGTTGAAAAAGAAAAAGAAAAAGAAAAAGAAAAAGATCTGTAGGTAGCCAGCGGAATTTGCCAGCTGCAGCAGAAAAGGGGTTAAATTCCACTCCACCTCCTACAGTCAGGCAATCTGCTAGGATTTGTGAATAAACGCGATGACGAAAGGTAAAAGTATACAATTCCATTCATTTATATCACCACAACTGATAGGTGGCTCCATAGCTCAGTGGTTAGAGCACTGGTCTTGTAAACCAGGGGTCGCGAGTTCGATCCTCGCTGGGGCCTTGTGCTTTTTTTTTCCTTTTCCCTACAAATATTTATAATATACTATACCTATATTTTAAAATTTTAATATAAACATATTCTTGAGTGGGTATGAAATATTCTGTGCAAGAGAGGAGATTTGCGTTTTGCTGCATATGCCTACTGAGATTGTGGGGCTCGCAATTGCAGGGCAGAGGAAGGATACAGGACGGGGTTGGTACGGCTTTCTCAGTCAATAGCGATGGCTTTCTCAAAGGCAGAAAAACGTTAGCCGAAGTGAAAGAAGGCGCTTAAAACTGACGATCAGAAGAGGAATTAAGACTACTGACTGCTGCAAATCTCCCCCAGTAGCAGGCTGGATGGTGGCAAGGGAATGGTATTTTATTTATTTCTGTATCTCACTTTTGCAGATTCGCAGCATTAAATGTAAAATCAGTGCCCCAAATCGGGATGCAACGGTCTCTGAGCTCTCTCGCCCACAACTTCAGCTGACATTGCTGTTGCAGGAAACGCTGCAGCTGTCGTTTCCCTCTCCAGTCTACAGGTGGCGCTGCACGACAGTGTAAGCTACACGTACCAAGTTTAAACTTGGTATCCTGGAAAATCCCACATCAGTGGTTTGCAACTTTGCACTGGTGGGACAGAAAATGGGAGGAACCAAGTCCCTTACGTATGCATTGTTCCTTGAAAATTAATAGGCAGTTGAGTGTCGGGCTGGAAGTGGAAGCCCCTTCCGCCTTACAGACTTCCCCTTTTAAAGGGACGCCTGTCTTCCTTTCTGTCAGTAACGCCACAGCCCCTGAGATGTGGTAGGCACAACGGGATGCAGGTCCATGGTGGTTTTTTACAGATTTGCTGCTGCTTCCCTCCTGCTTCCCTACTGTTCTGTCTGCTCTATGCACAGTGTGAAAGTCACTGGGGTATCCATATTGCAAGGGTAAGAGTAGTGTTTATGTGTGGTGAGATCTAGGAAACTTTGGAAATATACCGGGACCAGCAGATAGTTTGAAACCTTCCCACAGTGACATGGAAGGGAGGAGGGGGCAAATCCCATTGGTTACATGTCCACTTATGACCATAGAGCCGGGGTGGGCAATGTTCCTATGCACACTAAAATTTCCATGTCAAGAGAGCCACAACTGATCACAGCGTCCTCTGATTCTGGGGACAGAATAGCCCCTCATGTTAAAGCTCCAGCTCCCAGGCAGCAGCAGTGGAAACAGCAGCTCGGCCTCTCTTACTTCTGAGAGAGCCGCATGGACACACTCATCCCGGGCAGCCACTTATTATTTTATTATAAGCATTTATATAGCACAAGCAATAAACCTGGTGCTTTACAAAGAATAAGATAGACACGGTCCCTGCCCGAGAGCTTACAATCTTCTCACAAGAGCCGCAGAACAGGTGCCCAAAAGCCACGCGCAGCTCCTGAGCCGCCATTGTCCCCCCTCTGCCATAGAGGATCACATTGCCAGGATCTAGCATTGTCAGTTATATACATTTTTTAAAACTCAATCAGGTCTCAGAAATTCATGAAATTGGCTTCCAAATTAGGCAATTTGGAAACTGGATTTTTGGTTTCTCATTTGCTTCCTGGGATTTGAGCACTGCCACTGAGGCAGAAGGTCAGTGAGAGACAAGAAAGGCAGTACCCCCCACCCCCTTAACTAACAGCACTCTCTTGGGAAACTAAGGGTGTTAACAACCGAGTTGGGTGTCCACCTGCCCATTTATTAGGTGTTCACCCCCACTGGCCACGTGGCCACCACCCACTGGACACACAGCCCCTGCTCATGGCAGAGTCGCTGTGCAGGCGAATGTGGGACAGTGTGTGACTACATGTCTGCATCCTGTCAATTAGGTTACATGCAGCCCCTCTGCACATACAGATCTGCCAGCACCAGGAGTCCCAGGCAAAGAGCCTAGAGCATTCTGAGGGGTGACTGCTACTGACCCCTCTCTCCGCTCTTGCTCCCACATAACATCTGCCTTAAAAGCCCGCTGTGCCATTTTCAAACATGCATTCTCCCAACTCATCCTGGTTGGCTGTATGTGCCTGACGCTTGCTGTTTCCCAGCCGCTGCATTCTCAGGAAAAACTCACAGAGGATTGCCATCGTCAGGGCTATGGCTAATACCAACAGCCATGCAACAACCAGCACCACGTCCTCCACTGTTCAGTCACAGCCACTCACTGCCTACAGAGCCACCTGCTAACACTGCATTCCCTGGACCAAGGAAGAGACCAAGGCCTTCGTAGCTCTATGGGGGCAAGGGGGGGGGAGGGTCAATATGCCCTGGTGAAGTGTTACAGGATGTTTCAGGAAATCTTGGTCCAAATGGTGCAGCAGGACTACACCCAGGACATTAGCCAGTGCCAGCACTGGGCCAAGGACTTGAGGCACAGGTACAAGGAGATCCAAGACAACTTCGCCTCCAGCCACAGGAGGCAAACATTGCCTTATTATGAACTCCTTGACTAGTTCTTCAGCATGGATGAAGCCATTGTTGCATCCCACCAGCATGGCTGAGCCTTTGCCAGAGGCCAGAAGCAGGTGGATATGGCTCCCCTACTGTGCACTCCTGCTCCAATCAACCCCGCCATAACCATTCCTACTGCCCCCACAGAAGCCGCAACCAGGGGTGTAGTGGGGGGGAGCGCACTGGAGCTCAGCTCCACGACTTTTCACTGACCCGGAGCGCGCCGGAGCAGTCACACTACAGGCTGGCCCTGCCCAGTGCAGGGGGGGGAGCAGCGGAGCCTCCACGCCCCCC
>QEPC01008101.1:646331-680099 GCA_003113815.1 Sphenodon punctatus
GGCAGATGACAGGAGCCCAGCATGGCGGGATGGCAGCAGCGGCAGGTGAGTACCCCTGGCAGGGAGCCGCTGGCCACTGGGTCTTCTAGCCCCAGCTACTTCCGGGTGGGGGAGGGGACAGGCCGGCCCTTGCGACCAGCCTCTGCACTCCCCCCCGCCCCTCACAGTGATCTTTTCTGTCCCCCACAGGTTCAGCAGCGAGACGTGGAGCGGAGCAGCAGCGGCACAGGAACCCCCTCTCTAGCAGAACATGCTAGAGAGGGGGTAAAAGGCATGCATGTTTGACTTCGGGTTTTATGTGAACCAAGAAGGATTTCCTGTACCATAACAGGTGAGACCCCAATAAAACTATGTGCTGCTACCTGCCAGTACATCACTGTGAACCGTGGATGTGAGAAACCAGGTGGTGACACATGCAAAGACTGATTGCATTTGATTTCAATTTTTATTTTCGCTTTCAGTTTTCACTATAGGCACTCAATAAATTGTGTTATTTGCTCAATAAACTCAGCATTCTGTGCATAGCAAAAGGTTATTTCCAGCCATCGAGCACAGTCAGGCAGGTATAAACCCAGGTATGAACCTCTGTGGGTGGATGGGGATAGTAGATGCTGGATTGTCTGCCAGAGTCATAATAGCCCGGAAGAAAAAAACAGCTGGTGCTGTTTCCCATGGTTCGCCGTGGCTGTAAGTTGTGACAGGGGCTGGATACTGAGAAGGTGGGCAGAGCATGACGGAGAAGAACACCTGCCCATGTATTAGGCTTGTCATGTTAAAGCTGTGAGTGGGGGCTGCCCGAACGCACAAGAAATACATGCAGGGGGCTCCCCATTTATTAGGCTCTACCCACTAAACGTATGAGTGGGGGACTGCACGGACCGAACTCAGGCTCCAGGGGTCTATTGTCTTATTTGTTAACACCCAAAGATATGACCAGAGAAACCTGAAAGCAGACCAATGAATCTGGCTTTTGTCTTTCTCTCTTTCATAGCCAGTAAAGAAATTGCCACATATTTCTAAATATGAGGTCTTTGTACACAGCCAAACCTAATGGGTGGGAGAGTTTCTGTGCCTTAGGTCTGCTTACTTCCCATTAGGGTGGCCATGCCTCCCCTTTAAAAGAGGATGCTTATGAAAAAATACATGGTGCAGGGCTGCACTGGAACCAATGCAGCCCTGCAACATGTATTTTTATAAGTGTCCTCTTTTAAAGGGGAGGTATGGCCACCCTACTTCCCACTCTCCTCCTGATAATCTTTGTTTGCACAAGAAGGAGATAAGAGGATGTTGATCAGAAGGAACAGCCACAGGACTGTAGCCCCCTGCCTCAACGTCTGCTCATGTGAGCACAGCTGCAAAGTTAATGACCTCCATCCCCTGAACACCTATACTTGATTAGAGAAGTAATAATCTCCCCTCTTGCTTCACAATAATTCCTCTGCTGATGGGAGTTTTCAGACAAGCATCTGCCCACCCAGTTCCCCCTGTGCTTGTGTCAAAACCCAACTGGTAAACCAGTAGTTAACCAGTGAATTCTGGGTGAGTAATGCACTTGTCTGAAAACACCTGATATGAACAAAAAGTGAGAGTGTAACCAGATATGGACATATTACCTCTTATCACCTGCTTGTATGTACAAGCCTTTAGTCCCACCATGTCTCTCGGGTGACCAGCCACATAGGGTTCATTTCATCGTCTCCTGTGTGTGACTCACGCCTTCCATGCTGTTATGCCTATGTCCGTTCAAACTAAACTTGTCTGAGTTGCATACTGCTAGCTTATTCTTGTAATAAAACACCTGTAGTGCCAATGTGTCCTCAGAAAACACTCACTAAATACAAATAGCAAACTTTAAAGGTTTCCTCAGTCTGTCTTGAAATGCTGTCTGCTTTTCAGTAGATGGCACTATTTCATCTCTTCTGTGTGTTTGTTTGTTTTTAAAAAGGAAGAAAATGAGCATAGAAGCCCAGCAGAAGCACTTTGCACTTTAGCCCTCACTGTTAGATGCATTGACTGCTATTGCAAAGTGCCTCTGGCTTTACTGCAACCGAGCTAGGCCCTCCTAAGACAGGAAAATAATTAACTATCTGCTTGTTAGCAAAACCAGCTAGCTATTTTTGTTCATCGAGTTTCTAAGGAATATGCAGCCTGCACACATCCCATGAAGCTTTCCGGTATTTAGAGAAAATAGCTGCTTCCAAAGCCTCTAGTTGTCAGAGTCTCTCAGCGCTCACTGTTTGACACAGGGAGCCAATATCACAAATTGCCAGTAGTGGCCCATGTGCTCCACAGCCACAGGGGCAAGGGGGCAGAGTTTGGTTATTTCCAGACATTGTGAAAAGGAGGCTTGACAAGCCACAGAGGTCACCCTATGGCAACTTCATAGGGGGTTTTCACTGGGTGCTTTGCGATGCCTGAAATGTTGTACCAAGTAGTTAGTACCCTTGAAAAGTTTCCTGGTTACCACATGGCACACTAGTTCAGACATCATAAAACACCAGGTGGAAACACCCTTTTGGCATCTGGAAGCACCCTTGCAGGCCATGGAGGGAGGGAACCCTGCTTCCTGGTTATGTAAGGGAAGGGATATATAAGGAATGGATTGATTGCATAAGGAGTGGATTACAGGCCACCCTGGTACTCACAGGGGTACTATTGACCTCAGCTCTTTTTCAGAAAGCCCATCTTTGCTACTTACTTGTTTGGTCCACTGTCATCTTACCTCCAGAACACCATTCTGCAAGGAGTCCCTGTAAACATAGAGTGTCTTTAGACTCAACAGTGATTGGGTGCTTAAGACGTTTGCCACGTGACTGTGCATTGTGTCTAAGCACGGTCACTATTTTTGGCCACTGGTCTGCTGCCTGCTAGCCTCCTGTTAACTCCTCATTGGTTGCACAGATGTCTCGAGTGCGGCAACTCAGTGTTTTCCCTGTCCCCGTGGCTGACGTTGTGTCTAAAGACATCGGGTGGCATAGTCACAGCTATTTCTGGTCTGTCTGTCACCATCCTATAGTCCATGCTGCTGCCAAACAGCTCGTTCCTTGCTGCACACTGTCCATGTGCTCTCCCAAAGCACCCGATGGGGTGGGGGGGGAGCAGGAAGCAGTGAAAAATCAGTTGTTTAGTTGCAGTGTGGAGTGGAGGATCAAGCAGATCCAACCATTCTCCCACATGAGCTATAAGTCCCATAATTGGACTCCCATTCTCCTGCATGGACTACAAGTCCACCAGGAGAGCTTCCAGCAAAACCTGAATTAGCCCCTGGATGTGGAAAACAGTAAAGGGGGCTAATTGGGGGCAAATGTGGGTCAGAGAATGGTGTCAACACACATTCCACCACTCCTGGGCCACCCCTTGCTGTTGTATCTAAAGACGCCCTTCACAATGAACAGGTAGCAAAGATTCCACCACCACCCCATATCTGTGTGCTGATAAAGTCCTGCTTACCCAGTCCACAAGACCTGCCCAGATTCTGCTGTGTCGGATCCCTCTACACCCAGGGAAGGAAGCACAACTTGGCCTTCAGTGTTTATGACACAGGGAGTTCGAATCATAAAAACACTTCACTCTGCTGTGATGTATAAGGGCGTGCACCAGAGCCCCATGTAGTGTTTTTTTTTATTAAAATGTGTCATTTTCATTTATAACGTAATGTTGTTTTTTGTTATTGTTGTCGGTATCAGTACCGATTTCAAATGAAGATTTTATTTTTGGTGTCTCTGTTGGCCTCAATCTCATGTGCCAATGAAGAATTATTGTCAGGAGTTGAACTCCTTCCTCTTCTCATTGTGATACAGAAAGAACTGCACACAATAATATATACTGTACACAATATGTAGTTTTATTTATATAATATATACAGAATCTAAGCTAAACTTAACTTATGTATAATACAAAATGTTCCTATCCTATAATCCTAATATATATAATAAAACAGCCTTATATCTATCTAATCTCTCTATATATATACAACTAATATCTATATAGTATATGGGCAGGGGGAGACAGACAGGGGAAGGGAAAAGAAAAACTCAGAGGTATATCTATCATCTCTAATCTCATCATCTATCTATCTATGTGTGTACCTAAGAAATAAGGATTGGGTGATAGGGAAGAGAATAAGGGATATATATATGGGAGGATTTCTAGTGCAAGCACCAGCAGCTTCTGCAAACGCACCCTGACAAGCAAAAGAGCTAACACAGAGTGAAGCAGCCCAACCCTACAATATTAAGGGTTGCAGTGTCCTCCCCCAGAGCCCTTCTGATTGGTTCAGGGAGGCAGAGGAACTGAGGAATCATAGGGTGCCATTCAACTGCTGGGACCTGCTTGTGCTGCTCATTGGCCAGAGATACATCCATCAGGTCTTTCCCCTCCTAGTTCAAGAGTTTAACACTGTTTTTGGCTCCGAGATGTCTGCTCCCTCCTCCCCTCTCCACATTTCCCTCCAAAACAAACACCTGCCAGGCTGCCAGTCAATAACAAAATCAATAATGACTTTCATTATTGTTATTGATTTCATTATTATTTTCTGTTGTTTTTGTTATTGCAATAACAAAAATGAAAATGACAATTTTAGTTTTCATTACTGATATAACAAAAACGATATGCGCACCCCTAGTAGCGTAAAGGTCCATCCAAACCATCTGCAGTGTGGAGTTCAGAAGACATAGTCAGGGCTGCCCACCCAAGAGGTTCATAGAGGCCGACAGCAGACTGCCACGTGTGGCCACCATATGTCCAAACCTATACCCTATTTTGACGTGGGGCCCTTGTGTGAGTGAATACATTTCTCCTCCCCCACCTCCTTGGATGGCCCTAGTGTATATAGCCTTTGAGAAAGCTTAAATATCAGCTCAAGACCATTGCCCTCTCACTGGCCCTTATTTTCATCAGTGCTGAGCATTTTCAGCTCCTGTAAGGAATTCACCTATTTGCCCCTGGCGAGTATACTTTTGGAGCTGACAAGTGAAATTTCACAGCTGTGGGCACACTTCCCCACTGAAAGTCCCTGCCTGGCAAATAGTCTTTGCTTGTCTAGATCGTGAATTATTTCATTTTTGCAGCCTTTTGCAGTGAGACAGGGGTTCTGAACCCCTGAAAAATCAGACCACTGCTGAAAAATGTTCCTAAGTGACAGCATAGTGCACCTTTTGTCATTGAAACAACTGCCTAGAAAACAAAAGCCACACACACATACATTCTCAGCTTTTTTTGTAGAGTATTAATATAAGTTACAAAGAGAGATACAATGGTTTCCCTAAAATGCATTTTAGCTGCATAGACTCATAATAACTGCTGCAAAATCAAAGGCCAGATAACATCTGTGTTGATTCTGGTCCTTGGGGATAAAATACACATCTCTTGAAAACCGCATGAAAACCAAGGAGAAAAGCCCAAAACCTGGTTCTGCATTACTTAGGCAGTAAAAAGTTAATTAAAACAAAACAAAACTCCACCCTCCACGTCACGAAAGGTTTTGTATAAACACAAACAGCAGAAAATGGCCCCACAGCAAGATTCAGGAGCATGGCGAGACATAACAGATTGGAAAACTGCTGGTGCAGTTAAAATCCTAATATACCACACATGCTGAAGACAGTGGAGTAGCACCTGCTTACAGCATGGCTGAATTTGTCCACTCTAGTTCGAGGAACATATACTAAATGCCGGCTTAGGTCCCTGCTGGAAGAAGAGTTATCCAGCAAACTAATCCTTTCCTTTTCTTTCTGACCTGTTGGCAGCTCACAGGGAACTTTTTGACCTGAGCCTCTTTTTCTTCTTTTGTATTTTCTCCTTAGCTGCTCTTGTTTTTGGTACATGGGGTTTCTTCTTGCCTCTCCTCTTTGGTGCAGATGCCACTGTTTTGAAAATCTTTGGAGTCTTTGTCTTCTGCTCAGATGCATCTGCTTTAGCCTTAGATCTTCCGGTCTTTGGTTTCTGAGTCACCTGCCCCATCTGCCGCTTTTTGCTGGGCATAGCAGGCTTCCTGGCTGATGTCTTGGTTTTGCTGGGGTCTTTTGGGTAAACAGGCTTCTTGGGTTTTTTGGCAGAAGATGTTGTGAGGACTGTGGTGGGGCTGGGAGATGTTTTAGGCGGTTTGGTCGTAGGAGGTTCATTGAGCAGTTCAAGAGCAGTCTCTGTGAAAAATAACTGAAATACTTTACTTTACTTTATTATGGCCAAAGCCAGAAAGAAATTATACAGATAATACAAATAATACAAAAGTCACAAATAATCAACCAAATACAAAACCATAATGAAATAACACAGGGGGATATGATCCCACTACAGAGGGAAAAGAACATCCTACCTACTGCCCCATTTGCCCTTTTATGGGCAGAGTTGAAATTTCAAAAAACGTGCGCGTTGATCGAATGCAAGCACTAGGAAGCGCGCCACTGCCTTAGTAATACTGGGATCCACATCTGCCAATGCTAAACAAAGCAAATGGTGTTCGGTCCTGCCCGGAAACTTTTGGAGAAAAAATGCCAAAAGGGAAGCCCTGATTTTGTCATATAAATGACAGCCCAAGAGCAGATGTTGCGATGTTTCAACTACTTGGGCATCAAAGGGACAGAGCCTCTGTGAAAATTCTATCGCCCGAAAGCGTCCTTCCAAAAGAGCTGTAGGCAGGGCATTAAACCTGGCACACATAAAGAGGTATTTGCCTCTGGCCGTAATGCCAGATACTAGATATGCTGCCATACCTAACCGGGGGGGAGGAAATAGGAGCAAATCACGAAGATGTATGGAGCTCCTAATGGCCGCACATTCCTCCTGATAATCCCTATCCCTCAACCTAGTCAGCATTTCCTTCCCCATATGAACCATAGCCCCACCTGCCCAATGGTCTGGATGGAATCCTAACTTGAGTAAAAATAACTCCACACCCTTCAGCCATGAACTCTTGAACCCATCAGCTTTCCAGTATTGAATCAAGCCATGACCAGAGGACTTGGTTAATTTGGCCCAGAATCTAATCACAGCAGCCCAAGCTACCGTGGACCACCTCTCTTGGCCAGCCTCTAGTCTAATGGCCGAGTACACTGTGCCCCGGGGTGCCTTCAAAAGATTTTGCAGAAAAAGGGCCTGGATGCCGTCCAATTTCCTTGCTATCAATGGCAAGGATGGCAGCCAGACTTCCGCACCATATAGCACCTGTCTCTGAGCTTTGGCATTCGCAACCTTAATTGCAGGAGCTAACGCTTGCCTACCCGACCTCCCAAACAGCCTCAGCAAAGAAAAGAGAGTTCCCCGAGCTGCTACCAGGGCGCCTTCCATGTGTTTGTTCCATGCCCCTGTTGACTGAAAAAGGAGGCCCAAGTAACGGAAGGAGTTGACCTGGCTAATGGCATGGCCCCCTATATGCCATTTACCCACCTTACCCACTTTGGCAAATACGACAATCTGAGATTTCCTGTAATTTATCTCCAGATCACTCTGCGTACAGAATTCAAAAAAACACTGCAACTGCCTCCTTAGTCCCACCTTTGTTTGAGACAAAATTGCAATGTCGTCTGCATATAACAAACAACCGACGGGGTGGGCCGCTATTTTGGGGGGAAAGTGTGCGTCGATAGCCAATTTGGGCACCACACTATTAACAAATAAATTGAATAGGGTAGGTGCCAGCACACAACCCTGTCTGACTCCCACGCAGACGGGGATATCTGCAGAGAGCCGGCCCTCCAGATCCAACTTAACCGCCATAGCATTATTCCCGTGCAGACTGCGCAGCAAAAAAGATAATCTCGGTTCCACCCCCAAGTCATCTAACCTCCTCCAAAGGATTTCCCTATTAATCAGGTCAAATGCTGAGCGGAGGTCCAAAAAGGCCACATAGAATTTTCCGTTCTTAGCCATATACTTTTCAATAAGATGGGATAGGATCAGGCAGTGCTCCAAAGTGGAACGTCCCCTCTGAAACCCCGCCTGTTCGGGCCACAGGATCCCCTCCTTCTCCATCCAATCATTCAATCTTATAAGCAACCACTTGCCATAAACCTTGGCGATGGTACATAACAAACTAATTGGTCTGTAGTTAGCTGGGTTGCTGCGATCTCCCTTTTTGAATATGGGAATAACGATAGCTCTATTCCAAATTGGGGGGAATACCCCTGTGGCATTAATAGCTGAGAACAAGTGTGCCAATCTGGGAGCCCACCAGTCTAAAGATCTCTTAAGCAGTTCTATGGGGACCAAATCAGGGCCTGGGGCCTTGCCATTTTTAAAGGAGCCTATGATCTCCGCTACATCCTCAGCCAGTACCGGGGGCCACAAAGGCACCATACCAACATCCAATCCCCCAAGGGGTGTATCCATCCCACTCTCTACCTCTCGAGCTGCATAAAGGGAGCGAAAATATACCTCCCAACCTTCCTTCGGGACAGCGGCCAGGGAGAAACCAACTCTCTCCCTACCCCGCCCCCGTTCACCAAGCGCCAAAATTTCCTGGAGTCATTATTTTCTGCAGCTAATACCACGGCATCCCAATAGCTCTCCCAATAACATAATTTCTTGATTTTAATAGTTTCCTTGTAACATTTCTTAGCTGCAATATACCGGGGGGAGATCCTCCTCAAATTGGCCTGTCTATAATCCTGGTAAGCTGCGACCAATTGTCCTCTAAGTTCACAACACTCCTGATCATACCATGGTTTTGACCGGAACCCGCCTTTCCACCTCTTGGCCGGATCCCTGCCTTTATAGGTCAGCAGCACATTTAGTTTGTGCATCAGGGCTATAAAGGAGTCGAGGACAACTTGGTGAGGTTCCCCACTCCACTCTGCAGAAGTTGCTGAGTAAACCATACTAACCTCCCCCCATGGAATACGCTCCATCCTGACTGCCCTATGGCATAAAGTCTTTGGGTTACCCTGGATCTCTGGCTTTTCGCCTGGGCAGCTCAATTGAGGGTCAGTTAGTTCCACAATCAGGGGGAGATGATCACTCCCCTGACAGCCGTCTACTCTGAATGTTTTAATCCGAGGGAAGAGATCCAGTGAAATGGCCACATAATCGCCCACACTAGAGCCTGCTGGCCCCACATATGTGAACTCCCCCTGTGGATCCCCGTATCCTGACCCATTCAGAATAGCCAAGGACATATCCATCATTAGCTTGACAAAAAGGGCACCTACTGAATTAACCACCTTATCCTTAGAATTCCTATGCCCCTCCCCGTTTCCAACCAGATGAAGACCACCATAAAGGTGGAACAGATCATCACTCGGCCCAATACGGGCATTGAAATCACCTGCCAAGATTATCATGGCATGAGGATACAAATCAGTGGCTTCCTTAAGGGCATCTCCTATGAGAGACCAAAAACAGGGGCTGTAAGATTTAGCATTAGATGGTGGTATGTACATGTTGGCAAAAATATATTGGCACCCTCCCAGTCTAATAACCAACACTAACAAACAGGGAGGCCTAAGGAATATTTGCAGCACCTGATGTCGTACGGTTTTAGCTATAAGCCAGGCCAAACCACCCCTCGGCCGTCCCCGAGTGGTAATTCGTACTGCTGGAAGGACATAGCTATTGAAATCATCCAGTATAAACTGTGAGATCATCCAGGTCTCTTGCAGAGCTATCAAGTGACAGGCACCAAGGAATGTCAGGGCTTCTGGCTGCTCCACCAGACTTGCCCAACCAGCCACATTCCAGGAACAGATTTTTATCACCCCTTGGCGCGGAACGGGTCAGGCTGAAATAATATGCCCGTCACCATCCCCCCTTCCTGGATCCTGGCTCATGCCATTGGTCCCTTCCTTAATGAAGGTATGTTCTGCTATATTGGTCCCCTGCACCTGCGGCAATGGCACTAGCACATCCCGACCAGATTGCTCTGAGGCTTCTCTGCCTCCAAATGTTCCCAAAGTTCCCCTCTGCGCCAAATCAGAAAAAATGGCAGAAGCCAAATCCATGGCCTCTATTACCGGAGGAGGGGACATAATGGCTGCTCGGGGAACAGTCCCAGAAGGCACTCCCTGTACTTCCCTCAAATCAGTATCCTCTGGCGTCTGTGGCATGGCCAACTGAGTTAGCCTGACATTTATTGGGACTTTTACCGAACCGTCGCCTATTACTGCTGTTTGTCTGGTAGAAAGCGTAGGCAGCTTGACTGTTTTAAACGAGCCAATCTTAGATACCCCTTTAAACCTGGGGAATAGAGGTTGTATATTTAGATCTTTGAAAACCTCCCCAAGAATAATCCCCCAGGAAGCAAATAATTTTTTTCTTGACATTAAATAAGTCACCGTCTGGTTTGAACGGAAGTAAATCAGCATTCTATAGGCCCTTCCTATAGAAGGGAGCATTTGGAAAGCCCGTATTTGGTAATAAGGGAAATTACAAGCTAAAATGGCAGACAAATGGTGACAAATCTCCATTTTAGAAGACCAATTGGGGCAGGAGCCATTTGGCAGTGGGTACACCATCAGGGAAATTGCTGCTCTGTCAGGCACTAAATGTCGGAATGGCACATCACCATCCTTACTCCTCCCCCCCCTCCCTCAGGGGGCAATGTCTATACAAAGATCCCGTACTGCCTTTGCCCCACCCTCCTTCTTCCCAACCCGGGGTACATAATGGCTCACTATCCCTACTTGCAGGAGCTGCATAATCTGCCAGTAGCTGTAAATTTTTCCCCTGGTCCACCAGACTCGCCCCTATCCCCTCCAACTGGGAGTACAGTTTTTTAACCAATTCCACAATTAGCATACATTGGTCCCCCAATAGTTTGTATAATAAAGTATTAGTTGATAAAGGATCATCCCGCTGGGACAAGTTGGGAAACACAGTTTCTAGCCCACATGGATGGAGAGCAGGCGGAGGGGAAGACGCCATAATACCACAGTCCTGAGGAGAACATGCTTCAACCTGCGACACTTGGGGTAGAGCCCGGAAGTTGTCCATATCCTGGCCACATTCCCCCGACTCCTTTACAGGTAGGAAAAATAAATCCAGCTTCTTCTGCTTAGGGGAAGGAAGTCCATTTATTCCTGTAGGGCAAGGTCTCTCCCGCTTCCTTGACATGATGATGGCCTGCGCCAGATAGTAATCAGCCGCCCCGCGCCCCGCCTAGCGCCTAAGGCCGCGCGCACAAGGGTGCGCCCTTGCGCGTGACGCCCTTAGGCGCGCGCCTGACGGTGGCGCCGCAGGCAGAGCGCCGCCTTTTAAACTGTCCTGGGCGGGGCCTCCCTGTTCACAGCTGGTGCCTCTCAGTAGCCTCTCTGTAGCGGGGAATCCCCTGCCAAATCTTCACCCCTAGCTGGAATAGGGGTTTCTGAACAACACTGTTCACCAAGCTACGGGGGGGGGGGGTCAAAGGTCCCAGCAAAGCCCACTCTCTCTGGGCAAATCTCCCGGTCCGCCAACTGAAATACTTAGAATCATAAGAGTTGGAAGGGTCACCTAGTCCAACCCCCCGCTTGGATGCAGGATGACTACAGCTACAACATCCCCGACAGATGCCTGTCCAGACCCTTGTTGAAAAATTCCAGTGACTGAGAGCCTGCAACCTCCCTAGGCAACTTCCTTCATTGCCACACAGCTCTTACTGTCAGGACGTTTTCCCTGATATTTAATTGAAATTTTATCTACTTTCCTGTAACCTGAGCCCATCATTTCTGGTCCTGCTGTAGCAATGAAGAACCGTTTGTTGCCGCTGCTCCTATTTGTAGACAAGGCACTTGGTCACTGATCAAGAGTTCTGCAGACCGACACGGATGGATAGCTCATTCGCCTTTTTAAAACTAAAGTCCGTACAAGTTCCACAGGAGGTTGGATAGGAGTCAGGGGCAGTAGCATGTCAGGAAGGGAGAAGAAAGGGGAGGTTCCAGATTATGGTCAGATCCATCCCCTATCTTCAACGCATGCCCTCCTCTCTGCTCCTTTACCTCCAGCTCACGCTTTCAGTACTGGAGAGCAGGGAATGGATCCACAGGCCAGATCCAGGAATTGGAAAGAAACCAAATAAAAAACAGCTGCAGAGTCTGGATTTGGACCCTCCTCCCCCACCCCCTTTGTTGCAAACAGAGAGTTACAAACAATGATATGTTTGTTTGAAAAAAGACTAAAACATGAAAAAGTGAGATTGACGTTGCAAGCCACCTTTAAAAAAAATTAAAAGGGGGAAAGAAATACCCTGACAAATTTGGTCTAATAATGAGCATCTATAATTATTCATATTGTAATGACATTTAGAGGCCTCAATCAAGATGCTCAAGGCACTCTGTGTCTACACAGTAATAGATGGCCTCTGGCCCTAGGCATCCCTGAACCCATCTTCTGCGACAGAGCCCATCCCAGCCTACGTACACCTCTGCACTTCTGAACTCAGACAGAGAAGCTAAGTAGGTGTGTATTATGAAGCAGGAATATGCATAAGCATGTATGTGTAACAGCTAGTTGTGACCTAGTCCATTGGTTTAAAAGATGGCTGCACATTTCAACACAATGTGCCTCTAAGCTGCCTTACAGTTGTGCCTGGTAGTAAAATGAGAGCTGACCACTTACTTGTGAGTGGGGCAAATGGTATACGCTTGCTCTTTACTTTCACTGGAACCGGCTTGTGTTTACACTTCCCTGGCGGGGCTCTCCTAAAAAACAGAAATATAAAAAGGCATATGTGGATCTCTGCAAAATGATCAGGAGCTTCACTTCTTCCAGAGACTGATATCATGCATATCGAGTCCTCTCTGCTAGATCATGGGCCCTCTGGAGAAATCCCTTCAAGCAGAGCCCACATGTAGCCTGTCCTACACATCAGAATGTGCCTTTGTGCTGCTAAAGAGTGGTGTGTGAATGAGCCCTAAGGCTCTGACCATCAAAGCGCTCTACCTACTGAAAGTCTTGTTTCATTTCAATGAGGCTTCTGCCACCAACATGCTTTGAGGATTAGGCTGTCCAGTAGCAGGGAATCCAGAAGGAGGACTCTTGGAAGAAGAAAAAATCTCCACATGAGTAAGGAAAAACTGATGAAATGTATGACCTGTTTTAAAAGGCAATTTAAAGGGGAACACCATGAGGAAAAACTGGAGAATTTCAAGACAACACATGGAGAAGCAAACTCTCCTACTGGCAGGCGAACCCTGCTACCGCTGTATGCTACCAAGCTGCTTCATTGCCAGCTTATAGGCAGCTCGCCATCTGGAAATGCTCCTCAAGCTTCCTGGAAAATCTAAAGCTGGATCTCTCCATTTATAAACAAAAGCTGGCCTGGATTTATCATCCACACTGCCCAAGAGTTAGGGTCCTATCCTGAGTGGCAAACTTGCAACCACACAGCTTTTAGCCAATCAATGGATACAAGAGTCTCGTACTCTCAGTATTTATTCCAGCTAAGCTGATTTTTAAAAAAATATTTTTCTTTTTATTTCTTTTTTTAAAGTTACATTTTTCTCATATAATTTAAACAATGCCAAAGTTTATATATCAGGCAAAAAACATTTCATGTTACACCATGTAGACTAGTGGTTAGAGCAAGGAATTGGGTGCCAGAATCCTAGACTCTCTTTCCAGCTTTCCTTGATCAGTTTTCATGACTTGGGCAACTCACTCAGAGCCGGATCCAGAAAAAGCCGCAGGCACAATCCTCCATCCATTTAAAGTCAATGGGTATTTTCAGACAGACTGCTGCCCCACTTCTGCTCTGCCCCACCTCTGGGTAGCCCATCTATCTGAAGGATGTGCAGGTTGTCCCTGTTCCGGGGCAGCCTCAGCGGCATTCTAGAACACCCCGGAGTGCCGTCGGAGGAGCTGGCCACCTAAATCCAGGGCACCAGTCTGAAGCAGAGCAGCAGTCTGTCTGATGCACAGACCCATGCTGCTGCTCCGCTCATAACCGGCCACTGCCCTGGGTGACATCATAGCATTGTGGACACTCTAGTCCACAACTCTATGGTGTGGGGGTGCCATGCAGGTGGACCATAGGCCATGGCAGCCACTGGGTTGACCCAGGTAGTGCTGTATGCCCGCAGACACAAAGGTGCAGCCCTGGAACTGCACTGGGGGTGAATACCTCCGTCTGTCTGAAAACACCCAGCTCCCATTGACTTTAATATTGGAGTTTGCGCCCTTTACCTATTTGAGTAGAAGCAGAAGATCAGTAGATCCGGAGGAAGGGCATTCCTTTTCTCCTTCTTAGGGTGTCAGGTTCTGATTTGCCTCCTATGGGTCAGAGAGTGCAACAAATGGAGAAAAGGCCTATCGGCTGGAATTTTCAATGATGCCCAAGAGATTTAAAGAAAACAAGTCCTGTTGAAAGATAATACATCTTGTGCTCCTGACTCACTTAGACTGCTTTTAGACGAGCGTGCGGTGCACTCACGCTTGTTTTCAAAAAACCCACGAGACGGGATTAGATGAGACGTTGCCGCGAGTCACGCACATGGGAGGGGGACGCGCATTCTTTTCCAGCCACGATTTGACCACCTCGATCTCCGACCCGGTCAAATTGCAGCCGGAAAAGAATGCGCGTCCCCCTCCCATGCGCATGACTCACAGCAGCGTCTCGTCTAATCCCATCTCGTGGGATTTTTGAAAACAAGCGCGCACGCACCACGCACTCGTCTAAAAGCGACCTTAGGCTGTTTCGACAAGACGGTACCACACAAGTCCACCCAGTGGACACGTGGTAAAAGTGGCAGTGGGTGGGCACGCATTCCCATGACCCACACACCTCCACCCATCTCCCCACACAGAGCACTAGCTGAAAAGTCAGACTGCTCCATGTGGGGGCATGGGTGGCCAGCGAGTGCACACCGAGCACACACCCATCTGCCACTGTTTAAACCCTTCCCCACCCACTGGAAATGCGTGTGTGCTCCACTGAGTGCACACGGATCTGTCCCACCCCCAAAAGTGTCCGTCTAAAAATGGCCTTAGCTGTTTTTGAGAATCCCATCCAGTAATACCAGCTGTTCAGGGCTAAGTAGAGCATTCATGCTCTTATAAGTGTCTGGGATCACTGAAGGGAAAAATTATATTAAAATGGTTAAACAGATTTTGGCAGAAATAGAAAGTTTCTTTTGGAATATTCAGTGTTGAGCTGTATTTACTTTACTTGTGTTCAAACATCATGTGAAACTTTAGTTCTTGCCATTACTTCTCGCTAATGGACTTGTGGCTAAATCACAGGACTCAGGCAGCCCAGCCCTCAACATGCTTCGCCAGTGCAAGCTCCACTGAAGTGAATGAGGCATGTGTTGGTGGAGCCCTTTGAGAATTGGGTTGTGATTCATGAAACCTCCATTTTATCCCAGGCCTTACCACCAGTTTCCTGCGTGATGTCAGGCAGGTTACTCAGGCTCCCTCTGCTTTAGTCATGGACCCGTGTTCACTGTGTTTTCTCCATTGCCACCAATGGAGAAAACACAGTGAACACAATCCCTGGCTTAGTTAAGTCATTTGGCAGGTGTGGATAAAAAGTTCCTACCTCTCAGGGAGATAGCACCCGGGCAGCCTGTCCAGGTAAAGGTGGGCCACCAGATGTGCAGGTGGAGCAGAAGCAGACTGCTCTACTCCATCCCTGCTTGCGGTGCTCCGGAACATCCCAAAGCACCGCCTGTGAAGCCTGTCTCTTATACACATCTAGATGTGTATAAGAGACAGGCTTAATACAAAAAATTCCTATCCTATAATCCTAATATATATAATAAAACAGCCTAGTATCTAAATATCTAATCTCTCTCTATATATACAACTAATATCTATATAGTATATGGGCAGGGGGAGACAGACAGGGGAAGGGAAAAGAAAAACTCAGAGGTATATCTATCATCTCTAANAGTGGCTGATCTGTCCTCAGCTCTGTGGTGTGGGGGAGGGGAGCACCGCACAGATGGTCTGCGGGCCACGGTTGCCACTGGGTCCATTTAAAACAGACCCAGGCATGGCTGCAAGCAGGTAGACACAGGGGTGCACCCCCAGACTTACTCCAGGGTTGAGCACCCCTGTGCCCATGTAAAACATTCAATGTGACTTGCCCAAGGCCTCCTAGTGAGCTTATGGCTAAGGGAGATTTGAACCCTGGCTTCTCAGGTCAAAATCCAGCACTTTATCCACTAGGCCAGAGTGGTCAATTTATTTATGTTATTAACATGCCCTGCAGTCTCTTGGGCTCTTTGCCATGTCAACTCTTGTCAAAAATTCTAGTGTTTGTGCTAATTCTGTCCTCCAGTTTCCAGGGAATAAATCCATTTCATTCCCGGGTTTTAACTTTTTTTTTTTTTTTTTTTAAATCAAAATAAGAGTAAGCACAAAAGTGATTTTCATCTGCCTTTTCTGTGGTGGTTCCCAGGGACACACAATGGAGGCTCCTGTCCACAGCCCCAATGTGGACAGAAACTGCCCCCAGCATATTGGCCAAATCCACAGATGGCAGTCAGTCAGGAAAGGGCCAGTGTATCACTGTTTTTCTGACAGCCTCATACGATTATCAAAAGGTGGCCTAACAGACATAAACCAAAGGAGTGATTCATAAGCAACCTTGTTAAATTCAATTAACCTCATTGTCTGAGCATACAAAGCTTTCCTCAAATCTAAATGAGTTTATTTGGATCTTGTTCATACAAAGGCTTCACTCAGCTGGAGCCACTGCTTGTCCCCTGCAGGAGTGAGGTGTCTGGCTAAGCTGAAGCCACAGGAGGCATGGAAAAGAGTCGAGCAGGAAACCAGTGCTGCTGCCAGATCTCCCACTCACTCCCTTACCCCAGGCTCACCACAGAGTCCAGGAGAAGCAGTGAGAGTGAAGAGTGCAAAGGCTAAGAGAGACTCTGCTTATCCAGACACTCACTCATGTGGATGCTTGGCTTGTCCCACAATGGCACTGAGGCCATGTCTACTGCAGCATGGAAGAAAAATGGCTTTGTATCATGTATCTACAACTAGTGGAGCATGAGACACAGCAGTGCCATCTTTAATTCCACAGAGAGACACGACAACCCTGATCTGGAAGCATCGCTTCTAGTGGTGAAAGGGCATTTTTACCTTACCTGGGGGGGCTATTAAATCCCTGGCCTGTTTGCGGAGACTCAGCCTGCACTTGTTGCTAACAACCAGTAAAAGTGTCAACGTTATCCTAGCTTTTGCAAGAGGAAATAGTATAGTGGAAGCTTTCACTCATTTCACATAAGCCATTCTCTGTTCATGGAGATGGTCAAACAACAACTCAAATCAATAGCAATGCATGGACTAGATTTGAACTACCAATGCAGAAGTGAAAGGCGATATTTTCTAACTCATTTCCAGTTACCTGATCCTTCCAGTACTCTCATAGCATTGTGCATCCAATTTCTCATATTGTAATAAATAGGTCATGAACCTAAACCTCCGCATCTCTGAGCTGGGAATTCTGAGGAAAGGGACATGCTGAGTACGTTAAAGTTATGCTGAATAAGGAAGAATAAATTTGCAGGAAAAGCCTTTTTGAGGTTGCAGAATTAGTTTTGTTTCTATTCCAATGCTCTTGGCTGAAGGACAGACAAAGGCAGTCTCTATTGTGACCCTGAAGGGCACTGGTTATTATTTCATGGTATTAAAACAAGGCTGTGTTGTAGCCTGGATTTCTAAACAACTGAATGCTTTTGGTCTTATTGTCCTAAAACTTTTAACAGCTTCTCGGCCTTATTCAATGACAACATTAAGCCTGGAGTTACTTGACCAAATTCACACCCCAGTGTAAGTCTAAGGATGTAAACACATGTGACAATACCCTCTCACTTTCACAAGCAAGTGGATATTGCCACGTTTGTTAGGTGGCAGGTATTTTTGTTGAGTTATAGCTCCATACTCAGCCCCAACTACCGTGCAAGGCCAGGCCATCATGGACCCACATGCAGGCAGAACACGTGCACAGAGTTATTGTAAGGTCAAATAGGAAATCTTGCAATAAGTATGTGCAAAGGGGTGGGAGGGCTCAGGAGACAGGGTCTAATCCCTGCTGTAGTTTCTGATGCTACCACCAGGGTAGTGGCAGTGGAGAGAACTCGGTGGGTAACATCTGGTTTGTTTTCACCCTATGTCCAGCATGAGGGGCTGCCAAGACCTCGCTGATGCCAGTGGAGTTGCTTCTGATTTGCAGGTGAGTGACTGACAGCAGATTGTAGATGGGTAAATTACTATTTGTTTTTTGTTTCATTCCACAATTATGGAGCCAGTCAGAGAACTTGGTAAGGACATACGTCAGTGTGGCAAGGAGAAATGGGTCTCAAGGAAACTCACCTTGCTGGATCCACAAATTTGTAAATAGAGCCATGGGGTGCATAGGCACTTGGATAAGAAGTAGCCATAAAATAAAGCTCTCCTGAGTAAAAAAAGAAAGAGAAAATAAGAATATGAGCAGTTTCAGCTACGATTGTACAATCCAGCCCCAAGTTTATTATATTACAATTTGCCAAGTCTTTAAGTCCTTCACTAAGTCCTGAAGTCAAAGCCACATGAGCTTTATTTTATTCTCAAGCTTTCTTCAACCTTTGGACCTAAATCCTGTATTGTGACTCATAAAAGCAGACTCCTGTGCCCACTTTGAGACTCATTGACATCACTGGGCACAGCAACTCTTCCACACAGGTGGTAATGCAGGATCAGGCCTTGTTGTGCTTACGTAAATGACATCTCAAATAATCGATGTATGTATATGGGGGTGGGGGAGGGAACAGGACCAACACTCTGCCCCCACACACTTTGAAAATTTTCTACCGACACCCTGACTGCTTGTAAAGGGCCTTGCCAAGAAGGAAGTTTTCAGAGTGGTTGGAGGTGCCACTCTAGAGACTTCTCTGGGAACCAGTGTACCACACAATCTTTGCAGGCAGAGGCCAGTGTTTGCCAGGAGTCTTGGAGGGTTGCCGCTTAGGAAGACCTTGCTCTTAGGGGCATGAGCCTGGTGGGCCCAGCACAGCCTTGCTACACCACTGGAGGTAGATCATTATTATTCCTGTTTTACAGATGGGGAACTGAGATTGAGGGACAGTGGATGTTAACAGACATGATGGTGGCTTGCTGTGGCCCTCTCTGGCCTGGGACCCACTGACATGTGTGTTCACACATTGCCAGATGTGGGTCCACTTCTGCCCTGAAGTGGGCAGGTAGCAGGCCCAGTATGTGCTCTGGGCCCAATCCCAGGCTCCCATCCCAGGCCAAGGACCACCCACACAGTCCAATGCAGGCCACAGCAGGCTGGCACATTTGTTTGGCCCTACCATCTCTGCTGTAGGGTGGGGGTCACCTTGGCTGTCTGTCATGGCAGCGGCAGGGCACTGGGAGTGGGTCAAGGGTGGGACCAACCACCTGCACATTTGTTGAGCTCCCTGCCCTACCCGGGCCTGGGCGTGCGAGCAGTGGGATAGCTGTGGGCACATTTGTTTGGTGCCTCTCCCTGACCGGGGAGCGGTAAGCACTGTTTCCCACCACAGGTTTGGGAGCCGCTGCACCACCTACATGTCTGCTTTTACCCAGTGACTTGCCCAAGGCCCAAGACTTAGCCACTAGGGTGGGTATACTGGCAGCTCCAAAAGCATTACCAGCGGATCCACCAGTAATTTCACATTATATCCATAATGAGCTCTAAAACCATTGACACATATTTCTTGGCTTTGGAACCTTCTCATCAAATGTGGATAAAATATGTGTTTTTCCTCTCTCTTTCCAAACCCAGATTTCAGCAGGCCAGAGTACTTAGCACTGCAAATGAGAATGATACTTTAATGAAATGCAGAGTAAGGTAGCTGTGAGAGACCATTACAGTGAAAGAAAAAACTATTTGTAAAACTTTGGGGAAGCCCAGATCCCAATTTAAACTTTTGTGCTCTCTTAGAGTGAGCTCTTCATGGATGCATCCAAAGTGCCTGTGTTCAGTGTTTTAGATTCAGGTGGTTTTGAGCTGTGCAAACTCTAGCACTATTGGCTCCATTTACCTGTCCCTAACGGCTATGCTGAGACAAGGCAGCAAAAACTTCTAAGGCCCTTTTTAAACGGATGCCCCCTCCCCCATCACCCACATGTGCAACTGGGTGGGTGAGAGGGGGGAGTCCATGTGACTGCTGGTGGGGATGGCTGGGGGTGCATACGTGCTCCCGCGCTCCACCCATCTCCACCGATCCCCCATGCACGGAGACACTGGGGAAAACAGAGGTACCTCCACGCATAGAGGTGGGTGGGTGTCCGTGTGACGAGCTGCCCATGCACCGCGGCCTCCACACATCCCCCCTGCATTGCGGCTCCAACCGGGCCCATGTGAAAAGGACCTAAGTTTGGGTCACACCCCAAGCTTATCAAAAAGGGCCATTGACTGTGTGGCTCCCAGGCATCCACTCCCAAATTGCCAATAATGCAACTCCCCGTGGTATACCGGGGAGCTGCAGAGGATGAAGCAGGAAGGGCAGCGGTTAGAGCGATGGTGGCGTCATTCACGTACTTAAGTTGACCTATTGTGGCATAGAGTCTCATTACATACCTACGCCGTTGCGGTGCGGACAGCAAAGAAGGTTTTCTTTGCTGCCCTCATTGCATCTGCTAAGTCCCGCCCGGCTGAACTGTTCCGGGTGGTGAGGGGGCTGGTCAGTCCAGCCTCTCTCCACCTGGACGTAGAACCATCAAATGCTCACTGTGATTTGTTTGTGGACTTTTTTGCGGATAAAATCGCCCAAATTCACCACAGTTTTGATGTGACTTTTTTTTAGCAGAGAACGGGTCAAAGGCAGTTGAAGCCCCTTCTTGTCCTGTTTTATGGGATGAGTTTTGGGCAGTGTCACCCTCAGATGCAGGGGATGCTCTTGGGACTGTTCGAGTCACCTATTATGAACTAGATCCATGCCCATCCTGACTGGTTAAGACTAGCCAGGAGACATTGGGGCCATTGCTGGTGGGGATAGTCAATGCCTCCCTTGGGGAGGGCAGGGTGCCGGGCTGTCTCAAGGAGGCAGTGGTGCGGCCCCTTCTCAAGAAACCTTGAGACTGGATTACTGCAACGCACTCTACGTGGGGCTATCCTTGGTGCTGGTTCGGAAGCTGCAGCTGGTGCAGAATGCGGCAAACTATCTCTTGACTGGGACGGGCCAACATGAGCATATTACACCGGTGCTTCGCTCTCTGCACTGGCTGCCGATAGGTTTCCGGGCCCAATTCAAGGTGTTGGTGTTGACCTTAAAGCCTTAAACGGCTTGGGCCCTGCCTATGTGCAGGACCGCCTCATCCTCCGGGTCCTGGATCAACCCCTGTGGTCGGCTGGGGGAGCCCTCCTTGGGGTTCCCTGGCTTCCCAGGTGTCCACTATGAGGAGGGTGTTCTCCGTGGCTAAGCCACAGCTGTGGAACTACCTCCCATCAGAGATCCTCTTGGCTGCCGATCTCCCCTCTTTTTGCCTGCAATGTAAGACCTGACTGTTCCGCCAGGCCTTTCCTGAGGGAGATGTGGTGAGTAGGTTGGGTTAGGGTGGGGGGTTTTATATTGTTTTTAATTGTAATCATTATTGTTTATTTTAATGTTTGAAATGTTTTTAAGATGTTGTGAACTGCCCCGAGATGCCTAAGGCAGGAGGGGGCAGCATATATATAAATAAATAAATAAATAAATAAACAAACTGTAATAGAACCCAGTTTCCTATGGAAACACAGAAAGCAATATGGATTACCTGCTTCATCCTCAGCGAATGAAATGATGAATTTGCTATAAGAGCTGATCAGCCCTGGAAAAGCGCACGCTTTAGTGCTGCCAATGCAAATATCTTGTTTCTTCCATTTATGTGTTCTCTCATCTTCCTGTAAAGCTATAAGTCGACTGGATGAAAAATAAAACTTTAAGTTTTATGGTTCCATAGCTGTGCAATCATCAGGGTTAATTCCTGCTGAAATTACACATCATGAAGGAAGATATTAACTGGAAATCTGGCCCTTAACTGGGTCTAATTCTTTCTTTTCAGGGCTGTGTGTGACTAGGAGGAAATGGATCTTGTAACTTGATGTGGACTTCTCCAAAGCAACCAAAGTTGGCTACTGTCAGAAACAGGATGCTGGGCTAGATGAGCCACTGATCTGAACCAGAGGCACTTCTTATGTATGTTCCTGTTAGTAAAAATGGTCCAGAGCATAAAGCCCAGTACTAACAGCTCTGCCTTTGGTAAAGTTTGAGTCTAGATAAGAACATAACAAATACTCCGTAATGTGCCAAACCATAACCTAGACCCCCAATAGCCCACGCTCTCGGAACATGTTTTTTAAGAAAAGCGAGTTGCAATGCTCAGATATGCAGACACTGGGCTGACAGAAGCCATAATTGTACGGATAAATGGAAAGAAATGAATGGAAACTGGTGTCTTCCTTACCCACTCATGAAATCACCAAAAATGTAGAGGCCATTCAGGTTTGGAGATTCACATCCCCTGTACATATACCCTCCGGTAACGGATTTCCCCACACTGTGGCCATAGGCAAATATTGGAAGGATGTCATCTGTTTAAAAAAAAAAAAAAAGACCAAGTGAACAGTTTTCATAAACTGAAAAAAGTCATTGAAAGAGGTATTGGCCAACAATACTGGTGTGCAAAGTGAGGCCCCAATTCTCTGTTAGTGTACATGGCACAACTCAGTGACCTGACCTTTAGTGCTATGTGGTTCAAAAGCCCATTTACATCAACAGAGGAATTAGTCCCAGGACCTTGAGTAACTTTTTACACAGTTTAACAAAGCTCAGTCAGTGAACTTCCACATCCAGAAAAATAATGCCCCAACATATCAGGTCAATGTTGTAATTATTAGCATCCACAGGGCATGGCCATGTTGGGAGGGAGGGAGGGAGGAAGAAACAACTTAGCCCCACTCCTTTTCTGGCATATCCTTGACCCTTGCAGGGTGCCACAATGCTCTGTGGGGGAGTGTGGCAGAGCAGAGGCTCAAATAGGTACTGGTCCTTTAAGAGTCCAAGCACTGGGTGTGTGTGTGTGAGAGAGAGAGAGAGAACGAACACGAATTGTAAGTATGTGTATAGGGTGGGGGAATATGGCATTGTACATAAAGAGCACTGAGCTAATTCCTGGCGTAGACATGGCTACTTGGGGGGTCTGATCCTGGAGGGAACCACCTGGATAAGGACCTACCCTGCCACAGGGAGATAGTGTTACCCAGACACATCAGCATCCCCAGCTCAGGTCAAGCACAGTACAGTTGGACTTAGGCCCAAATTTCTCTCTCTTAAGGGCAGGGCTCTACTTGTTAGCAGATAGGAGAAGCCACATGACTGTTTACTTTGTGGTAACTGCTGCACACTACCCCACATGCCTCTTTGACAGGTTAGAACTAGAAAAGGTACAGAGAAGGGCAACAAAAATGATAAAGGGTGTATGGAACGGCTCCTGTATGAAGAGAGGCTGAATAGGTTAGGATTCTTCACCTTGGAAAAGAGAGACAACTGAGAGGGGATAGGATAGACGTTTATAAAATCATGAGTGGTACAGAACGAGTTAATAGGAAATGGTTTCTTACCCTCTCAAGTAGCACTAGAACTAGAGGATGCCCCATGAAACTAACTGGTAGCAGATTTAAAACAAATAAAAGTGTGTGGGGTTTTTCCACTCAACACACTCAACTTGTGGAATTTGCTGCCAGAAGATGTGGTCAAGGCCAGTAGTACAGCTGGGTTTAAAAAAAGGATTGGACACGTTCTTGGAGAGTAGGTCCATTAACAGCTAATTAGCCAAGTAGGTTTAGGGGATGTAACTTCTTACTGTCAGGAGCTTGGAGGGAACAACATGAATGGATTACCCGCTGGGACCTGTTTGGTACGTCTACCAAGCAACCGAGATTGGCCACTGTTGGATATCTCCAACAGGATGCTGGTCTGACCCAGTATGGCACTACTTACATTCTAGTGACTTTACCTTACATTAACCCTGGCATAGCTTTACTCTTATCCCTGGGTGAGGTCCAATCTCAGGCAATGAGTCCCAACCATGTAACAAGGGACTGCACAAGAACCTAACAGAATGGTCTTTTCTTATCAAACATATTCCCCATCCTGGCATGTGATTTCATGCTTGTGAGGTTCATCGGGAAAGTTGAAGCACAATTGTTAACTAAATACAGATTGCAAGGCTCTTTTAGTGAATCTCTCATACAAAGCTTGTTTCTTACCTAAGGAGGAATTATGGCAAAGCTTTATGTCATAACACTCAAAGCCCTCCTTAGCTCTCCAGCCATAGTTCCCTCCTTTAACAATGATGTCAATTTCTTCAAACCTGTTCTGACCAACATCACCACAGAATATTCTCCCTCTTCCCTTGTGGGTTACTGGGTCCCCTCTGTCAACACTGCAGCGCCACATATTTCTGACCCCGTAGGCATAGACCTCCGGGAGAGCTTTGGTGTCAGACACAAAGGGGTTGTCCAGTGGGATGCGATAAGGCTTTCCATCTGGGCTTTTCCCATCCACATCTATTCGCAAAACTTTTCCTAATAAAACACTCCTGGAAATAAGCCAAGACAGAAACAATGGTTAATGTGAACGTCTGATAAATATAGGTTCATAAAGGTAACATGGTACAGCAGGTTTAAAATGGGGGTCATTTATGACTAAACTTTTACTTCTCTGTGTGAAAGAAACTTCAAAAGTTTTCGGTGAGTTCTAGTAAACATTGTAGTGAACTGGTGTAGGTGTGCCACTTCTGCCCTTCTCTGGACAGAATCAGAACTGCCCAGTTATGTGCGCGATACAGTGGGGGGGGGGGGACAAATAACACTGATTGTTTCCAAAGATAATTTACAATTTTGTTTTCATGAATTAATATTCAAATTTGTCTTTGTTATCATACCAAATTTTATTTTCTTTCTTTCTTTCTTTCTTGTTTTTGTTATTTCAGTTTGTTTTTTTCCTTTTCTTTTCATTAGTTTGATATTTGTCACTTTATTACTTCAGTATTTTTGACTTTGTTACTTTGATGTTTCAGTATAAAGACTGGACAGGCCTCTGTCAGGGATGCTTAAGGGTATCCTGCCTCAGGACAGAGTGTTAGACCAAATGGCCCTTGAGGTCTCTTCCAACTCCATAGTTCTGTGATTCTATGAGGTACTTCATTGACTCCCATTATTTTGGTTACTGAACCTTCAGAAGGGGTCAGGGCATAAAGGTATAATATTAATAGTAATACTTTGTTCTCTATTGCCACAGAGAATAAGATAAGAGGCAATGAGGTTAAGTTACAGGAAGGTAGATTCAGGTTAAATATAGCAAGACTTTCTTAACTGTAAGAACAGTTGGAAAATATAACAAGTTGCCAAGGGAGGCTGTAGGATCTACTTCATCACTGGTTTTGAAGAAGAGGCTGAAGAAACATCTGCTGGGGTGGTTTAGGTTTTTACAGGAGGGGTGGGGTATAAATTGATAAAAATAAAATAGGTCTGTGCAAGAGGCTGATCTAGATAGTTAACCCTTGAGGTCTCTTCCAGCCCTCTTATTCTAAGGGTGTTTTCAGATGGACATTTAAATAGGAATCAAAACCTTAATTCCTATGTTAGATGTCCATCTGAACGCCACAAATCAGAGATTATTATCTAGGATTAGGAAAAACATCAAATTTTATAAACCCTAGCTTCCTAGGGTTTATGATATCCAGATGTTAAATTAATTCTTGATAATATCTGTCTGAACATAACAAACTAATCCTAGATTACAGCCACAGAGTCCTTCATAAAGACCTGCACATCCTCTCTAGGCATTTCTTGCTCTATGGTACATAGGGGCACATGACTGTGGGGTGATTGTATAACCTCCGTCATCATTCTGCAATGCATTATGGAGCACCAAGTTTAAATACCCACAGAACAAAGTGATACGTTTCCATTTTCTTCAACTCGGAAATCAGAAAAATGAAGAAAATCAGATTTTCTTCAATCCCAGAAATTGGGGGGGGGGAGAGTATAACTCAAGTGATAAGAGCACATGCTTTGCATGTATAAGGTCCCAGGTTCAATCCCCAGCATCTCTACCTCAGGACCTCCGGTAGCACACCTGGGGGAGGCCCCCGCTGTGGGCCTGGAGGGGCCCCAGGCAGCATGCCAGGATGGCCTCTGCCAGAAACCCTGGAAGACCTGGATTTGGATCCAAATTTGAAACTCCTGCTGCCATGTCAGGTTGTGACAATACTGGGCCAAGATGGACCATTGGTCTGACTCAGGGCACAGTGAGACGTGCGTTTAAATCGCGCCGCCACAGCAGCAGCATGCGATTTAAAGCACCACGCACTTCCGGGTTGGTCTGAATGCGGTGAGTGCACACATTTCAGCCTAACCCGACCTGTTGGAGTGCGGTTTGAAAAGCTGCTCCGAGCACTCCAACAGGTTGGGTTAGGCTGAAATGTGCGCACTCACTGCATTCAGACCAACCCGGAAGTGTGCGGTGTTTTAAATCGCACGCTGCCGCCACGGCGGCTGTGCGATTTAAATGCACGTCTGAATGCCGCTTCAGTTAGTTTAGTTTAGTGCTCTGAGCATGGATGAAAAGCACCATGGGATTGAAATTCATCCAGAAGACTCTAATTCCTGATTAACAACAAAGTTGTGTTCAGATGGACTATCAAGGATTAAAGTTATCTAGCATTAAAATGTCCATCTGAACAGACAGGAATTTGTAAATAGTAGATAATAAACTCAGAATAAATCAAGGATTAGTTTGTCCATCTGAAAACGCCCCAAGTCCGACACTAGCACAAGAGATGCATATGTCTCCCTCCAGCTTACTTGTTCTGAGCATTCCCAAATTTTCCAAAAGGGTCTCCAGCTTTCCCTCCATCCCCAGTGAATAGATACATGTAACCATCCAGGCCAAAGAGGACCTGCCCTCCATTATGATTTGCAGCTGGTTCTTCAATCTCCAGAATGTTCCTGAAAAGGAAATAATAATAGTAAAACTGTGCTGATGTAACCACTGGATGAGATTCAGTGTCTTATAAGGTTACAAAAATGTATTAATATTCAATCCTCAAAACCAGTGGAACCTCTCATCTGCATAATGTGTGTTTCCAAGATATTTTACTTATTCTAGACTATGCAAGAGAGACCTAATTATCTCTTTATTTAACTATCAAAGACATGTGGTAAGTGTAGTCATCTTGCCGTTTCAGCAGATTGTTAACAGCTCATGTGGAAGCAACCCCAAAAACATCTGCAGATTTGACAACCAGGAATGTTTTATTCTATTTATTTATTTTTTTAATTAAAAAATCTGTCCCTCTCACATTTCAAAGTACAAAACAGTCACAATTTTCCTCTACAGAAAATAGCTGTTAGTTTTGCCCCCCTGCACCTGTGTGTATCTTTCAGGGTGCTTGTCAAACTTGTAAGAAGCAAAGCTTTGAGTTATCAATAAATCCTTTTCGTGAGTGAAAGGGACAGTATCAACTGTCAGAGAAAAGAGTTTCCCTTTATGAGCAGTTTGATTTTTTGTTAGTGTTGGGAACCAAATAATGCTATGACTGTCATTGCTTTCTGTGTGCATACATGGTCGGGAGTGTGTATGATACTTAGCACTACAGTAAAACGTCTTTCTGTGGGCTAATAAAAGCACTGAGGCTACGCAACTGAAGGCATTCACGGACGTTAAGCACTACAGTTTCAAAGCAGAAGTTAAGGTATGCACAGTTGGAAGGAGTTAAATCTGGCACTATACTCCTTTTTGTAGCAAACAACAGTGTTGGCAGGTTTTGTTGTCTCACAGTTAGAGGAGAAATGAGAGTGAGGACGGGACTCCTAGGATCTGTATTCAGTTCTGACTTTAACACAGGGACGGAAACTCTTTTATCTCCCAGGGGCCACTTTGAAAACTAGTACAATCTCTGAGGGCCACGGAGAAGTTGGGGGCGGGTGCTTCAGAGGTGTGCTCAGGGAGAGAAGGATCCGTATGATGGAGGATCTATGCCAAAGAGCTGTCCTCTGTCCTTGAGCGCATGCCCTTATCTATGCTCCTTCCCCTTGAGCCCAGTTTTTCAATGTTTGCGGATCCAGAGGCCAGATCCAGGAACTGGAAAGGGGCCAATAAAAGCTAGCTGGGGGCTGCATTTAGCCCCTGAACCCAAGGTCCCCATCCCTGCTTTAGCTCACTGTCATTCCATAACGGGTCCAACCAAAATCCTGGATCTGAGCAACTCCTAACTTTCAGGGACTCTCCATTCAGATCCAAGTGTTGGGGCCCATCTCTGATCACAGGAGTATCTGAAGCATTCAGAATAGAACAGAGGACTCTTTACCTTTCTGAGTGTGGATCAGCTTTGTTGATGTCAGATGCTGAAACCTTAAGTTCGCTGATTCTGATTTTCTCCAGTTTCTTCTTGTCCACGTACGAGTAGTAGATGTAAAATTTCCCATTGTGTTTGTACTGGGGGTGGAAAGCCATCCCTAGGAAGCCCCTCTCATCCCCTACCCATGGGGTAGCCAGCACTATTTTCTTAATGTCCAGAAAAGGCTCTTCTAGCCTACTCCCATCAGGCAAATAGACCCAGATAATCCCCACCTGCTCAGCTACAAACATGCGGTGAGTGTTGTCATTAGCATGGGCCATCAGCACTGGATTCCGCAGCCCATTGGCCACCTCTGTTAGGCACAGCTGCAGACAGACCTTGGTGTCTTCCACCACCGAGCCCAGATTGCGATTGAGGTCGGTGTTTTTCAGCACATTGGGGAAGCAGTAGTCTGGGTCCTGGATGTCAAGGAGGTTGCAGAAGCGAGTCTTGTTCTTCTCGCAGCACTCTTGGATGTGTTTGTCATTAGTCAGCAATGTGATAGCAGAATGGCAGTTGAAGTGGAACTCAGAGCAGTAGTCAAAGCAAAGTCCTGGGAGGTTTCTAAGAGGTGTCTGGGGGTTTTCCGCATCATAGAGATGTGCAGCATAGGGTGAACATTCCTATAAAAATAAATATGTGTCTACATAACTGAAGGTGTGCACCTCAGTGATATGCACTGGGGAACCTTTATGCAAATAAACTGGACACTGATGTAATGAGTAATTAGCAGAACAGGAAGCCACAATTAAACATACTGCATCCCCATTGCCTTTAAGGATTCTGTTCAACAGACTATTTAAGCACATGTCTAGCTTTAAGCACTCAAAAAATCCCAGTGAAGTGCATGTATAAACTTGAATTAGGGCAAGATTTTATTTAATTTATTTATTTATTTTAAAAACATATTAACCCGCCCCTCCTGCCACAGGCAGCTCAGAGCGGCTTACAACAATAAAAAAACAATTAAACAATTAAAACACATCATAAAAAGGAGGAAACAGAGAAAACAACCCCCCGCTCCCTACCCCCCACCCATCACCCCTCTCCCCCACCAAACACCTGGCAGAACAGCCAGGTCTTGCAACTTTTCCAAAAAGAGGGGAGGTCTGGGGCCAGCTAGGCCTCCACTGGAAGGGAGTTCCATAGGCGTGGCGCAGCCACTGAGAACACCCTCTTCTGCGTGGCCACCCGAGAAACTTGGGGGACCTCAAGCAGGGTATCCCCGGATGACCGCAGGGGCCGATCCAGGACATGAGGAGTGATGCGGTCTTGCAGATAGGCAGGGTCCAGACCATTTAGGGCTTTATAGGTTAAAACCAACACCTTGAATCGGGTCCGGAAAACCACCGGCTGCCAGTGCAGAGAGTGGAGCACTGCTGTAATACGCTCCCAGCGGCCCAGTCCCACTAGGAGACAGGCCGCCGCATTCTGTACCAGTTGCAATTTCCAAGCCATCACCATGGGTAGCCCCACGTAGAGTGCGTTACAGTAGTCCAGTTGAGAGGTGATGAAAGCATGGATGACTGTGGCCAGGTCAGAGTCCGAAACAAACAGCTGAAGCCATCGCACCAGATGCAAGTGGTGTAATGCACTCCTCGCCACAGCCTCCACCTGGAGATCCAGGCAGAGCTGCACATCAGGGAGCACCCCTAGACTCCGTACCTGGGAGCTCAATGGAGGACAGACCCCATCAATGATGGGGGCCATCAATTCCACTGTCTTAACCACTAACATCACCTCTGTCTTGTCAGTATTCAGCCGCAGTCGATTAGCCCTCATTCAATCCCTCACAGTCGCCAGACGCCGAGTAAGCACTGAGACTGCCAGGCCTGGGTCTGTTGAAAAAGAGAGGTACAGTTGGGTGTCATCAGCATACTGATGAGACCGTACACCGAACCCCCTAATCACCTTGCCAAGCGGCTGCATATACACATTGAACAGGAGTGGGGACAGAACAAAACCCTGCAGAACTCCACACAAGAGGTCTCAGTATGATGAAAAACAGTCCCTGAGAACCACCTGCTGGGTTCTTCCAGTCAGGAATGAGCGGAACCATTCAAGAACAGTTCTGCCCACTCCTGCACAGTCCCGCAGGTGCATCACCAACATCCATGATCAACAGTATCAAACGCAGCGACAGATCTAACAGGATCAGCAGGGTCGAGAGACCCCGATCCATATCTCGGCACAGATCATCTACCAAAGCCACAAGCACAGTCTCGATGCCATACCCCGTACGAAAGCCGGACTGAGAGGGATCAAGAAAGCCAATGGAATCAATATGCTGCTGCGGCTGCCGAGCCACTACCCATTCAACAACCTTCCCTAAAAAGGGAAGGTTAGAGACAGGCCGATAGCTGGCAGGGGAGCCAGCATCAAGCGATGGTTTCTTGAGCAGAGGCCGCACCACTGCCTCCTTCAGACAGCCTGGCACTCTGCCCTTGTTGACCACCCCAGCCAGCAATGGCCCCATTGTCTCCCAGCAGATCTTAACCAGCCAGGATGGGCAGGGATCCAATTCACAAGAAGTGGCCCTGACTGCCCCAAGAACATCCACTGCATCGGTGGGCGTCACTGATTGAAACTGATCCCAGAAAACCGGACATGATGGGGTTTCCATAATCTCTGGTTCCCCTAGTGTAATAAATGCTGCATCGAAATTGTGGTGAATACGAGCTATTTTGTCCACAAAATAATCCACAAACAAGTCACAGCGGGCAGTAGATGACTCCACTCCAAGGTTTACGGAGGCCGGACTGACCAGCCCCCACACTACCCAGAACAGCTCAGCTGGATGGGATTTTGCAGCCGCTATGAGGGCAGCAAAGAACTCCCTCTTTGCTGCCCACATAGCCACGGCATAGGCTCGTAAACTGGCTCTATGCCACAATCTATCGGCTTCAGCACGCGAACGATGCCACCATCACTCCAACCGCCGACCATCTCGCTTCAGCAACCGCAGCTCCTCGGAGAACCAAGGAGGTCTGAGGAGCTGCAGCCTGGGCAGTGGACGCCTAGGAGCTGTCTGATCAATGGCCTCCGTCAGCAAGGTGTTCCACAGCACAACGAGGTTATCGATAAGACGGTCGTCAAGTTCAGAGGGTATTTCCCCAAGAGCATTCTGGAACCATTCTGGTTCCATCATCCTCCGGGGGCAAACCATCCGAATCAGCTCAACACCCTTGGCAGACATGCGCTAGGAGCGATGTCTGCAGGAGGTAATGGTCCGTCCATTACAAGGGCACAGCTGACATCTCCCCCACTAATGGAACACCTACCTCAAGGCTGGTGCAAAACACAAGGTCCAAGGTGTGTCTTCCCTGATGTGTCGGGCTGATAACCATCTGGAACAGGCCCATGGTGGCCATGAACACATGCTCAGCTCCCCCAATGGCAGCATTAGCATGAATGTTGAGGTCCGCCAAGACTATTGTCTTTGGGGACCGCAACACAACCCCCAACACCACCTCTGCCAGAGCATGCAGGGAGGCCGCTGCACAGGTAGGTGCACGGTATACCAGCAGCACTCCCAAACTGTCACCTGCCAAATCAAACACAAGATGGAGACCTTCGATACCCAATATGGATTGCACCGGATACCTCCTCACAAACCATCCCTTCTTAAAAATCATAGCTACGCTGCTCCTCATCCCTCCTACCACGGCTGGTGCTGCACAGAATACCCAGTCAGAACAAGCTCAGCCAGAATAGGCCCCGATTCATTGTCCAGCCAGGTTTCCATAATACATACGAGATCTGCAGCATGGTCCAGGATACGCTGTTGTCGCTTTATTAGCCACCGATCTCGCATTTAACAGCACCATCACAGGGTCGGAGGCCCTCTGACCAAGAACCACCTGCTCCACTGCTTGGGGGGTAGTGAGCGGGACATGCAACAAGCATCTATCCCGCCTCACCAGTCTCACCTCCCCCCTCTTAGGACCACATCTCCCCCCGACCCTCCCCGGCTGTCCTGCACTGGCAGCAGGGAGATCCTCCACCCTTCCCCATAAAACCCTCTCCCCCCTCCCCTGGTCTCCCCCCTCACAGGGAGACCAGAACCCCCCACCCTTATTGGGNCTCACAGGGAGACCAGAACCCCCCACCCTTATTGGGACGAACCCCCCTCTCTCACCGGGGGGATGTGCCCAACCCTCCCCAACCCAGTTTAGCTGGGGCTAAGATTTAAAACTCTTGTGTTCTAGTCCTGGAACATCTCCTGACTCAATGGATGCTTTTAGATGGATGGGCTGCCCTTGTGGCCCGTCACTCTAATGGGGCGCTGCCTGCTCTGCTCCAGCCCCACTTGCGGTGCCCCAGAACATCCTGGAGCACCACCAGCGGAGCAGGCCAGCCAGACCTGGAGCACCAGCCCAAGGCAGAGCTGCTTGCAGGTGACAGTCAGAGGTGCAGCTAGGGTGGAATGGCCCCCTGGCCAAGAAGTCAAGATAGACCCCTCTCCCTCTGTCCCCACCCCCCTTGTCTCCAGCCAGTGGCAAAGCTGCTGGCAGGCGCTGCCCAGCTCGCATGCATGTGAATTAATTTTAAAGGTCCTTTTACCCTTCCTCAAAAAGGAGGTTGTCTGTGCTCACTGCACCCTCAATGATGGTTTACAACAATTCCAACTACAAGGATTCCACGAGCAGAAAGCAAGTAATAAAGTGCACATGCAGAGTAGGGGTGGGACTCCAAGCAGATTATCGGGTATTGGATTTATCGGTATCAGATCTCCTGATATCAGATCTATTGGTGTCAGAATATCGGATTTTTAACATTGCCAATTTTCTCCAATTTTTAACATTGCGGCCACTGACTTCAATGGGCAATGTTAAAAATCTGATAAAACCAGCAATGTTAAAAATCCTATATTCCGATACCGACAATTATCAGTATTATTAGATTAATCAGATACTACCCATTATCGGCATTATTGGATTAATCCAATACCAATAGTCCCACTCCTAATGCAGAGCACTAAATTCCAAATGGCCAAGCCACAAACACACAAGACACCCCAAAATGCAGCCTATTAAGCACATTATGCCATGCAGATACATTCTTCTAGATATATAGCCAGCTTATTTGTGCCCCCATAATCAATTCATGCTGCCCCACCCATAACCAGTTCATTTGTGTCCCCAATCATCTGCCTCCTACCCATAACCAGTTCATTTGTGCCCCCAATAAACAGCTGCCCCACTCCATAACCATTGTACCCCCAGCCCCATCATTAGTTCATGCTTGCCCACACAACTGTGTAGAGCGGCAGCAGCCCCCCCAGCAAGCCCTCCCTCCCCTCCCGCTTCCCCCCTCACCTACCTGTGGTGTGGGCTGCCTGGATGGCTCAGTCGCAGCTGGGGAGGCAGAGGCTGAAGCAGCAGCTGGCTGCGGGGCTGTTTCTGGCGGGCCACCCACTCCTGCCGCTTTCTATTCTCCCTGGGCGGGTGGGTGGGTGGCCTCCTTAGGAAGCCTTGCCTTGTGCTGCTGCAGGCC